>JAJJMC010032380.1:2668695-2774362 GCA_023531435.1 Papaver californicum | reverse complement strand
ATATTATTCTGATACATCTAACGTTGTTGTTCATTGTTGCAAGATTCTAACAGTTTTAATGTTATACTTGTTCCAAAAAGGAACCCATGATAAATAACATGTTTTTTAAGACTGAAAAGTGTTGGTGAAGAACCAGAATCATCTAATTTTAATGTCATACTTGTTCTAAAGAGATTGTTGACAACACAGTGTTCATAAATTCAATAGTAGTCTTTTTAGTTGGATCCTCATTGATGAAGAAACGAGTAAGTAGTTCTAGAAACGGGTCTGAATCTAAAACCTCGGGGTTAAGAACCACTGAAAAGATAAAATGAATTCATAAATGGATAGATGAATCCATGGCCAATTACTTGGAATCACTAGTGAGAATGTTTGTGGTGTGGAAAACTTTGTGAAGTCTGTTCATGTTTGCTCAAGTGTTTGAACTTGAACTTCATGTAAAGGAAAGGAATCAACAGTTGAAGAAATTTTCTTTTCCATTTTGATCTCATTTTCTTTCTTTTTTATATAAGAAAAGATATCTTGTTAAACTGGGACTATTACATGTAATGAGATAGGAAGTCAGGCGTATGACTTAACCATTCTCCTACCACTTTTTCTCTTCTGCAATGTCTGCGTGTTGTATCAGCAACGACATTGATATATCTAGTAATAAAATCTAATTTAGAAAAACAAAACGAGTTCAAGAGAAAATTACAGTCATCCAATATTATTGAATTGAACCAAGGTTGTTACATATCGGATTTCGGTTCGTATCGGTCGAGAGCGATACACTGGTACGCCGGTATATCGGGGAAATTTCGGTTCAAATATCGGTGAAATATCGGTTCATATATTTTATACCTATAATTTTATGAAAAAATACCAGTTCACATTTTATAATTATAAATATATTTTAACACGTTATAACAAACGTTTTTTCACAAAGTTTAGAAAGAAAAACTAGTAATCATCTAAAATATATAGATCCATAGATTTCATACAAAGTTCAAACTGGAAACATAAGAAAAACAACAACAACTTCAAAGTTCATCGTTTAAAATGCTAATTAAACAAGGATATTACAATTCTAATCGAAATCATTAGATTAATTATAGATATTATCATATAATTCTAAAATATCATTTTTTAAAAAATTTTGTTTTTCTTTTATTTTTCAAAAAATAAAAAAATAAAAAAAATCGGTCGTATCGGTTCATATCGCCCGATATTTCGGTCCATATCGGCCGATATTTCGATCAAATATCGTTGGCCGAAATTTCGGATTTCGTCTTCATTTCACCCCGAAATCCGAAATTTCGGCAAAATTTCGGCCGAAATTAACTACATAGAATTGAACCAACTTAATTGACTGTTTTTATTATTAAAATAATTAACTGCATTTTTTACATCACTGCGAATGTGAATACAATTGAGGTTAATGCTTCTGACCCACTTGATACCTGCAAAAATTTCTAGACATTCTACTTCTTCTGGGGTTTTCTCCTTCCATCAAATTTTTTTTTTCAACTTTTGTAAACACTTGCATTATCAGTAAGGATTAGGACCACTCCCATATCATCAGAGCTTTTGTCGAAAGAGGAATCGCAAGAGAGAGTGTAGCAGTTGTCATGGATTGACTCAAATTGTGGTGCCTCAGTTATGGCTGTGAGATCAATTCCTCCAAATGCCTGGCCAGGGTGGTCTTTATGATCTAGATTCTCTATCATATTCAGATCCTGATTTATAGTGGCTGTTGTATTTGTATTTTTCTGCTGAAACAGTTTAAGACATCTATTTCTCCATAGGAACCAAGTAATAGTAAAGACTAATTGTTTGTTCTTTATGTTTTGGTTATTCTCAATCCACATAAGGATCCAATCTCGAAAAGAAATATTAGACAAAGAATTTATCGAAATATCAGCACAAACAGGAGAAGCTGACCAAACAGTTCTAACATAAGAGTAATGGAGTAATAGGTGTTCTGGGGTTTTAGGGATACTCATGTTACAAAGAGAACATGGATTATTATTACTAACATAATTGGATAACCTAGTATTAGTTTGAAGGATTTTTTCAAGATACTTCCAAATCAATAACTGGACTTTAGGGAAAACAGAGAGATATATAGCTTTTTGTAGGTTGCAGGAGTGACATTAGTAGACTAGTGGGTTTGAAACTCACTTTTGAAAGACTTGTAAGTAGACTTGGCATTGAACCGACCATTTTTATTGAAAGACCATATTAGCCTATCTTCCCCGGTAAGAGGAATTTTGCAACTAATATTAGCTTGGGCATTATAGGCAGTAAAGAAAGAAGTGACCAATTCAGTTTTCCATTACTTAGTATCACTGTCTATGAAATCAGAAACAATCATATTAAGTTTAGAAAATTGAGATGTTAAAGGTTGAGAGACATTTGGAATCCAGTTACCGTCAAAGGCCTTAATCTTATTTTCATTTCTAACCTCCCATAAAGCATATCCTTAATGATGTCAAGGCCTACACAAATATATTTTTAGACATATGAAAAATCATGTGGTTTCTTATGATGCATTGGATGAGTATCCTTGAAATACTTACACTTTAAACTCTAATCCAGAGAGCCTCTGGATTGTGGTTGAGGTTCCAAGCTATTTTAGCAAATATTCCAAGATTGTAGAACTTAAGTTTTTTAAAACCTAAGCTTCCTTGGTACTAATTGGATCAAATTTTGCTCCAACTTTTAAGTAAATTCCACCAGCAGTGACCTTACCCCACCAAAAGTCCCTCTGCGCTTTTTCCATCTTATTTATGATTGCATCAGGGATCAAAAAAGCACTCATATGATAAGTTGGAGAGGACCTAAGGACATGTTGAACCATAATGGATCTAAAAGCTTGAGTAAGCTTCTTTCATTTCTATTTGGCTACTCTTTATCAAAATGATCTAGTAAAACTCAAAAGATTCAGTTCTAGATCTATTTATAAAAAGAGGAAAGCCACGGTATTTATCTTTAAGATCAATTTTTAACATTAAGATATCTCATCAGAAAAACAACATGGTCAGGGTGAACATTTTGACTAAAGAAGCAACTTGATTTTTCAAAATTAATCACTTGGTCATATATGGTGCTAAAGCAATTGGTAAGGGACAATAAACTGGCAACTTCTTCATGAAAAGCCATGGTGAACAACATGCAATCATCAGAAGAAAAAAAATATGACAAACTAAAAGCATTTTTGGTGACTCTAATCCCATAAATCAAATGGTTATTCTTAGCATGAATAAGATATATATCTTGAATAAGGTTCAGTATTTTTGGTGACTCTAATCCCAGATATGCCTTATTCCTCTGCTTGGCTTGAAGACCTTACATGGTGAGCCATTCAGGAGAATGGAAATACTAGTGGTACTGATACATTAAATGATGAGGTCACACCAATTACTAGAGAAACCAAACATTTAAGAATATCTATTAAAAAAGGCCATTGTAATCTATCAAAGGCCTTAGACATATCTAGTTTAAGGCCCATGATACCAAATCTATCTTTTCCCCCTTTTATGGTATGAACAATCTCTTGTCCAATAATTACATTATCAGGGATGTTCCTATTGGGAACATATGTAGTTTGGAAATGAGATATTAACCTACCCAGGAGAGGCTTCATTTTATTTACAAGAATTTTGGAAATAATCTTGTAATTAGAATTACATAGAGAATAGGCCTGAAGTCAGCACGTGAAGAAGGTTGCTGACTTTAGGTATTAGAGAAAGAAAGGTATGATTTAAAGATTTAAGAATACGTTTAGTTTCAAAAAAAAGATTTGGTAGTATTAAGAACATCATTTTCCAAAATATCAAGATTTTCTTTGTAAAAACCAGGGGTAGCCATTTGGACCTGGGATGTCCAAGATGACATTCGTTTAATAATATCACCTATAAGAAACCATGGAAGATCTACATTGTTACCTATCTCATTTATAGAGTTCAATTATTGCAACTTCTCATTATGGTGAATCGATCCATAAAGAAAAGTTGCAAGGAACTCTAGCTTGATGTGATCATAGGACATGATGACATTGATCATTTTATCAGTATTTTGAACAATTTCAAGGTTGAAACCACTCTTCCACATAAGGGCAATCCCACATGAGAGACCAACAAAAGAATAAACCCAATTATTAGGGTAGCTGAATCTCCTAAGGTATTGTTCCATCTTAGTAGAGTCATTTTGGGTTTCACAAAGATAAATAACATCAGGGTTTTGACTCCTAATAAGGTTCCAAAGAGAATTTTTTAGTTGCAGGGTTGCCGAAGTCCTGACAATTCCAAGACAAAATTCTCACTGTAGTGAGATAAAAAGAAATGCTAGAACTGCTCTTGGAAATGAAAATAACAGTGAAACTAGTATTCCAATTACACATATTAAAAAGAGACAGACTTAAAAACAAGTATGTAAATGGCAAAATGATGATGATAATGCTTAATTAGAGACATATTATAGAATGACAAAAATTCCACAAAAGCCTATTATTGCTGTAATTTTGATGCGGGTTGTGATAGTTTCTAGATAGTAGATTTGAGGTAACAATATTAAAAATTACGAAATTAATATAAAGATAGCAGTGGTGATCAAAATTAAAAAGGGAGGAGAAACCCTAAACAAGTAATAAACTATCTGGTGATAAAAAATCAAACAAAGATTTGAAAATCTAGATTTAAAATTGGGAATAGAAAAGAGATTAAGGGGGGATTTACTAACCTGAGTTGCAGCACTCCTCTGGACACCCTCTTTGTGACTACTCATCACCACAGCTTCTGAGTTCTCCTCAATATCGTCTTTTTCATCCATTTCCTCCGTTAGGGCATCAACAATAATGTAAATTATGTAATACTACTCGGGGATCGGCCCTGAATCGTCTGGGGACCGATCCTCGATCCTGAGATCCCAACCGAGTTACTCGGCGAGTCAATACTTATACATATTTCTACCAAATATGTGAACGATTTCCCATATACATAACATTTTATGTTCAAATCAACACTTATAAGTTTGGAAGGATGATATAGGGGCTCCCATATCCTGGAGGGGCTCCAAAATGATCCTTAATAACCTTGGGTCTTGGTTAAGGGGTGTCCTAGGGGTAAGTCAAATGTTTATTTTACCCTTAACCCAATTAAAACTTAAACACCCTTAACACTATTCATTTCATTAACTTCTTCAAAAACTCTCCAAATCCTAACCAAAACCTAACTGTAACCGAATTCTTCGAAATTCATCGCCGATTAACAAAAATCTTTGTCGATTAAACTCAACAATTCGAGATGAAGAACCATACTAAAGGTGTTCAAGGTAGCAGTGATGGCACTCAACCCTCCTCGTTTCAACCTAATCAAGAGATTCAAGAAGAAATCGAGCAAAATCAATCACTGGAAAATCCAACAATGGTGTATATAAGGTATTGAACAAAACCCATGTTATTCTTAGAACTTCTAATTGATTGAATTGCATGTTTGATTATGAATTGGGTTTTAAAAAAATGTACACAGTAGAATTTACGGTTGGGTTCGTGTGAAAACCCAACCGTAACATATCATGTTCTTGAGTGTTACGGTTGGGTTTTCTTCAAAACCCAACCGTAAAACTCAGGGATGAAGATGAAGAGTTACAGATTTTACGGTTGGGTTCGATTTTGAACCCAACCGTAACAAAATGTGCGCTATGTTTTAAAAAAAAATTACGGTTGGTTTTTTTAAACCTAACCGTAACTTTCTTTCAAAAATTTCAACTAAGAATTTACGGTTGGGTTTTTCTCATAACCCAACCGTAAGCAAAGTTACGGTAGGGTTTTTGTTAAAACCTAACCGTAAGCAAAGTTACGGTTGGGTTTTTGTTAAAACCTAACTTTTATTGGAAAATTTCAACTGGAAATTTACGGTTGGGTTTTTCTCATAACCCAACCGCAAGCAAAGTGTGCACATTTTGTTAAGTGAAAGTTACGGTTGGATTTTTGTTAAAACCTAACCGTACTTCTATTGAAAATTTTCAACTGGAAATTTACGGTTGGGTTTTTCTCATAACCCAACCGTATGTTTTCCTGTGTAGTCAAAAAAAATTTTGTTGAAGTTGAATTGCTTTGAAATTATCTAACTTGTACTGCTTGTGTGTTGTAGGAAGAATAAAAGGGGTAATAACTTAACTTCAATTCCTCACACTCCAACCCTTCGACAGGGAAAGCATTTAGGGGTTCAGAAGAGAGGCTTGAGTAAAACTCATAATCCTTCTTTTGAGGTAAGAGGTGGTAGTGTTCCTCATATTGCAGAAGAGGATTATACGGTGTTCCAAGGCTTGGAAGATCTACCGTTACATATAGGTGGTGTTATGATTCGAGAACCACCACAAGAGCAACAAAGCGAAGATGAAGAGAGGGACATAGAACAACATGTCCCTCAAGCCAAAGGTAAAGGAATTCTTGTTGCTTCTGCCGGACCTCAACAGAAGCAAAGAATGGAAAAGAAAACGGTTTTCAAAGAAATTCCCAAAGAGAAGGCCGAACCTGAACAGTGGCCTAAGAGGGGGAATGGAAGACTTTGGGGTGAGACCCCAGATAAATCTGTAATATTATTTGGTTATCCCCATTCATGGGCTGCCAAAGTTGCACAGACCAAGGTATTAATCTAAACACTTCTCTTGTTCTGTTAAATTTTTGTTTGTTAACTTTTGTAAGAAAACAAATTTGTTTTTATTGTTTGTAGGATCATACCCAGGCGATCAAGAAATTGGTTCGTTAAAGGTATCAACATTGTCTCTTAACAGATGAATGTACGGCCATACAACTTCTGGTAAATGGTACCGGGTTATCTCCCGGAATTACCAATTCGATGGGGGAGTATGATAGCGTCGTTTGCGCAGCATTCAGGGAACGTTATTGGCCTGAAACCGATACGTTTCATCTACCTTTCGGCGAGATGACAATAACGCCGGATGATGTCCAATCCATCCTTGGCCTGGAGGTGGACGGTAGATCTGTTTATGAGGGTTTTAACAATAACCTGTCCTGGACTGAGATTTATGCACTTGTGCAAGAGACACTCGGATGGCAGAAGAGCGAAGCCGAAGACGAGTTTAAATTGGTGAGTGGAGATAAACCGGGGAAGGACCCGAAGAGAAGTATGACCAAGAAATTATTGTTGCGTTCACTTAGAGAGAAGTTTGGAGGAACCGCAAAGATGGAAAAGGATGGGGTCGTCATAGATGACGCCAGAGCTATTCGAACAACCAGAGTGTATCTTCTATATATGCTCGGCACCATCTTCTTTGCAGACAACTCGGGCAACAGGGTCAACGTCCACTATCTACAGTGGTTGAAGGGTGATCTCGGAAACACACACCAATACTCGTGGGGAACGGCCACCCTGGCTTACCTTCTTGATAACCTTAGAAAAGCTTCTAGGGTTAGGAGAAATGAGATTTTCGGGAATACCGGCCTTTTTCAGGTAATTTATTGTTTGAATTTCAATGTTTAACTTTTATCTTTTATTTGCGCATTATCTTATATTAATATTTTATCTTCATAGGCATGGGTATATGATCACTTTTCCACACTGGCTCCATCAACGATGTCGAGCGGTGATGGTAGTGGACCTACGGGAAATAAATACATCTTCACCAGGACCCGGACAAAACGTAAGGAAGTTCTCATAGCGAAGATGAGAACTGAAATTGATGGTTTCACGGTTGAAGATGTTATTTTTTATCCTTATGCAAGGATTAACATAGAGGATGATGGAGATGTTGAGGATCTGCGTGTATTATCGGACGTGGTAGGCTACAACGGCCCCTTGCACCATCCGTTAGGGTACGTGATGTGCAACCCCCGCCGAACGCTCCGGCAATATGGATATGTCCAAACAACGGTGACACGCGAAATGTTTAAATTGTGCGTGAATGGGTCGATGATCGAAGGGCCAAACATCGTGTTAAACTACGACCCAACGGCTTCGGTCGCGGTTTGGAATAACCGTAATGATCCGGAATACCAAATCCAAAGGAATGAGTTAATTCCATCTGTGGGCACAAAAGAGGCTGCAGAAGATTACTTGGATTGGTATCGAGATTTTGGTCATCCAACTATCATCAACAATGGTCCTGAGACTATGCCCCAAAACACAGTAGATGGTCGTCAGAGTATGCCCAAAAACACAGGGGATGGTTTCTGGAAGAAGGCATATTTCAATATGGTACGTACATTATTATTGTTATTAATGTTTTTAAGATTTATTACTAAACACTCATCCAACTTTTATTTTCATATGTGAATAGAAAAAGAAAGCCTTTGCATTAGCAGAGTCTATAACTCCATGCATAAGCACTGTTGATGTTAGGACGCGTGACCAACTGAAAGCCAACATTAGGGAGATTCATCATGAAGCCAAGGATGTGGACCGGACTTTAAAGAGGAGTAGAGGCGCTACAATAGATGCGAGAACTACTAGAAGAGAGCCGCATCCATCGGATGAAGAGACACATGATGAAGTCTCGGATGCGGTACGTGGTGATCGTACTCGAGGCGGTCGTGTTGGTGCTCGAACTCGTGGCGGTGGTGCTTATCGTAATCATACTATCAAAAAAAGACGTCGTCAACCTACACTTCCTACTTCTCCCTAACTCTCTGTCTGTGGTTTTTTTTCCTTTGTGGGTGGATTACTTATAACTTTGATGTGAATTTGAATTTGAAGTTTAAATTTAACTTTCATGTTAATTATAAAAATTTAACTTTAAATTTGTGTACTACATGATCCAATTTACCTTCAATCTAGTTAAAATGATTGAATAATTTCAAATTTTTGATTTTAAAACTCAAATTTTACCTTAAAACTCAATGCTCAAAATGATTGTTACGGTTGGGTTTTGGCTGAAGACCCAACCGTAACTCTGGCAAAATGAAAATCTTGCAGGTTTACGGTTGGGTTTTGGCTGAAAACCCAACCGTAATATATTCACATTTTCATACTTTAGAATTTACGGTTTTTGGCTTAAAACCCAACCATAACTTTAACACAATAAGTTACGGTTGGGTTTAAGCAAAACCCAACCGTAAATTTTACTGTTAACTCATATTTGGATTCTCTAATTTGTGTGTTTTTCGGTTTTTCTTTGTTTGAATGACCCAATTTACATTCAATCTAGTTAAAATGATTGAATAATTTCAAAAATTTGATTTTAAAACTCAAATTTTACCTTAAAACTCAATGCTCAAAAGGATTATTACGGTTGGGTTTTGGCTGAAGACCCAACCGTAACTATGGAAAAATGAAAATGTTCCAGGTTTACGGTTGGGTTTTGGCTTACAACCCAACCGTAACTTTAACACAACAAGTTACGGTTGGGTTTTAAGCAAAACCCAACCGTAAATTCTACTGTTAACTCAAATTTGGATTCTCAAATTTGTGTGTTTTTCGGTTTTTCTTTGTTTGAATGACCCAATTTACCTTCAATCTAGTTAAAATGATTGAATAATTTCAAAATTTTGAATTTAAAACTCAAATTTGACCTAAAAAATAAATGCTCAAAAGGATGTGTTACGGTTGGGTTTTAAGGCAAAACCCAACCGTAACTCTGTGTTGAAATTGTAACAAAAATTAACAAAATAAGTTACGGTTGGGTTATAAGCCAAAACCCAACCGTAAATTCTACTGGATAACACAAATTTGGATTATCTAATTTGTGTGTTGTTCGGTTTTTCTTTGTTTGAATGACCCAATTTACCTTCAATCTAGTTAAAATGATTGAATTATTTCAAAATTTTGATTTTAAAACTCAAATTTGACCAATAAAATCAATGCTCAAAAGGAGGTGTTACGGTTGGGTTTTGCCTTAAAACCCAACCGTAACTATGGGAAAAAATGGTGTTCATCATTTTTCTTCTACTTACGGTTGGGCCTGGTTGAAAACCCAACCGTAACTATGGGAAAAAATGGTGTTCTTCATTTTCTTCTACTTACGGTTGTGTCTGGTTGAAAACCCAACCGTAAATCTGGGGTGTTGTTGGTGTTACGGTTGGGTTCGACATGAAACCCAACCATAAGTTTCTCTGAATAACAAAAAATCAATCTTTCAAATCGTGATTTCATCAAATTTGAGCCATAAAAAGATCAAGAGTTTAAGCTAGAGGTATACTCAATGCTACTATGGTTGATTGAATCAAAATCTAGGGTTTAAAAAAAAAACGACAAAATTTTCTTAAATTTCATCTAGTTTTTCTTCCCACCAAACACAAATTCAAAAAAAAAAAATTCAAATCATTTGATTAAGTAAAAGATTATGTTTAATTAATCATGATTAGCTTAATTTATTAATTAATTAATGTAATTAAGATTAACTAATCAGGGGTGGTTTAGGCATTGTGAAAATATTATGGATAAGGGGTTTTTGAGTTTTACTTCAAAATGTCTCTATTTCGTCTTATTAGAGGAGCCCCTCCAGGATTTTGGAGCCTTTATATCAACCTTCTAAGTTTGACTATGACAACTAATGTGAAGGATAGGCTATTTCGTTCTTTCCATATTTATCATGATTGATAGTTGACTATTGGTATTGATTAAAAACTAATTAAATAAAAAACTTATTTCTATAATTACACTAAGGAATATAAAACCCATAATTTCTGTAATCAATTAATTGAGAATAAATATAATATCATCAATTATTTTATTCTCCTAATTAAATAATTTTTTTTTCCATGTTTCGATATTGAATTTGATTTATGGTGATTGATATTATTTTTCTTTTCATATTTTAAATATGGTATTTACCTTTCCATATTTTGATTATTGATTGTTGGTGTTGATTGATATTTTCATGTCAACATATTTTTGGAACTATCACTCACCAAATCACTGATTTGATCTAAAAAGAGAAAGAAAATAAACCTTTGGAAGCTAATTTTTCCTGCCGAGTTACTCGGGCAGACTCGGACCGAGTCATGACTGACCCGGCAAGTAGTTGTCAAAAACTCGGTTCGGCCGAGTTACTCGGCCGACTCGGCTGAGCCGTGTTACATTAATTAGCAGGTCTTTCGCGTTCATCTTTGTCAGCAACATGTATTGAATTATGATATGAGATTTCGAAGATAGAATTTGAGTGGATTGGAATTGAGTTGAAAGATTCAGAAAATGTACGGTCTTTATTCCTGGATCCCTTAGCTGAACGCTTCTCAACTTCATCTAAATTAGGGAAACTTATGTCTTTTTCGTGCATATTATGGTTTGCAGTTTTGCACTCGGAATATTACTGGTGCCCCCAACTTCTTCCATATAGGCAGCCATAAAGGCATGCCCCTCTTCAGTTTCGTCAATCCAAATGTCAAATTCTTCTTGAGTCATAGCAATACGTTTAAGCACCTTAGCTGTTTTCTCACGATTCTCGTCATCATGATCAACCACAAAACAACTAATACAAATGTTGTGTGGTTGTTTTTCGAAGTGTATCTAACCCATGCATCTCCACCATCAGCAGTATAAATCCAGCCACCTTCTTAAGAGGTTTGTTTAGCTCCACTTGCACCATAATTTTGATTTATTTCCATACTTTGGTCTACAATTTGGTGGGTCAATTTACTTTCTTACCAATATCAGCATAGATATCCTCCACTATTTGTTTATCAAGATGCTCTAAGTGTAGGTACAATTTGGTGGGTCAGTTTACTTTCTTACCAATATCAGCATAGATATCCTCCACTATTTGTTTATCAAGATGCTCTAAGTGTAGGTTGCGCAGCTTAATACTCCAATTTTGAGTCAAGAATTTATGGTGCTTGAGGGGACTTTTTGGCATGTATTTTTGGATAGACAGAAGGAAACCCATTACAGACCAAGGAACCTTCTTCAGAACTTCTTTCTGAAACTTAGCAGAATTAAACTTGAACACATACAGATTAAAGCCAATCGATTTTATTTCTTGGTGATAATGCATCAAGGAAGACTTGCGCATCTCATTTTATTTTGTAGGAGAAGCAAAACACTATCGATTCTATGAGGTGATTAATTTGCATTTACAACCAGTGTCATCAATTATTAATAAACCAGTACATGCACTAGGGCTTATCCCTAATTTAGTATAACAACGAACTGACAATGCTCATGAAATTCTGCAGGTCTTCGGATGGACTTGAGTTTACTGCTCAAACTTGCATAAGTAAAATTTCAGTGCCAAACTTTTATGCTTGGGAGACGAAATGTCCATTAACGAGTTTAGGTTGCTGTAGCCTTCTAGCTGATAAGAACTTCATAATGTTAGTCTGTCCTAATCTGTCTATATGTCATGCTGCCAATTTTGGATGTATATATACTGTGAATTATCCCTGTAATTCTACTTTAAATGACAGCGGATGAACAAAGTTGACATCTTTTCATTAGATGTATTCATCCGTTGATGACTGGCTTTCTTCTTGTCCCCAGTAGCAACTGTTGATGATAGTAAACTGGTTCCTATTAGGATCAATGCAGCGATGTTATACATTAACAACAGAGAAACTTTGACGGCATGAATGTTTCGAGAAAAAGGAACTTATCTAATCACACTCAAACAACTTCTATAAAACAGATACAAGGATCGAGAAGTGGTTGTTAGTAAAAGGATTCCTCTTCAGATAAGCTCATGCAAGTGTCAACAAATATAAAATATTTGATCATACAACAATTAATCTCCTACAATAAACAAATGCTTGATGTGGTTATGTTACCACATGCAAACTTTTAGATGCCTCCCCATGATACATCATTTGGGATATCTCTATCAACTGTCTCTTTGTAAACTTCTGACTTTGAACTCTTAAGTTCTTCAAGCTGCGATCAAATTCAACAAAAAAGGCTAATTGATAACTACGACTAAAGCGCTAAGTAGATAACTAAGGTAAAAAGGCTAAATAGATAACTAAGTTGTTCAGCTATTCCTTAATAAGCTCAAAGGCGGCAACTATGATTTTATTGCACTGCAGTGAAAGGAAACTAGATACCTCTTTGCAGGTTTTTTGATGTATTACTGAAAGCTCATTATATTTTATCTGCAAATCTGAAATTTCAGCTTTAAGCTTTTCATACTCGCATATAGTCGGACCCCCTAACTTTTGCTGCACGAACCTGTTGTGCAGAAACAAAAGTCACATGTAACCGTTTGCTAAATTACAATCATGTTGAAGAAAGATGATGATGCAAGTAAAATTTGTTTCACCCAGTTGCTTTAATATCATACGGGTTTTAGTATCACTTTCCATATTCCAAGGATAAGAGATAATGAATGATATTTAGTTTTTTCTAGATCAAATATCAAACCATCTGGAAGATAACACATCATCACTCTAGGAATGTGAAAACTAAAACAGTAGGGAAGAGCCGCGCGAGAAATAATCGGCATATGCAGTTGTGTCAATAAGAGAGTTAGCTGGGAAGTGGTGAGCTTCTCAGAAACCGGTTTTAACAGATAGATCCACAAAATTATAAGGTAACTTACTCAACTGCTGATGAAGGTTTCTCCTTGTCATTCTGTTCATAAAGTGCAACAAGAACTGCAAAAAAAAATCCATATATTAAGACTATTAAATAATTCTTTTTCTTTTTTTTTTTGGGAAAACTCACAAGGAGATTTTATTTAACAAAGAGAGACAACTAATAATAAGCTGTAGAAGAATTGCTAATACAACCAAAAGGGAAACAATAAGAAAACCTTTGGTGAGGGCATCAAGCACTCCAGTTGATTCTAGATACTTCCTAAATGCTTCCTTCTTTGCTTCCTTTTCCTACACAAGAATCTTTGATTAGAATTAAACTGAAACTGCAAATAGAAATCTATAGAGTGTGATTATCACTCTCGCAAGGTAAGACTATAATTATAAATAAAATTAGACACAGTAATGCGTCCCCTTGAAAATGGTTCACATGGGGTTAAGTGTACAGACAGAAAGAGAGTCATATCGGTTTACTTATGGGGATTCATCATGTTTGACCCTATTCACCTGTGCCATAAACTGAGACACAAAATGTTCCTTGGCATCACTACATAGTAAAAGAATCATGAGCCTGTGTCTAAAACACAAAATCAAGCTGAAGGACTGGACCTAGAAAATGGTCTGCAACTGTTGTTTCTCCATTAATATAGCTAGTTGCTATAGAGCCATGTGCCATAATGTCACTCATGATCTTAAGAAGAGGTCTAAGCCAACTCGTCAAGGGAATCAGATACTCCCTAAGAAGCTTTTACGCTACATTAATACATGAATTTTGATAAATTATACGCACTGGTATGATCCAAGTTAAGGGAATGGGCCAAATGGCCCTCATGTCAGATTGACACAACATGCTGTCTAAGGTACCAAGCTAGGAAAGAATCTTGTTCCGCCTAATCAGATAAATCAAATGAAACCGTTCAGGAAAAAGAGCAAACTCTATTCAATAAATCAACATAACCCAAAAACAGATAATGGGCAGATCGTAATCATAAATTTTTCATCCTCCACTAACAATGCTACCATGTTTTCTTGATTCCGAGGAAATGTGCATTGAACAAGGCTGGTTATTAATTTTATGTAACTACAAAGATCCACAAGAAAGTAGATATCATCGTGATAAGAAAAAAAAGATAGCTTCATGTTAATGCAGATTCGCTGAATAAAGTTCCTAAAAAGTGATCAATGTATTAACAAAAAACATACACCATAAAACAGTTTGGGTATAAATACAATTATAAACGCCAAGGAAAACATCCCCTTTCGAGATTGTATATCGAAATTCCAGATTATAAATGTACTCCCTATTTGTTAAGCAAAACTTAGAAATTGAAGGAATCGGATGTTAAGAACATTACCATTTCAATAGCATATGTGATGAGATCAAAACTCCTTGAAAATGAGAACAGGTATATGAGATAGATTTGGGTGTTTTCTAGGGTTTGTAAGTGAAAATTAAGGTTACCGGGGAGAAATGGGAGAGAGACGTTGGGTAATGGTACTCAATAACACGTAGAGACCAGCAGCTGATCTTAACCAATGTAGTCAATATCGGATTTCAGTTTGTACTGATTGAGAACGATACACTGGTACATCTTTATATCGGGGATATTTTGGTTTTAAATATCTATAAATATCAGTTCATATATTTTATGCCTATAATTATTATATCAAACGTTTTTTCATATTGGACCTATTAAGATGTAAAACTAGTATTCATTTTTCTAAAATGTCAAAACATGAGTAACAATTGAAAACCCTAGAACAATGATAAAGAATTTTTTCTTTTTTTTTTGGATTTTTTTTGGTTTTTTTTCCCCAGGAATTACTACATAATCCTAGATACACGACCCGTTTACCTTCTAATCCATCCATCTTACCCGGTTTAACCCCTAGGCCAAAAACAAGTTTTTGGACTGATTTTGTGAATCGCTCGTCCAACTCACGTGAATGTAATGAAAATTACATTTTTAATATTCCATATTTACCCTTTCTTGTTCGAACGTATAAATCTAGCCGAAATCAAATCTTCTAAAAGAAATTCGGCAGCTCACATGTCCGATTTCCTCTCTCTCTGCTTCAGTTGGTGTTTTTCAGTTTTAGGGTTTCGATTTCAAATCTCCAGGTATTTTTCTTTAATCTTCTTCTCTGCTCTTATAATTTTTGTTATGCTTTGTTCTGTTTTTGTTTTTTTAACTGAAATCATGATAATCAACTTGATTTCATGATTTTGTTTGTTTTCTTACACTGAAATCCCAATGATTACGATTTCTATGATGTACATTTTGTTGAATTCCATGATCGATCTCGTTTTTGTTCGTGTTTTAGTTTTTATTTTGATTTTTGTAATCGTTCTATTTTGTTCATTAGATCGTCGTATTCAGTTTTTTTACATGTTGTTTGATAATAGGTTTTATTTGGTTTTCTTTTATTTTTTCAGGAAATCATGATTTTTGTTCTTTCTTCTGAATGTTTTGAATGATTCTTCAGTGCATATTAATACGTACTGTTTTTCTAAACTTCTTGATATATACTGTTTTTATAGTATGCTATTTTTGTTTTATATAATGTATAGTATACCATTTTTGAATCAGTACATATTTGTTTGCACTGCATATAATATGCTTTTGTTTGTCTGTTATGTGTGAATCTATAATATGTGTGATACTTCTAAAATAGTACATATTATGTTGTACTGTAGATTTAGTATTCCTATCATCTTAAAATATATGTTTTGATTTTTGTGTTTGTGTTATTTTATTTGGATCACATTTCTTCAGGTTCAACATGTCAGGTGTTGGTTCTAATCCAAATACATTTTGTTACTCTCATGTATACCACAAGCAACACCATATTGCATATTTGGTTACGTTATCTTCGACTTTAGAAGATTTGAAGTTTATTATTTGTAATGCGTGGACCTGGTTGACTCCATCAACTATTGTTGTTAATTATGTTGAAAATGGAGTGAAAGTCCTTGTCCTTGCTGATGTATCTCTTCAAGGGCTTGCTGCATTACATTTTACGAAGAATTCAGATTTCTTTGAGTTGTATGTTGATGTTGTGTTATCTGGTGCATCTAGCTTTGAGAAGTGTTGATCTTGACAACAGTGATGAGTTGGTTTTGAGTGCTAGGAACAATTATTTGAAAGATTGCAAAGAGGTTGCAAGTTTTCTTTTTTTCTGATGGTTGGGAGAATCTTTTTGAAGATAAAAACCATCTCTTCCATGGTGGTGTTGAAGTTGTTCGGTTAGCATGTGAGAAATATTGTTTGAGTACTAGATATAAGGTTAAAAAATTGAAGAATGGCCTTGAGAGATTTACAGTGAGATGCAACAATGACTGTTACTCTTGGATGCTTCACGCGGTTGCCATGAATGGGTCTTTGGATGTGTTTAAGATAAAGTATTACGTGGGTAGGCACATTTGTGGTTCTGGTTATAGGTTGAGGAGTCCAACCGTTTCGAGGAAGCTTGTAAATCATTTAGTTCATGAGCGTTTCAAGCACAACCCTCTCATAAAGCCGCAAGAGATTATGGATTATATTAAAGTTGGTGGAGGGATCAACATCAAGTATCACCACGCATATCATGCATTAGAGTTATCGCATCAAATGATTTTTGGTGACGATGTAAAGTCATACATTGATCTTGCTTGGTGGGTCACTGTTGTTCGGGAAACTAACCCAGGGTCTTATATTGATTTTGATTTCAACGACGCAACAAAGAGATTCAACAGACTTTTTATTTGCTTTGGAGCTTGTAGAGAGGGTTATAAACTTTATCGTCCAATGATCTTTTGTGATGCGATATTTCTTACGGGGAGGTTTAAAGGAGGTCTAATGGGTGCGACATGTCTTAACGGCAATCAAGATAACTTTTTTATATGGTACATATTTTGATATGTAACTGTTTTTTATGTACTTTAGGATCATACACATCATACATCAAGTACATATTGATATACACTGTAGGTATAACACTTTTTGAAGGTGCAGACATGAAGTACATATTGATATGGTCTTTTATATTTGTTTTCCAGGTAAATTATCACAAGTAGAAGATATACCTCTTGGTCACTTTCCTTCTCAGGTGTTACTTGAATCGTATTCTTCTCAGGGGTAATTTGGTTTGGCTCAGCTGTAACTTGTCGAACTTCTACACGTCGCAAATCATTTCCAAATAAATTATCAAAATGTTTTCGAATGTCAATCCCAAACAGAGTATGGCTTGAAACACTACCATTTTCTTGGCTGAGAGATGCATATTCTTCATCATAAACTTCCTTGCTGGAAATGGCTAAGTCCAAAATTTCTTCAAATGTGAACTTTTTCGATGTCTTCCATCTTAGCTATCTCTGTAAACAAAGGGATTTTCATGTCGACGAAGTTGTCGTCCAGGATTTCAACGTCTTGTTCATCTGGGTTCTGCAACATCCCTTTAATCGTTTCAAGACTCTACTCTATAGCTTCAACCACCTTCATCATTGCTTCTTGTTGAAGTCCAGCTAAATCATCCTGCAACCGTAAAGTTTTATTCATGATAGTTAAATACATATTGATATGTACAGTTATATGACAATAATAAAAAACATTTGTAATCAAGTACATATTGATATGTACATTTATATGGCAATAATAAAACACATTTGTAATCAAGTACATATTGATATTTATAGTTATATTGATAAACACATTTGTAAGAAAGAGTGAAACTAGCCAGCATTATTTACCAGTGTTACTTTTCTCCTGCATCTCTTTGACCTCTTTCTCCAGGTCAGATTTAACCCATGTTACAATAACATTAACATCAACACCACAGAACTTGTGCAATGAAGGTGGTGTTGACAATGCAACATTAAATGGTACCCTTTTGACGGTGGTGTCACTCACATCATTTTGTTCATCTTCTGTTGGAATCTGAACAGTTGGCACTTCTTCTCCCAAAACTACTTCACCTTGTGTTATGTCTTCACAAAGAGGATCTGTTAGAGTAGTAGGAGATGGGAATTCTCATGTTGGGTCAGTGCCTAAATGAGTGGGACTCCCATCAATTGAATCTCGAAACTCTTCTTCATTTTCAGGCTGCAAGGGAGAAGCTTTCATGTATATGTCATTCAACATTTGCAAAAGCTTTGATGCATCAAGCGGTCCATCCTCATGCTGCATGGTGTTCGCTTCACCCTATTTTTCAAAGATTGTCTTTATCAAATCTTCATATCTTTCTTTCCAATTATCTTCCTCAACTTCCTTCCCTGCAGTTTCTTCTTTATCTTCTTCCTTTTCATCTTCACTCTTCTCTTCTGCAACTCTTCTTGTGATTCTATTCAGAATTTGCTTTGCTTCATTGGTGTATTGAACCTTGAAATTTTCATTGAACTGTACCAAAAAAACAAAATATGTACTCAGAAATATGTACTATAAAAACAAGTTTTTTTATTAGGTACATATCCATATATACTGTAGGATAACAAACATCATACATTCAATACATATCATTATATACTGGAGGATAACACAACATCATAAATGTAGTAAATAAGTACATATTTTTCTTACCTCATATTCAGTTGTATCAATGCCTTTTTGGAGTGCAGCACATAACTTTGACAGATTCCATTTGACAGCTCTCGGAATAATTTTTTTTTTCTGGAATCGTCTTTATTTCCTCCGGTTCTAGAAATATGTATGCTCTGCATACCAAATCTGTTTCAAAAAAAAAAATCACCAAAACAAAGTTAAAAGTAAATCATGATTTTCATTCAGTAAACTACTAAAAATATTTTTAGTACCCATTCTTACCAACAAATAGTTCAGACACCCGGTAGTATTCTCGACTGCATTTACATTGTCATTTAGTGACTTTTCTAGGTAAGAATGTATCAAATCTGGCCATGCCACATTCTTTGCAGCCTCGAGATCCTCCACAATACCAATGTACTTTTCAGTCAAGGCATGTGCATCTTTTGTTGTGAAAAACAAAATGATACACATGAACAGGCATATAAGCTTTACAAGGTCTTCAGCATCTCTCACTTCTTCAGTTTTTTCCTCACTCTCTTCTTCAATATCTTCTTCACTTTCTTCTTCTTCACTTTCTTCTTCTTCATTTTCTCCATCACTCCCAATTTCTTCATTTTCTTCATCACTTTGCTTTTCTTCAAATTCTTCAACTTTTTCATTTTCTTTCTTCTTAGTTGCTGGTTTTTTTCTTAGAAGTTTCAAGACTTCTTTTTGTATCCTCACTCTATTTACCTTTTTAGTCTTTTGTACTTCACCAAAGAACCTTTGGAACAAAGCGTTGTTTCAATATCCACCCCTTGATGTCAGCATTATATCTTCATGTTGTCTTTTTCCTGCTCTTGGCATTCCAAAGATAACACCTACTTCTTCAGGAGTGGATGTCAGAATATGTGAAACTTCATGCCTTTTGAACTCAAATCCAAGCTCATCTGCAACTTTACTTCTCTTATAACACTTTATATGATTGGTCACATCAGTTTCATTCTTCATCCAGTGATCTGCACTAAGATTTGTGTACCAGAACATCAAAAAAAGGTTCCCATATGATTGGTCACTAATTATCCACAACTGAGTTTCACTCAACTCAAGCTTTTCAGCCTTGATTGCTTTAACAAGTGAAAGAATCCCCATGAAACCACTTATGTATATCTTCCTAGCAGGTGCATGTGCTTTTGTCTTCTTTGTGTTTTCTTCACACCACCTGCATAATGAACAAACTGTCAATAACCCTACAATATATCAATATGTACTATAATATAGAACAAAGTATATATTTTGATCTATCTGCTATATTATGAACAAAATATACATTGATATGTACTGATCCAATTCAAGATTAGAAAAAAGTACTTATCAATATATACTTATCCTGTATGCAAGGTCTAGATGCTATAGTATAGAACAGTATACATCGATATATATGCTTTATATCTATAACATGAACAAAGTATAAATTGATATGTACTGATCCAATTCAATATCTAGAACAAAGTACATATCAATATATACTTATCCTGTAATCAAGATCTAGATGATATAACATGAAAATAATATATACTGATAGGTACTTATCAGTATATACTAAAAACCAAGTACATATCAATATTAACCTATGTTGCATGCTAGAACTATGTGCTATAAGATGAATATATATATATATATATATTGATATGTACCGATGTTGTATGCTAGATCTAACTCCTATAACATGAACAAAGTATGTTATATATTGATATGCACCAATGATTAGAATCAATACATTTTTTACTAGAAACAAGAACACCCTTCTTCTTCTTCTGTGATGTTGATGGAGAACGAACAACAAGAGCTTTCTTCTTCTTCTTTGTAGATGGAGAATCAACAACGGGTGTTTCATTTTTTTCCAATGTTGTTGGAGAATCAACAACTTCGTTGTTCTTCTTCTTTTTTGATTTTACTGGAGAATCAACAACAGTTTGTTTCATTTTTTTTGATGTTGTTTGAGAATCAATAACTTCTTTGTTCTTCTTCTTTTTAGATTTTGCTGGAGAATCAACAACAGTTTGTTTTTTTTTTTGATGTTGTTGGAGAATTAACAACTTCATTGTTCTTCTTCTTTTTTGATTTTGTTGGTATAGAATCTACTGTAGAAGCTTTCTTGTTCTTCTTCGATGGTGGATATTGAGGAGTATCGTGTTCTTCAATCACTGTTTCTTTTATTCTTCTGTTGATTTTTCTCTTGGTACCCATTTTAGGTGGAAAATATGCAGTAGTATAATGCTGACAATAGCTTAGGTTTGAGTTGTATAATGCTCAAAGAAATCAAAGCCTGCTATTAAAGATTTTGATTTTTGTTTTTTGGTCTCTGTTTTTCGATTTGGTTTCAGGTGTTTTTTTATTTTTATTTTGCCCTAGATTTTTAGGGGTTTAGAGAAGTAATCAAGTAGTGGGTGGTGTAGCTGAAACTAAATTTCCGTTAAAGAATGCGAGTAGTGTAGGAGGTGGAGGAGGTGGAGTTCATGGGATGATTCCACGTGATGGGTATAACTGTAATTGGTAGTTTTCAAAACGTTTTTGGACTTATGGATAAATGGGTTTTCCCGGGTGGAATTATGGTTAACTCGATCCGCGTATTTTGGACTAGCCAGCAAAGTTCCCTTTTTTATAAAATTAAAAACCCTAATTTCGGCCGTACCGGCCCATTTCGGCCATTTCGGTCAAACCGTATCTGTCAATATCGGCCGATATTTTTGGGTAAAAACCATTCCATCGGTATAGGCTGTTTCATATCGGGTGAGGGCCGATACCTGTAAAACCGGCGATATTTCGACCGTACCGACCGAAATTAACTACACTGATCTTAACCTACTAATTCTAACTTTATTTATGACATATGTTTAGCCACCCAATTGAATTTTTTTGTTACTGATTTATAAGGGAAGCGCTGAATGTGTGCTACCCTACATCTAAGCCGCTGAAGATGTACCTTTTAGTTTCGACTTTTATATACTCCTTACAGATGAATGAGGGTTTGGTATCTTTGAAAAAATTGGGTATTTTCCGACAACTAATTTGCCCAATCTTTTCATTTTGAATGAGAACACTCACGGTAGGACATGGCATACTCCGATATAAACTAAGCGGGGAAAGTGGACTCCACAATCACGGGGCAGAGCTGGAGTCAACTCTTCAAAGAAAAGTTTAACGATCAAAATTTAGACCCAAATTCTCCGAGCGAATTTTTGTTAAATCCCGGATTTCCATCTCTGGATTTTTTTCCCCGCATATTGATACATACATACTTGGTATGTCGGCTTCATCTTCTTCGTACGCATCTAGGTGTTTTTACTTCAGTAATAGCTGTTTCATCCATCTGTTTCATTTGAACATCATGTCTGGTAATGGAAGTTCTTCCTCAAGTCAAGATGGATCTCTTGTTAAGTGCGTAAGTCTTGGGTACCAAATCCGGTGAGTCCAAGAAGGATTTATCTTTCCATGTTTGTAATTGTTCTTTTATCTTTCTTTTTTTTTATTGTTCAAATATTGTGGTAGATAAGTCGAGATATAAAGTCTTCCATGTATAATCTAAGAGTTAAAGTTGGTAGAGCCGGTGTTACTCTTTCATGTTGTGATTGTAGGATCCCTTCAGGCGGAAGTAAGCCTTCACTTGTTCTTGATCTCAGTAACCTTTTTTTATCATAATGTTCTACATCTTGATACTAGTTTATAATATCTTAATGATTTAGCACAATGGTTTCAGTATTCACACATTCAAAGAAAAAGGAAGGTTAGAGAAATTGTGGTAGCTAATGATAATGATGAAGGTGGTGTCGACATTATTCCCTCTCCTAGCAGTGACGATGCGCTTGCTAGTTCTTCAACGGATCTTGCAACTGCCGATCTTGGGATTACGGTTTCTGAATACCCTAACGTTGAGCTCTTTTTTGAAACCCACATGAAGTCCTTGTCTCATAAAATAGTGGAGATTATGTCGTTCCCAAGTTGCGTGTTGATCTTTATACCAAGATATGAAAGAGATATGGTCACATTGCTAATACTGAGCTGGTGAAGGATTTTTCTCCCACTTTGGTGACCACTGTGGCCGGCCTGCTCCCTGTAGATGAAGAGTTGAATGTAAAAATCCTCTATAAAATCACTAATCTGGAAGTGCAAAAATGGGACAGGATGTTATCTACATGTGAAACCCTTAGGTTTAACGTGGGGTGGCTCCGCTAACGACTGTAGATCATGAGACAGATCGTGAAAGTATCATTTCTAATCTAATCCCGTCTTCGAAGGTCATTATGGAGGAAGAGAGGCACTGGCATAGGAGTCAGCAAGGGTGGAGAAAATGATTCAAGATCTGAAGACCAAGACTGAGAGGTTCCAGAAGAGTATGGAAATTCTCTCTCAAAAAGATTATCCATTATTGCAAGGCTTTCTTTAGGGAAGAGATCTGACTTTGTTTTTTAATTTTTCGAACAAGTACTTATTTTAGTGGTGAATGGTTTATTGTGAACATTTTTTTTTTGATAAGTGAAATAAAACAGTTTATATTACACTAAAAGAGGAAAAAAAAATAGAGATATCTAAGCATAGTAAGCCTTGAGCTATTTTCCATTCGTTATTGATCCTCTTACGCCTCCATTTACGGCAACAATCTTGCAGTATCCACTAGCCACTACTTTGGTGACCATGTAAGGACCTTCCTATAGGGGGAAATATTGGAGCAGACATACCTTGTTGAATGTGCCTGGCCTTCTTCAACACTATATCTCATACTTGAAAAATCTTGGGCTTCATGGTTTTGTTATAGGCTCTAGAGATTCTCTGTCGATAACCCTCTTTATATTTCTCAGCCTTGGTTCGCTAGGAGTCAAGCATGTATAGCTCTTCCATCCTGGAGCCTTACTTCTCAGCTTCATCCCATTAAAATCCACTTGTTGCTGTAATTCTGGTTGACGGAACTCGAATCTCAATTAGGAGTATAACGCCAGTGCCATAAACAAGTGAGTAAGGTGAGGTCCCAGTAGAACTCCTGGTGCAGTATGATACGCCCATAATGCCATGGGTAGGTTCATGCCATGCCATGTAGTCATCGTATATTGTCCAACTGAGAATCCTAATTAGTATTTTTTTGGTGCTCTCCGTTATTTTATTTCCTTGAGGGTAGTAGGGAGTGGAGAAGACTTGACTAATAGCGTATTCCTGTAGTAGATCCATGTTTTAGGGTGAAAACAAATGTACGGTAAAATCGTATTTTCAAGTAGGTTTGAGAGATAAAAATCGAACAGGACGATCCTAAACCAGTCGTTCACGTTCTGCTTTAATCACAAAGGTAGAGAAGATTGGGTAGGTTTTAGGGTAGGGAAGCAAAGAAGGTTGAAAAATATCAATGTGATAAGTAGTGTATGGAGGAGAAAGGATTATCTCTGAGATGAATCGCTAATTCTGGATATTTAGTTTCTCCTGACTTATTGTCTTGTTCTTGTTTAAAATAGATGAAAACTATTTATTTATAGTTCAAATGAGACACACTGATTTCTCATAAGTAGTGGAATTTAGGAAGAAGTGGAGAAGTGATGATTGTGGAGATTGTAGTGGGGTCGTGCCCGAAAAGTAAGGAAGAACTGTCTGACCCCTACTCCTCATCCTCTTAACTGATATGTAACCGTCCCACTCCTTGTTAGCTTCTTGTTTGTGGATGTGTTTCCACAACCCACGATTGTCGTAGACCGCCAAACCAATACCCCAATGAGAACCCCCCATGTGTTTTACTTGATATCTCGTGGAAATAATGGAGTCATAAGCCACTGTTGTTTTGATTAAGCCAAGTCAAGTCAAATTACTTGCTAAGTTAGTGAGGGAAGTTGTGTAACTCATTGAATTGATAATCAGACTTATTAGTATCGAGTCTGGTAAGTTCAGTGGTCATGTACTAGCTTAGGAGTAACATGGAATATTTAATGGCTAAGTATTAGCTCAGAAGTGACTTAGCGTAAGTCTGAGAGGCATTTGAGGCCAAATATTGTAGAGGGCTTCTTAAGCAAGAAGATTTATGATGTGATTGTAGAAAGTGGTAAGAAAGTTATCGTCCACTCGGACTTGTGAAGATTGCATTTTAGACCTAAATTTAACTTTAACTAGCAAATATATACAAAAGATGGTAGCGGTATTACAAATTACTGGGACTCAAGATTTCACCATTAATCATTTGCGAAAATTGGCTTCCTCCATTATCCCAATATTGGGGTTTAGCTCATCATGTCCAAAACACTCTCAAAAGATAGGTATATATCCAAAAAGTGTTTGAAAAAAAAATACAAAAAAGAACTGACCAACTGAGTCGCAAAAAGATTAAAATGATTTATTAAATCTACAACAACCCTAGACGCATCTGAAAAAGGGATGATTGATAGTGTATTAAACTTCAAATCAGTCGCAGGTACTATTCCAGAAATTGTTGCTAAAACCGTTAAACCGTTAAATACAAGAGTATAGATCACGGTTTTTAACAACAATTTCCTTCTTTAGCAACAGTTTCTTCTTCTTCTTCCTCTCTTCTCGCCTGAACAAACTGAAAAAAAAATTCTTTGATTTTCTTCAACTCTGGCAGAAACCACCCCCCCCCCCCCCCTCAAACTTTTTCCTTTCTCTCCTATTTATATTACAACAATCGAATCACTCCAAATATCTCGAATTAACTCCAAGTAATCTCACAGATCTTCTCCATCAATGAAATATCTCGGTGATATTTTTTTTCCCACTTGATACTGATTTCTTTCTTCTTTTGAATAGATCATCATCTGTAATTTCCTTCTCATAGCTCGATAATATATTCTTGATACACAAATATTAAAAGATAATATCACAGAATCAAATCGAGGATATGCTCCCTTTTTTTTATTTTGCGGCAAACTGTTTTTTACGAGAATAGTATTTCACGAGAGATCTTTTGTTGATTTTACATGTTCAATTGTTGTACAAATCCCTCTTAAATAGGCAAGAATATATCCTTGTCTTAAATTCTTAAAATGCTCTCCAAAACTCTATAATAAATTTTCGCGGATGAAGAAATTTGTTTCCCGCCAAATTTCATGTTTAAAATAAAGAAGAAGGGTGCCTTTATCCAATTTTGGATGCCTTTAACCCTTTTTAAACTGATTTTTCCACAAAGGTTTATTCTTCAAAAATAACTACAAACACAACAAAAATACAATATAAGTACACAATTGTGTTCTAACAATATTTAAATTGGGAACAAATCAGACACAAAATTATGTCTATCAAATACCCCCAAAATTATTATTTGCTAGTCCTCGAGCAAATCTAATCTGTAAAATAAAAATCCTAACTCACTTTCGCAGGCATCGCGATTGCACTTAGCGTGTGCAACAACCCTTTGAACCACTAGGTGTCCCTAGTGGACGAGTTTCGTCTCGTGAGGGTTTACAAGAGATATACCCACAAAACCTTTACTCCAACATTTTACCTACTTGTGAACGATTGAGGGTAGACACTAAACATGTTATTTAGTTGGCTACTAAATTCTTCATCTATGAGAATCATTACCCTATATGAGTCCAGTTATTGTACACGAGTTTTCACTCAAGCGTACAAAAATTCATATATAAGAAAACAAAGCTCTACTCAGAAAGTCGTACAATGGACCACGATACTCGGAATCTAACAAACCACAATCACATGAATAGAAAAATTTAGATAGAAGTGCGCACATGTTGAATAATGTGAAAGATGTTTCCTAGAATATTTGTATGAGGATTGTGCCAAGATGAACCCAAATGAATTGAGATACACACCCACTGGTCTGAATCCTAATTCTTGTATCAACTCAGTTGGTATACACAAGGGCCCCAGCGGTCGATTTATTGAATATATATATTGAATGTATTGACAACATTTGGATCATTTGAATCCAAGCGCATGCTTCTTTTTAGCAGATTACATGATAGTTTCCATGGATCCTGCGTTCCACGCTTGCTTAGGCGACAGAGACAGGGAGAACACAAACATATTGCTATCCAAGTGTCAATTTTTTTTAAAAAAAATTATTGGTCAAGTTCAATTAAAATAATGTGGCTTGATCTTAATCACTCTACTTCATCCTAGCGGCGACAACAAGGTGATACTAGTGCCCCACCAAATCACTTAGGGAAACACAAAAAGTTACAAAAATAATAACAAAACGTGATATGGTGACGACTTCGAGATATAATGACAAATGTCATGTTATTTCTAACGCCTGAGCTCTGTCCTTTTATGAATAAACCATTTAGCTGGGTACACCAATTCCTATTGACAAGAATTTTGTTTCCATCTACCTAGAATGGCTAGTGTCATCTTGAATTGTTCACAAGTTTCAAGATTTGGAGTTTTTGGTACAACTATAATTTTTAATTTTTCTCCCTTACCCCCAAACCTAAATTGAACATAGCCCTCGATGTTCTAACGTCTCAGGAGCAAGACCAATATGTGTATCTTCTAGCAAGTATTAATTATTTTAAAGCTAGGAAGCTAGCGCCAAGGACGTTTGAGGTTAGCACATCAGTTAGGTCCAATGTAGTTAGCACCAAAGTGCTAGCGTAAATGTTTTTATAATCAAGGACACCCTAATCCATAGACTCACTAAGTATAGATATGCTAGAGACATGATAAGTAGTGTATGAAGGAGAAAGGATTATCTCTGAGATGAATTGCTAATTCTGTATATTTAGTTTCTCCTGACTTGTTTTCTTGTTCTTGTTTCGAATAGATGTGAACCATCTATTTATAGTTCAAAGGATATCCAATGATTTCTCATAAGTGGTGGAAGTTAGGGAGAGGTGGAGAAGTAATGATTGTGGAAATTATAGTGGGGTCGTTTCCATAAAGTAAGGAAGACCAGTTATTAGTACATAGGCAAAACAATGTACTGTTGAAGTACTTTCTTTAGATTCGGAAATCAAAATCATACAGGACAAGCCTAAGCCACGAAAGTATTCATTCCCTCCTTCTTCGGTCACAAGGAGAGAGAATAGGTTGATCTTAGGGGAAGGAAGCAGAGAAAGTTGAAGGAAACGAGTGTGATGAATTATGTGTATATATGTTGAACTATTGAGAATAACATAGATTAAAGAGAATGGTAAGCTTGTTCTGTTTTTTGAATGGCTAAGTAGCTTATTTACAATAGTTTGGGAACACACGTATTTCGTAGTAAGTAGTGGAGGTAGTGAGGAAATGGAGAAATGAAGGTTGTGGGAATAATGACCTAACCACCCATAATGTTTGGGGAAGTTTCTGGAAACCATTATTCCACTATCTCTTCAACTGTTATAACCGACCACTACTTTGTAATTTTCTCATCATGGGGTGTTGTCACACCGCATGTTGTTGTAACCACCAGACAAAAACCCCATGAAGAATCCTCCCATGTAATTGTTTTGATTTCTCGTAGGACTTAGTGGAGTTATGGAATCAAATCACGTGAATAATATTGCTACTAATAAGTTTATACCAACTTAGCATAGCAATGACATATTTGTTGCATGTTTGCAACATGCAATTTCTGCTAACAATAATAGTGCATGCTAGTAGCGAAGGACAGTGCTGGCATGAGAAAGGGTGAGAAGGCGTGCAAAAGTAAGTGAAGATGACAAGCATTGGCATTCAAGGAAAGTTATGAAAGAAAGGTGGCACTAGCGTTGAAAGCTAGCCAAGCGCTGCTGGCAGCGCTGATACTAGCTAGACGTTGTTGGCAGCGCTAGTACTAGCGTTGTTGGCAGTGATAGCGCTAGTGTCTGCATTAGCGCTAATGCTAGCTTTGCTGGCCGTTGGCTCTGGTGTTTGCGTATGGGAACTAACTGGCTGGTTTGGCACATGGACTAGTTGGTGTTGGCGCGTTGGCGATGGTGCTGGGAGCATGGCTAACGCTTGCTAGGGATAAAACTTGCTGGTGTCATGGCCATTTCATATGCACTGCTAGTGTTGGCATTTGCTAATATCGTGGCCATAGCTATGGCCTTTGTGGTATGCATACATAACATATTCAAGGAATTCAGCCGTGGAAGTTTGCGATTTGAGATGATGTTCGATGCGACTTTGTATTTAGATGGTATGCATCGAATTGGTGTTTTTGTTAAGAAATGGCATAACATCTATTCTGAATATTCATAATTTTGTATAATCAGCGTATTCTGATCAACACAGATAATTTCCATGGGCGCACAAAAAATAACGAGGGTTTATCCGGGTAAAGCCCTGAAATTTTACGGGCGCATATATATATATATATTAAAGAGCTACAGGATTAATGTAGTCATACGCATTCCCAACTCTCTTGCAGAATGTAAGATAGAAGTACGTATCTATAATTCTGACGTTGGGTCAGAGATTCATTTATTATATTTCTGCAGCCAAGCAGGGCAACTTTTACAATTCATGCCCTTTTCAAAAACCCACCAACTACATTAAGTCCCCTTCTTAGCGTGTAACGAGTAATGTTGCGTGGTAAGCACTAGATGGTAGTCTTCCAGACGCAATAAAATATGACTTTTATTGTTCAATGGTTAGATATTACTAGAAGAGTTACAGTTGGCTGAACAAGTTATGTTATTTCTATGATCGTACTCTTAGGTATTTGGAGCATTCTTCCTCTACTATAACAACAACGGGAAGGTATTTGGAACATTAGTTGGCTATTGAGAGTGTTAAGGCAATATTGCCGTCATAACACTAAGATGAATATTGAGGCAGTGGTGCCTTCAGGACACTAAGATAAATATAGAGGAAGTGGTGCCGTCATACCACTAAGACGAGTGTTGAGGCAGTGGTGACGCCAGAATACTAAAACAAGTGTTGAGGGAATGGTGTCGTCAAAACACTAAGACGAGTGTTGAGGCAGTAGTGCCGTCGTTACACTAATACGAGTGTTGAGGCGGTGGTGCCGTCAGAACACTAAGAGGAGTGTTGAGGCGGTGGTGTCGTCAGAACAGTAAAACAAGTGTTGAGCCAATGGTGCCATCAGAACACTAAGAAGAGTGTTGAGGCAGTGGTGTCGTCAAAACACTAAGATGTAAAATTGTATGTAACTTTTATATAAATCTACATAGATATTTTAGTGATTCAACATTGTTCAATTGAGCGTGAATATTGACATGAGTCAATTCTCGGGAATCCAGATGCGGGATATAACATCAAATGATACTCAAATTGCTCCATACTAGTGGAAATCCATCTAGGAGCTTGATATTTGTTATGTAAGAATCATAGTGTTGATGGTGGATTTTTGATAAATGATAAAATTGTAATATTGCTTTTCGCCTATCTGCAGAAGCATGAAATGAATATATATATGAAATCCTGACCTGGCATCAGAATTATAAATACATACTACTATCATACATTCCGTAAGATAATTGAGAATGTATATTCAGCTCGTTGCTAAATTAGATTTGTAGCTCCCTCTATATATATGTACTTCCAAAATTTCAGGGATTTACTCAGCTAAACCCTAGTTATTTCATGTGCATTCATATAAACTATTTATGCTAGTCAAACACTGATTACACAAAATTACGGACATTCAGAATAAAGGCTACCCCATATCTGAATAGACACTAATTTAGATGCATACCATCTAATTGCAGAATCGCATCAAGCATAGTCTCAAGATTGCAAACTTCCACGGTTGAATCTCTTGAGTGTGTTCCGTATGCACTGCATAAGAGTTAAGTACAATGCTAACATTAAAATCTCATGTGACTGAGAAACTCAAAATAGGCCATAAACATGGCCACAACATTAACGAATGTCAAACCTAGTGGTGCATAAGCAATAACCATATCACTAGCAAGTGCTAACTTTGGTAAAACCCTAGCCAAGCTTCTAACGCAAATAAGCACACATATGTGCCAAAAGTTATAAAGAAGCAAAAAAGGACCAAAAGCTAAAGAAGCAACTAAAGTTAATGTGACAAACGAGCACCAGGGAAGAAATGGGCTAGCTAGTGCCCACGATAAGGATTTAGCGCTGCCAGCAGCACTTGTGTGTGTGCTAGCACAGGCACTAAGGCCTTAGCTTTGCCAGCAGCACTGGTGCGTGTGCGGGCACAGGCGCTAAGGACTTAGTGATGCCAGCAGCACTGGTGCGTGTGCTAGCACAGGCGCTAAGGCCTTAGCGTTGCCAGTAGTGCTACCTAAGGCGCTAAGGCAATTAGTGCTTCCAGCAGCGCTAGGATGTGCTATGGCCTTAGCGCTTCTAGCAACAATACTGATGCCTTAGCGCTTCTAGCAACAATACTGATGATAATTTTCCTCTTAGCGTGACTTTCAGACCTTTAGTCTTGTTTGTGTTATTGGCACGATTACTTAGCCAAAATCATGATGTGTTAACACAAGTTCATCAATAGCTTCATCTTATAACAAAATACACTAACTCTACGAGAAATCAAATCATAATGGGGGGGATAAAACATGGGGTATACCAAAAAATATATAACAAAGTGGAATCCCAGCCGAGTAGTCATTCTTTTTTTTTCAACACGTCCGTGTACTTCGAGTCACAGAGAGCAAGAGAAGCCAATTCCTAGTTGTTCACACGTCTACTAGGGAACTACACCGCGTTTAGTTAAGAGTTTGCATAGTTGACATGACATGGGAGGAACAAGAATCTCTGGCGGTTATAGCAATATGGGTGTATGACATCCCATGATAAGGAAGTTACAAAGTCATGGTAAGAGTGAAACGGTTAATAGAGTAGTGGAATAATGATTTCTCGAAGATTCCAAGGCAGTTAAGCCATTAAACCCACGACTTCCACTTCTCCATCACTTCACTATCTCCACAACTTTATAAGGAAACGTGTGAGCTCTTTACTATCGTGGAACGACTACTATCGTGGTTTAGGCTTGCTCTGTACAATTTTGGTTTCCGAATCTAAAGAAAGTACTTTTATAGTATATTGTTTTGCCTAGAAACAATTTTTAGGTACTAACAATTGGCGACCACAGTGGGAGATCAATCTCTCGGTCACGAATCCAACTTTTTTACTATCTAAAAATGGTTGGTCTTAGGTCATATTCAATTACCACCAATCCTAACATTCCCCTTGTCAATGTCAATGGTGATGCTCACAACCCCTCTCCAGCAGTCAATGGCGCCACCAACTCACATCTCTTTAATGGTACTACTGATGTGGTCGAAACCTCAATCACTCTTGATGAATTGATGCAAAGAAATGAAGCTCAAACGAGAACTCTTGCAAGAATGGAAGATGCGAAAAACCAGTGAACCAATAAGCTATTTTTCTAACTGAAAACCTGTGCAAGCTTCTTCAGTTTTCAAAGGATCAACATCTCGACACCTTTGATTCTCTCAACCGCATAGCCGTGGATACACACTTGATCCGGTCTCCAACGGAAATAGAGACAGCCATACCAGACAGCTCAGCTATAAATAGTGTCACCTTCGCCGAAGAAGACATGATGGCCGAAGAAGGTCACAATCGAGTTTTGTATGTTACCACTCATGAAAAGGAAGACGAATTCAAGAGATCCTTTATTGGTACAGGAGCAGTTGCTAATGTTATTACACTCAAGACGCTCAAAGTTGCTCAGGTCCATCAGAACCAAATTATACAACATTCCATAGTAATGAAGGACTTTGAAGATAACCGCACTAATTACTATGGACATGTTTATTTGAATTTACAAGTTGTTCCTATAATATCCAAGGTGAAGTTCCATGTTATTGTAAAAAAAACCGAATATCACATGATATTTGGGCGCCCATGGCTACACGATAACAAGACAGTTCCCTCCAGAGGACGATGTTTTCAAATCATCCAACAAAATCTACAACACGTTGTTTCCCGACTGGGCGTTAATGAGGAAGTCCAAGACGCGCCTCGGCAATTACAAGACGGTACAGATGCTACAGCTAACTCACTGAAGATTATCAATCTAGGAACAGAAGAAAGTCCACGACCAGTTTCAATCAGCTCAGCCTTATCACCAGAAGAAAAAGTGGGGCTTGTCAATCTACTTAGGGAATATCGAGACATCTTTGCATGGACTTATGAAGAAATTCCAGGATTGGATTACAAACTGGTCACTCATCATCTACATGTTGTTCTAGATGCCAAATCGGTCAAGCAACATTTCAGACACGAAGTTGAGGAACAAATCAAAATCGAAATTCAGAAGTTGCTAAAGGCAGGGTTCATCAAACCTATCCAACACCCTATATTTTTAGCTAACGTTGTCCCCGTCAAGAAAAAGAATGGGAAAATAAGATGTTGTGTAAACTTTAGGAACCCGAACAAATCCTGTCCCAAAGATGACTTTCCTCTTCCAAACATTGACATGCTCGTGGATGCTACCCGGACATTGCATGTTTTCATTCATGATAACAATATTTCATGACATGATGCACAAGAAAGTATAGGATGACGTCCTACTTCAAGTCTTCGAGAGATGTCGTGAGTATCATTTGATGAAAAACCTTCTGAAGTGCGCCTTTGGTGTATCCTTCAGAAAGTTTCTTGGATTTGTGGTAACAGCATAAGGGATCAAGGTGGACTCGACCAAGACACAAGATATCACCAGCATTCCACCACCACGCACCGTAAAGGAACTTAAATTCTTCATGGGAAAGGTATCATACATCCGATGTTTTATCCCTGGATTAGCTCAATTTATTGCTTCGTTTACACCCATGTTGAAAAAATAGGCAAGTTTTGTCTGGTCATCTACACAACAAAGTGAGTTCCATCAAATTCAACAATTATTATTATCACCAGCTGTTATAAAATCTCCAACTATGGAGAAACCATTACTTCTATACACGGCCTTTGGTGAAGTAGCCATATGAGCTCTGCTGGCTCAAGAAGACGACATGGGGACTGAATGTCCCATCTACTATCTCAGTCGCGTGTTAAGAGATGCGCAGTTGAGATACCCCAAAGTTGAAAGAGCGTGTTTATCCTTGGTGCATGCCGTTTAGAAGCTTCGGAATTATTTACTAGAAAATAGAGTAGTATTGATGGCCAAGTGTGACCCTATAAAATTTTTATTATCAAAGCCTGCTCTCATAGGACGAGCAGCAAAATAGTTGGTACAGATGTCAGAGTTTGACATATCATATGTATAACCAAAAGAAATAAAGGGACAAGCAGTCGCAGATCTGCTTTCAGCTTTTCCAAGAGAAGACGATACAACAACTCATGAAGACGTACCTGGAGAATTCCCGGACATCTCACTCACTGAAGAAGAAACATGGTTGTTATACTTCGACGGCTCTGCTACCCCAAGCACCAATACTGGAGGAGTTGGCATCGTACTAGGTTCACTAACATACGAAGTATTCTTGCATTCGTTTAAGATGAACTACAAGTGCACTAACAACTCTGCCGAGTATGAAGCCTTCCTGCTAGGACTATCGCTCATACAGCAAGCTGGAGCGACATGTCTTGAAATAAGGGGAAATTCAAATCTATTGTGAATCATATGAATGGTGTATATACTCTCAAGAAAGAAACACTGGCACCATACAAGACCGAAGCATAGAAGCTATTAACTCACATTCCCGAGGCAACAATTATGCATATGGGACGCACCAATAACAGACATATTGATTGTCTGGCGATTATAGCCTCGAAACTTCAATTCAAAGACTTAGAAGCAACTCTCACTGTGCAGAGACGAACCATGCCCTCAACCTGGAAGAGCACGTCTGATAAAGAATAAGTCCACGACTGGAGGACACCTATCATTCAATATCTCAACAACTCACACAGTCAGGGGAAGGCCATTCTTAAGCATTAAAACATTTCTTCTTATTGCATGGAATGTTATATCATAGAAACTCGGATGGATCCATGTCAAGATGTATGGGAGACGATGAGGCACAAGGGAGACTTAATCAAGTATACCGGGAAATGTGTGGTCAAACACTAATGATAACCTTGTACAGACGTCTTCAACGCCTTGGGTATTACTAGCCCACCATGGAAGCCCAATCCAGAGCGTTACAAGGGTCTTGCTCCAATTGTCAAATCCCGCCACACAACCATAAGTACTTACCATACACAATGTTGGGGACTAGCGGGAGACGTATATCAAATATCTTAAAGATAATATTCTACCTCAAAAAAAGTTAAAAGCGGCACGCTTAATCCGAAAGGCCAAAAGATTTGTCTTACACGAAGGAATACTCTACCGAAAGAGCTTTAGTGGAAATTTGTTACGATGTCTAGCAGATGAAGACATTCAAATTATCCTGAAAGAAATGCATGAGGGTGAACACCAAGGCAGGAGAAAACTATTTCTCTAAATTCATGAGAGATATTATTGGCCGACCATGGAAGACGATGCAACTTCATTTTTTCAGAAATGTTACCAATGTCAAATCCACGGCAACCTCATCCACACGCCTTGGCTTCCTCTCAACTCGGTAAGCCTCCCTTGTCCATTATATAGTTGGGGACTGGATCTTATTAGAAAAATCAATCCATCCTCGTCAAAGCAACATGAGCACATACTCACTGCCACGGAGTACTTCACCAAATGGGTCGAGGTTGTGCATCTCGGGAGCACGACTGGAGCAACAATAACGGATTTCATCAAAGAACACATTATATGCAGATTTGGGGCACCGAAGCACATCGTAATAGATAATGGTACTACATTTGCAAATAAGTGTGTGCGGAAATTACTCAAAAGTTATGGTATCAAACAGGTGTTCTCCATGCCGTACTACCCTCAAGGAAACGGACAAGTTAAAGCACCAAAAAAAACTCTTATCAGAATTTTGAGTCGTACTGCTTATGATCATCCAAGAACCTGGCATGAACAACTACCTATGGATTTATGGGCATACAGAACTTCTCTGAAGGGTTCTACAGGGACCTCACCATATTCTCTTGTATACAGGGCAGATGCGATCTTACCTGCAGAAATTAAAATCCCATCATCCAGAATGCAGCAGAAAGCGGGGTTTATTGGGATAAATCTGAAATACCCGACTCATGAATAGTGGATTTGGATATAGTTGAGGTCAAACGAGCCAAAGCAGAAAAATATGCAGAGACTTATCGACAAAGAATCTCCAGGGCATATGACAAAGTAGTACGACAAAAATTATTTCAGGTAGGGGATCTTGTACTTAGAACTTCCAAACATATTAGTCAAGATATGTCCGCTCCGAAATTTTCTCCAAAATGGGAAGGGCCTTATGTGATCTCTAAAGCTATGTTGAGTGGGTATTACAAGATGGTTAATATGAACGGAGAAGCTGTAGGAACAGTCATAAATGGAAAATTGCTCAAGGCGTATTATGCTTAAAACACCTTTATTATTTCATTCACAAGTTCAATATAACCCAAAAACATATATTTGAAATTTCAAATTCAAAACCCATTACATTTATTTGAAACAATCTTTATTCAGATCATTCAGAACCTAAGAACAAAAAAAAAAAAAAAATGTTTGGCTACTTATCCTAGGGCATAGAACAGGTCTTTGTGAAGAGGATATTCACGATGGTGTAATTTCCCAATCTCTCATCACACTTCTCTGAACGATTTTGGAGATCTCGAACCATTTCTTCAATTTTGGAGGATTCTTCCTCTAAGGCTTTTCCTTCCGCTAAAGCTGCCATATGAGCCTCTCTCACACTCTCGAAATACTGACGCAACCAGTGTATGTTGAAACGGAGGTTCTCGCAAGTAGTCAACATCTCATTCGATTCTTGGATTTTCAAGTCATTAATTGCATAAGGAGGTGCCTCATTAATCTCATCAATAATAGGGAGGAGTCTTACGACAGTTGTTACGAGGATATGAGTATGGCCCGATACCAGCTCTTTTGTAGCAATGTGCCCGTACTTTTTCCATATTTTCGTGTAAAGATCTACATGACATTTTGGCACGACAAATCCTCCCACTGCTTCATACTTCCTAGATGCTGACTCCATCTTCAACTCAAAAGGGAGCCCGGCGTTGGAACAATCATGAAGGATTGAGTTAATATTTTCAATGGAAATCATGATGTGAAAGTTCTTAAAATCAATCTCAACCTCTGTTCGTCTCTTCCCTGGTACGGATTCTTCATTCTCTTTAGCTATTACATTCTTAATCTTCAATTTATGTTGTAACCAAGCAAACGCATATGTGAGTATGACTAACGTAAATAAAAAGGATAAGGAGTTCACGTGAATTACTCACATCCAAAATAAAATAGGTGGCATCAAAAGAAAAGGGGGAAGAAAGATGTTACCAGTGATTTGAAGCTCATGGTGCTCATATGTATCTTTGGTACGTTCTTAACCCGAGAAACTTAGGAAAAACAACAATCAAATCAATTAAGTTCAGGCCTTCACCGTAATACACATATGAAAAATTGGGAGAGAGGAGAATCTTACCGGACTTGCAATCCAAGTAGTACGCTTTACACAAGAGCTACCTTGGTTTGAGATACTGTTGTTGTCAGACATATTACAGTAAAGGAGTAATGATATTCAAAGCTCTGAAGAAGAATGAAAGTGGAAATTGTTGGGGTCGTATACTTGTTTAAATAGACAAAGGTGGGAAACAAATTATTGTTCCGTGCTAAGCAGGGGACTTAATGTTGATGGTGGATTTTTGACAAAGGAGAAAATTTAAATATTGTTTTTCGCCTAACTGCAGAAGCATGAAATAAATATGTTTGAATTCCTGACCCGGCATTAGAATTATAATACATACTGCTATCTTACATTCCTCAAGATAATTGAGAATTTGTATTCAACTCTTTGCTAAATTATCTCTGTAGCTCTCTCTATATTTATGTACTTCCAGAATTTCAGGGCTTTACTCAGTTAAACCCTCGTTATTTCATGTGCCTTCATATAAACTATTTGTGCTAGTCAAATTACACAAAATTGCAGACATTCAGAATAAAGGCTACGCCATATGTGAATAGACTTTAATTTAGATGCAAATCATCTAATTGCAGAGTCGCATCAAGCATAATCTCAAGATTGCAAACTTCCACGGTTGAATCTCTTGAATGTGTTATGTATGCACTGCATAAGAGTTAAGTACAATGCTAACACTAAAATCTCATGCGACTGAGAAACTCAAAATAAGCCATAAACATGGCCACAAAATTAACGAATGTCAAAGCTAGTGGTGCATAAGCAATAACCATAGCACTAGCAAGTGCTAACTTTGGCAAAACCCTAGCCAATATTCTAACGCAAATAAGCAACACACAGATGTGCTAAAAGTTCAAAATGGCCAAAAAGATAACAAAGCCACTAAAGTTAATGTGCCAAACGAGCACCAGGGAAGAAATGGGCTAGCTAGTGCCCACGCTAAGGATTTATCGCTACCAGCAGCACTGGTGTATGTGCTAGCACAGGCTCTAAGGCCTTAGCGCTGCCAGAGTCAATACTAATGACAATTTTCCTCTTCTCCCTTAGCGTGACTTTCAGCCCTTTACTCTTGTTTGTGCTATTGGCACCAATACTTATCCAAAATCATGATATGTTAACACAAGTTCATCAATGGCTTCATCTTACAACAACTACACTAACTTTACGAGAAATTAAATCATAATTGGGGGATAAAACATGGGGTATTGGTATGGCGGTTATAACAACATGGGTGTAACGACATCCCATGATAAGGAAGTTATAAAGTCATGGTAAGAGTGAAGCGGTTAATGGAGTAGTAGAATAATGGTTTCTCGAAGATCCCAAGGTGTTAAGCCATCACCCACGACTTCCACTTCTCCATCACTTCACCATTTCCACAACCTTATAAGGAAATGTGTGAGCTCTTTACTATTATAAATAGGCTTCCATTTGGAAGAAAAAAAACAGGCTGATGAATCCTCCAAGCTCTGTTACTTTTCTTAATAGTTCTACAACTCTATACACAATTCAACACACTCGTTTCCTTTAACTTTCTTTGCTTCCCTCCCCTAAGATCAACCAATTTCCTCTCATTGTGACTGAAGCATAGCGGAACGGCTACTATCGTGGTTTAGGCTTGATATGTACGATTTTGGTTTCCGAATCTAAAAAAGTACTTCTACAATACATTGTTTTGCCTAGAAATAATTTTTAGGTACTAACACATATAACATTTGGGAATGTCATAATAAACACTAGTAACGTTCTAATAATTTTCTTTTTTTGTAATGAATGTTGGTCAATTCATCAAGTAATTTAGTAGTATATGTAGTTGCTCTGATAAGCTCAATCATACATACATAGAGAGACAAGGATGAATACCTGCCTTAAATTTCTTCTGCAGAATTCTGAGGTTTAATATTGACGAAAAATATAACAACAAGGCTTAGTTATTATATGTTACCATACATATTGCATTAGGCTTGAACTATGAATATCGTCATGTTGATGGATCTGCAAGTCAGGGATGATTGACAAGGATGTATACAGGCACAATATCATCATCAGGGAAGCAGCATCAGTAGTTCAGGTATTTAAGCACGAGTACACAAGTTCACATGGTCGGCCAAGCAAAAGAGAAGGCCACGGCTGGGCGAACAAGCAGAGGGTCTTGACTTGGAAGGACAAGTGAGAGGTGTATGGACGGAGAAATGAGAGACCATCTCCTTCTCAGACTTGGTAATTTCAGGGAATAGTTGTTTCTATTCTTTTCTTTGCTAGCATCGTCTGCTCTTAGGAGGATAAATTTGACTCTATTGTTTGTCTCCAATTGGAAGTCTAGTGTTGTTAAAGCAGATGTAAACTGTGGTATCCCCACTTTTGTCAGGATAATGTGAGTGGGAGGTCTTGTTGCTACTACTGTTGTTGATCAAATACTCTGGTCGAAAGAGATGACTGCGTTAAATCTCTAAAACTAAAGAAGCCTTCAGTACCCAGGTGTAGCTACTTTGGCCTACTACTAGACGAGGGATGATTTGATGATATCGCCATGAGTCCATGCCTCTAGGGTCTGATCAGGACAGGGAAGCCAGAAAGGTTGATACCTCCTATTGTTGTTGTTGTCTTTGTGCGTCAAAGCTGGAGCAAGAAATTGAATTTAAGTTGGAGCCCTCTTTGGTGCCTGGGAAGTTGAGTCGCAACTGGGACGTTTTCGTGAGCATTGACTAGATGGAATTTCGTTTTATCCTGACCTTTTGGCTCATAAGCTTGTTTTACCCTTCAGGATGTGATGATGACATACTTGGAATGTTCATATAGGCGAAGTCCTCTGGAGACGTCGAGGGTGAAGAGGATGAGCTGGGAGGTGTTTTGTTGCTGACGTGGTGCTACGGGTGTCTTCAAAGACTATGTTCTAGAAGGAGTTTCTTGATCTATCTTCCGAATCTTTGATTGTCATAGGGGATGGGCTACAATAATCAGTCTCTTGTCATACTTTGCGGCATGTCTTTGGAGAGTGAAGGGCCTTATAAAGGTTGTGACTCTCTGGTTGACCGTCTCCTAGTAGGATGGAGAGGTTCTTGACGGCGAGGGGATCTTGTGCAAATCTTCAGTCCCCATGTGATTCTTATGATCCTTTGGGTGCAATTGTTGAAGATGATGCTCCAAGTGGTGCCGTTATGTAGGATGCCAATGCGATGAAAACTGCAGCAATTGAATATCCGTATGCTGGAGTTGACTTTTACTTTGAGTTTGACAGGGACCGACTGTTAGAGGAAGCTGAGATGGATAAGCTTGTTGTTGGATGGGTTTTTCATCATATAAGAGCCATTCAGGATAACTTGAAGGAAGTAGGCGCGTATTCGGCTTAGAAACGATTACCAAGGCTAAAGATGATGCTGAAAGACTATCCTGAGAGTTGAGGCTTGTAACTGAAGACCTTGCACATATGGAGAGAACATATTTGTATGGTGTTGAACCAGTCTTCAGATATCTTTTCTAAATAGTTTGTTTTTGAGGGTTTTTACGTGTTTCTGAGATACCCGAATTTTTTGTGGTTATATTTAGGGATTTTGAGTAGGTAGATTTTGAATGGTTGCAAAGGATTTTCTAGAAAGAGAAATAATAATTTGTTTAATAAATTGAAATCCTAAGTATGAATGCAAGATATTGCAAACATTTTTGAGGAATTACAAACATTGCGTAAAAATAGGGAAATATTACTAGGGGTGGCGAGGTGCTTAAGCCTTGATAGCTTTGTCAGGGGTCGTGGAAAGTTTAATCCTTGATATCTTTAAGACACTTGACATGTACGACTCCCATGTTGTCTTATCAATATTGACGAGTTTATAGCATCCACCAAATATAGATTTAATGATCAGATATGTGTTTTCTCCAGGAGAGACAATAACTTTTTTGACTGTGTCTCCGACATAGAAGGGGTGGGATTTTGGTATCTCAGATTCGTGACACATCTTCAGGGTTATTGGGTTTTTGGTTTTAATATTCTCGGTAGAGACGACCCTATCCATTTAATAAACTTTTAAAAGGGATCACTTTCCTCTTCAAACCGTCAAGACATGGTGGGGTTAACACTCGTGTCAAGTCCCCAAGACTTGATGGGACGCAGGACAGCTGGTTGTAAAGAGAGTTGTTAAACAAGACTTACTTATAGGCGAAATCCACGGGTGTACCATATCATCTCTCTTTTATGCAGCCGTTTAACGTCTAGATCCGTTGTTTGGTGATGTTCTGGAGGTGAGCAATCTTTAGAGTCTGCTGGCTTGTTGATGCATACAGGTGGGTCCCTTAGTGATAATTCTGCAGTGATGCATCAAGTCCTTCCTTGTTGTTGTGGATCCACATACGTCCCAGAACCATGTCGTAGTCTGGATCCACATGATTGTTGCTGGTAAATTGGTAGCGGACACTCCTGGCCACAAAATTGTAGTGGTAGTGGTCTCTCTAGACCTTTATGAATGACGAAGTACGGTCGATGAATCCTTGATTGTTTTCTTTGAATAAGGATCTCGTCATTGCATCGATTGTTGATTCTGGGTATGCGCCCTTGGTTTTATCTCTTTGGACGTGGTCCCTGGACGTGTTATCATCAGCGGTAACTTTGGAGGCGTTTCTGGCTTGCTCCATATAATACTTATGTTTATCTAAAGGTGGTTGCTCCATACGAGTCTTGAAATGAGCAAATATTTCCTTCTGAATGGTAGTCACGTCTACTTATGCGTCAGAAAGGGTCTGTTCATCAGATTTTAGAGACTTGGTGATGCTTGAATATCAATGGCGTTTCCAGTAACACTGTTTAAAAGAGTAGTGTGATGTGATTTTATATAGTGGTAAAAAGAGGTTCGATTCTCGAACTTGTGAAGGTAATGATTTTAGAAAATAGGACTTAATCTAAACTAATAAAAATCAGGAAAATAAACTAGAGATGATTTTTAGAAAATATGGAGAAAACCAGGAATCAAGATTCGGTTATTTCTAACAATTTATGTGATTAATCGGGTAATTCTTTTAAATAAATTAAGCTCAAATATTGCCAAAATAGGTTTTATGCAAACAAGTAGAGGTAAATCATAAGCATGGGACATTAGAGGTCGTTAACCCAGCATGACCCATCAAACAAAAACACCACTACTGAATGAAAACCGTTTTTCTATTATGAAACTATGCAATTTTAACAAATAAAGAATTATAGTTAATTAATTAAAAATAGACTTACCACAATAAATTGAGAGAAAAACCTCCTCCATCATCCCAGTAGATATACTTAGCTCATGGTGAAGAAAACTTGCTCAAAAGTTGATTTCATTGCTCAAAATATTGATTACAAGGTTAAAGAATAGTGCAACAGCTGAACAGATACGTATATAAGTGTCACAGAACAGGGTTCAGCTGTTACAGAGAGCTTTAAGCAACAGAAATGTTCAAAATCTAAGGCAACAGGAGCAGAGCTGTAACAGTGGAACAGCAACAGTTAAAGATGTTGCTTAGTCGTCTTCTTCAGCGATGGTGGGTGAAGAACAGGGCCGGCGATGCACCAGCAGGTGACCGGCGGTGCCGGAACTCCACCGGAATTTCTCTGAATCGATCTCTAGGGTTTTGTATCTATTTTTCTTGGAATCTCTTGGTATTTATAGACTTAACAAACCCTAGAGAGAGTTCTAAACCTAATAGAACTCTCTCAAATCACTCCAATCTTCAAATCAAACTCCCAACAGGAACCGAGTCCTGATTCCGGCCAAAATTGGGTTTCCCGAGCTGATTTCACGGGATTTTTCACTGTCTTTTGATTTCTTCCAACTCTAATCGCAATGGGTCATCTTTAATTGCCGAAAACAACCCAAAAATCGAAACCAAATCTTTTTCATGTTTGCAACAGGACTTCCCGATGAGTTAACCAGCGACTCGGCCCGATCCAGCTCGCTGGGTTGACTCGCCTGGTTGACCCGCTGGGTTGACCCGATCCAGCTCAGCCCGATCCAAGGGTGCCCCAATCCAAAGTGTGGGTGCCTTGATCCATTTTCCCGGGTGCTTTGAACACTTTTTGAGCCAATTTTTTCACAAATCTTTATTCTTCTAATGTACCTACAAAAGCATAAAAACACGTAATAGACACAAAATCGAATAATAACTCACTAGAAATTAAGGTGCAATTTAGACACTAAAAGGTGTCTATCATAGTGTTGGTGTTTTTGGTGAAAGCCTTTTGAGGAATGGAATACCAGAATTGAGATTGGTTGCTGGACCTGAATTCAGTTTAATGATAGAACTAAATCTAAGATCCACCATATTTTCAGACAGTTGAAGAATTGATTTTTAGATGATTGATCTCCCACTGTGGTCGCTAATTGTTAGTACCAAAAATTGTTCCAAGGCAAAACAATGTACTGTTGAAGTACTTTCTTTAGATTCGGAAATTAAAATCATACAGGACAAGCCTAAGCTATGAAATTAGTTGTTCCCTCATTTTTCAGTCACAAGGAGAGAGAATGGGTTGATCTTAGGGGATGGAAGAAGAGAAAGTTGAAGGAAATGAGTGTGATGAATCGTGTATATATATGTTAAACTATTCAGAATAACAAAGTTTAAAGAGAATGTTAAGCTTGTTCTGTTTTTTAAATGGCTAAGTAGCATATTTATAATAGTTTGGAAACACATGTATTTCCTTGTAAGTAGTGGAGGTAGTGAGGAAATAGAGAAATGGAGGTTGTGGGGATAATGGCCTAACCACCCATTATGTTTGGGGAAGTTTCTGGAAACCATTATTCCACTATGTCATCAACTGCTATAACCGAACACTACTTTGTAACTTTCTCATCATGGGGTATTGCCATACCGCATGTTGCTGTAACCACCGGACCAAAAACCCATGAAGAATCCCCCAATGTAATTGTTTTGATTTCTCGTAGGAGTTAGTGGAGTCATGGAATCAAAGCACGTGAATAATAGTGCTACTAATAAATTTTATACAAACTTAGCATGGCAATGGTATATTTGTTGTATGTTTACAACATGCAATTTATGCTAGCAATAATAGTGCATGCTAGTAGCGAAATACAGTGCTGGCACGAGTAAGGGTGAGAAGGCGCACAAAAGCAAGTGAGGATGACAAGCATTGGCGTTCAGGGAAAGGTAATAAAGAAGGGTGCTAGCGATGATACTAGCCAGGCGTTTTTGGCAGCGCTAGCACTGGTACGAGCCAAGCGTTGTTGGCAGCGCAAGCAGTAATGCCGGCATTAGCGCTAATGTTAGCTTTGTTGGTCGTTGGCTTTAGTGTTAACGTATGCGCACTAACTAGATGGTTTGGCACATGGACTAGTTGGTGTTGGCGCGTTGGTGGTAGTGCTGGGTGCATGTCTAAGGCTTTCTAGGGATGACACTTGCTGGTGTCATGCCATTGCCTATGCCCTGCTAGTGTTGGAATTTGCTAATGTTGTTGCCATAGCTATAGCCCTTGTGCAATGCATACAGAAAATATTCAAGGAATTCAGCCGTGGAAGTTTACGACTTGAGATGATATTCGATGCGACTTTGCATTTAGATGGTATGCATCTAATTAGTGATTTTATTCAGAAATGGCACAACATCTATTCTGAATATTCGTAATCTTTGTATAATCAGTGTGTTCTGATCAATACAGATAGTTTGCATGGGCGCACATGAAATAACGAGGGTTTAGTCGGGTAAAGCCCTGAAATTTTACGGCGCATACATATATATAAAAGAGCTACAAGATTAATGTATCCATACGCATTCCCAACTCTCTTGCGGAATGTAAGACAAAATTACGTATCAATAATTCTGACATTGGGTCAGAGATTCGTTTATTATATTTCTGCAGTCAGGTAGAGTAATTTTACAATTCATGCCCTTGTTAAAAAACCATCATCTACACCTGTCTGACCACTACTCCCCATCCTCTCAACTACTCTGTAATCGTCCCATTAGTTGTTACCTTCTTGTTCGTGAATATGTTGCCACAACGCGCGATTGTCGTAGACCGCCAGACCAATACCCCTATGAGAATCCTCCCAAGTGTTGTATTTGATATCTCGTGGAAATAATGGAGTCATAAGCCATTACTGTTTTGATTAAGTCAAGTCAAGTCAAATGACTTGCTAAGTCAGTGAGGCAAGTTGCACAACTCACTGAATTGATAATCATACTGATTAATATCGAGTCTGGTAAGTTCAGTGGTCATGTGCTAGCTTAGGAGTAATATGGCATATTTAATGGCTAAGTATTAGCTCATAATAGTGACTTAGTGTAAGTCTGAGAAGCATTTGAGGCCAAATATTGTAGAGGGCTTCTTAAGCAAGAAGACTTATTAGAAAATCATACTCCCTCCATCCAACAATAGATGGCCTATTCATTTTTAAATTGTGTCCCACTAATAGGTGACCTATATCATTAAATAAGAGGATATTCTTAAAACTACCTTTTTAATTGATTATTGTTAGTATAAGAAATATGCATAATTTAATAGATTTTACATGGTGTTTTAAAATGATTTTCAATGGTACAAAGTTTACGAATATCCGTGATATAGTTTGAGCGATAAATCATTTCTAAATTTTACTAATTATTATCCATAATGTATAATTACAAAAAAAAAAAAAAAAAACTAAAAATACTCCTTTCCCCTCCTTGCCTTAAGAATTGTGTAAACTTGAACTAGGTCACCTATTGTTGGACTGAGGGAGTATAAGGTTTGGTATTAGACCAATTTTGAAGAGAATGGTGTATTTCTGAAGGGAAGTAGCTAGCAAAACTAGCACTGGCTACTTAGCACAAATATAATGTGTTAGCTCTTTTAGTATAAAAGCTAATATGCTAATGTCTCAGGAGCAAGACCAATAAGCGTAGCTTCTAGCAAGTATTAATTATGCTAAATCTAGGAAACTAGCGCCAAGGACGTTTGAGGTTAGCACTTCAGTTAGGTCCAGTGTAGTTAGCGCCAATGCGCTTATAATCAAGGACGCTAAGCCATAGACGCACTAAGTATGGATGCGCTAGAGATGTGATAGGGAAAGACGTATCAAGATAGGGACGCTAGGCCATGACGCATCAGGCAGGGAGCGCATCATACTAAATGAGGCGCTACGGCCAAGGGAGACGCATTCGGCTAATGGAGGCGCTACGGCTAAGGGACATGTTGGGAGCTAAGTCAAGGACGCATCAAGGTAGGAGCACATCAGGTGGAGACGCATAAGCTGAGGCGTGTCAGGTGGGACGTGCTATCCAAGGCCTCATCAGGCAGGGAGCGCATCGGACTAGGGCGCGCTAGCTAGCGGCGCATCAGCTAGGACGCGCTAGGCTAATGGTGTTAGCGCTTTCATCGCTGGGAAAAATAGTTATGCTGGGTGAATACTTATGCGCGGAGCGCAAAGGTAGTGGCGAGTCCCTAAAGGACTTGGCCTAAATATGTAGTGCGGAGCGCCAAGGTAGTGGTACGTCCCAAAGGGACTAGGCCTAGGCTAGCCAACACATTTGCGCCTAGGAATGTAGCGCGTCTTCGAGGGCGGCCTAAATAGCTAGCGCTGGTTAGCGCTTAGGAAATGGCGCGTCCTTGGGGTCGCGACTTAGGTTGTTAGCGCTTAGTGTAATGAGCTAATGTTAGCCTAGGTGCTAAGGCAAAATGTGCTCTTTTAGAGGCATTGTCCTTGTTTGTGGCACGTCCAAGAGGAGTGGCGCATAGTTGATGGCTTATCTTTGAGCAAGGTGCTAAAGTAGCATATTTAAGCTTAGGAGAGCAATTTGAGAAGTATTCGTTGCGAATGAAGCGTTAAGCTAGAGTGTATTTTGGGGATTAAGCATTATCCATTCCCGAACTTGATAGATGTTCCTGGAACATCGATGCGCACTCGAGACAAGTTCAAGGAATTCAGCTGTGGAATTTATGCGACTTGAGACTAGTTCGGTATGGCATAAATATTGTGAGTAATGAGGAGGCTACAAGGCCAGTTTAGAATATTTGTAGAGAATCTGTATTCTTAATTCGCCTGCGGAATATAAATAGTAATACATTATTCCGTATTTTGTTATAGAGCTAGGCATATGCGCATAAGTATTCGCATATCCTTTTATTTTCCTGTTGCTTGGCAGATGGTAATTTTATAATTTTATCCCTTGTCAATAACTCACCATCTACAATCTCTTACGTATTTGTTAGCAAAGGGAGTGCCATTATCCTTGATGATGTGTTTGGTGACACTGAATCTACAAATGATGTACATTTTCCTGCTTCTAAGGCGACATCTGTTCGTAAAGAGATTATTGGCATTCTAGGGAGTCTCTTTATGAATATTGGGAGAGGTACAAACAGTTGTTGGCAAGCTTCCCACGCCACAACATCACTCCAACACTCATTATTCAATACTTCTATGAAGGATTACTTCCGAAATAGAGAAACCTAATTGATGCAGCCGCAGGATGTACACTTACAGAAAAGACGATCTCGTAGGCAACTAGTTTAATTGAGAGTATGTCTTCAAATATGCAACAATTTGATACCAGAAAAAAATCAAATTTCAGAAGTATTATAGAGATAGAAGAGTCTTCACAATCAGAACAACGATTGAACAAGATAGAAAATGTAGTGCAACGAATGGCTACGGTGATTGTTCCTACTTATGAAAAAAAAGGCCAAACAGGTGAATATTGTGTTCCCTAGTCAGAGTACGAGGTATGACCCCTATTTTAATAATTACAATCCGGGTTGGAAAGATCATCCAAATTTCAGTTATACGAATAAGCAAGTTGCGTCTTCTATGCCAGCTAATAAACGACAAAATGGATTTCAACCACAACAATAACAATTCCAGCAGCCTCAACAACCTAAGAATCAAGGTTCTAATCTTGGCGATTTACTTAAAACTTATATGCAGAAACAAGACACTATTTTCCAAAAACAGGATATGGCAATAAAGGACAATCAATTAGAGATGGGTCAATTAACAACTTCCGTAAGTAATTTAGAAACATATGCAGCTGGGAAACTCCCATCACAAACTTTTATGAATCCCATAGAGAATGTTAATGCAGTAACTCTTAGAAGTGGAAGGAAAATTGAAGATTCAAATCGACAGAAGCAGGTTAAGGGAATAACAAGACAAAGAATAAGCAGTACCTATAGAAGAAACCGTTCCAAAGAAAAAGCCAAATCCAACTGGCTAACCTAAGGACACGGTTCATACATTTACCACTCCACCACATTTTCTTAGTCGTTTTTCCAAGTTAAAGGAAAAAACTCAAGACAGGGAAATCATGGATATGTTTAAGAAGGTGCAAATCAATATCCCATTCATTGAGGACAATGGAACAGTTCCCAGGTAAGCCAAGTTTCTGAAGAATTTATGTATACAGAAGGATAGGTTGATAGTTAACGAGATTACTAGGTAGGTGAAAGTGCTTCAGTTATTTCGTTGAAGAAGATGCCTGCAAAATGCAGTGATCCCGGGGTTACCCAGTGCCAACTAATATTAGTAACCGAAGATTTGAGCATGATTTGTTTGATATTGGCAGTATCTATTAATTAGTGTGATATCAGCCAATTATACTATACTTCTGGAAATTTTATGAAGAAAATGGTGAAATTTCCATAAGTTCACATGTATAAATTTATTCATTCACCTCAAGATGTGAAGATATTGGCACAAGCTCATAAAAAGCATTAAAAGAAAGGTATGGTTTCATCATAACGGCCATACCACGCATATAATGTTTATTTCAAGGAAGATATCTATGAAACATAAAAGCGCAAAAGCAAAACTATGACAAAAAAACTATCTTGAGTCAGATCGGAAGACTGGGAATCCGAATCAGAGACGTATTTGTCATCTCCCTCTTCATCAGAATCACGTTCTTCTTCTTCCGGGTCTTCTTCAGAATCTTCTTCAGGGTCCTCTATTTTAGAGTCTTCTATTGGATCCTCGTCAAGGTATTCTTCTGGGTCTTCTTCGGGATCCTCATCATCTACAGGGTCAACAGATCCCATCTTCTTGTCATAATAAGAATCCTCAGCATATTCAACTTCACGATTAGCTTGAACTACTCGCTTCAGTCTTCCATTTGGAGAAAATGGCTCAAGCTCATGCTTCACATGCTCCCAGTCAGAAGGATACTCATCTGCATTAGAATCTGAGGCTACTCCATAAGCACGAATACATTGTTCTATCCGCTCTATTTCTTCAATCCTCACACTCATTCAGGAATGTTGCTTCTACTGATAAACCCGAAGCTCTTCATCCTCAGTCTTCTTCCTCTCCAACTTTTCTCGGCGTCTAGATTCTTCTTCAGCATTGATCGCGAATGTAAGATCAAGAGCACATTCACATGTTCCCCTCAGGTGATTGAAAGGCATGCCTCGTACAAGCTTTGTGACCTTACCTAAAGAACTGTTGATTTTTATACTGTACTTCTTGAGGACGAGTCACCTTCACCCTTTTGTCTCTGTGGCTTGTTTTCTTACTTGAAGAATTAGAATCATGATTTCGATCAGGAACTGTCATGATTTATTCAAGACATGAGCAACAAGACGAAGGTTACAACATCGACAAGCAAAATAACACCTGGAAAAAAAAAATATAAAAGCTTTAACTTACCAGATTAAGCTTACTAGTATTGTTACTGATATGGTTGAAGATCACCCTGTCTCAGAAGAACAATAAAAAAGCTAGGGTTTTGCTAAAGAATAAGGAAAATAATACTTTTGGTATTATCAAGATATATATGCATAACAATATGATATGTGAGAAAAATTTGGAAACCCTAGTTCTACCGGATGATGGGATTACGGCCAAGCATCTACTTTGCTCCGAGCAATGCGTACTTGAGGAACAAACCAGCTCGTTGTTTCCTGGGACGTGTGGAAACTGACTCTCACTATTCCTGGGACGCGTGCAAACTGACTCTCGATATTGCCTGGGACGTGTGCAAACTGACTCACGCTGCTGCTCGAGTACGAACTGACTCTTGCTAAACACGTGCCTTCTCTTACCAACAAAAAACAAAGAAATTGAGGAGATACGTTGAAGGGGGGGAGTATATATAAGCGGTCAATTATTGGAAATCCTTGTTGGAATAAGAAACTAAACTAGGAGAACAAAAATACCCAAGCGCCATAGTACCTTCTTCATGCTCGCAGGCTAGCATTCCTAACGAGAACGCAAACATCTATTAACCCCAAATAGGGTTAATGCTAAGGGGCATATATCTCAGTACCCGAAAACAGAAGCTAAGAGTACATCTTCTTCTACTCTTACAAGTTAATCATATATAATTATTAAAAAGCATATGTCACCATCTAATGCTTACTGTGGAACATTACTGTTCATCACTAAGCAATGGACTTAATGTAGATGGTGGATTTTTGACAAGGGCTAGAATGGTGAAATCGTCCTCTACCCGGCACTTGAAACATAGAAATATCCACGTATATTTCTAGCTTTGTAACAAAATATGAAATACTATATTTCTATTTATATTCTGCAAGTAAATTAAGGATACAGTCTCTACAAATAACTACAGACATTCTATACTGATCCCGTAGTCTCTCTAATATTTAAAATGTTTCTGCCATATCGAACTAGTCTCGAGTCGCATAATTCCCATATATGAATTCTTTAAACTTGTTCTGAATGCACATCGGTGTTCCAATAACATCTATCTATTCTGGGAATAGCTAATGCTTGATTTTCGAATACGCATTCTGAATTCAAAGCCCTTGACGTGTGAAGTCGCGTACAATGAGCGGTTGCGAACTTCTTCAGCTATCATGTCTTCTTATCTAGCCAAATTCATAAGAAACTAACCTCATCATCTTCGACTTCCTCCTCACTCTCATATCCATGTGCGCCATGTGCGCCTTGGGCTCGTGAACACCATCTCATATCTGAGTAAATCATAGAAGGTTGGCCATACACCATACATATCAGTGATGTTAGAACTTTAAGAGTGATGTTGAACAACACAGATTAAGATACGTTCTGCATATCCTCTCTTAAAACAGGCTTTGGTGTACAAGACTCTACAATATATATTCATGCCCACCACCAACACCTCATGCGTCTACCTCCACCACCGCCTGTAGCAGCAACACCACCACCTCATAATCCTCCATATGCACCAAAAAAACATTCCTATAACATGATCCTCCTCCCTCTACAACCTACCCATCAACACTAAATCCTCCACAATGCCCTACTATGATACTAAAGAGATCAGTATATTTGAGATACAAATTACTAAATCCTACAATATAAACTTATAATGTTGGATTGAGATCAATTAAAATATTATATTCAATCAGAATTTTGAAGAACCCGAAAACCAAGTTAGTACATACCTTTACCAGAACTCAAGTGAAGGACATATAAACCAAGTAATAACACTCGTGTCCAACAGATCTTCCACAGACAATGAAGCTGAGATCTTCAACAGACATGAAGAATAGAACCACAACTGTCAGCTACATGGATACTTGTTAAATGAGATGTTTCTGAGTGATAATCGGCTGCCATTTCACAGCACATCAGTAATTGATAAGTATTTAGGAATATCTGCACCATTGAGTTCACCTAGAAAGAAGAGAACTTCTATTAGTAATCAATCAAAATGAAGATTAAAAACCACACTCATAAAAAGCCATTTCACTTGGTACTTGCTCATTACAATCAAGATACCACGTTCCAGCTCGGTTTTCTATCAAATGAAGCAATGCTACTGCCATACTAGTCATCTACCAATCCTTAACAGTACTAATCTATACATAATAGCTAACCATTAACAAACTGAAATTAAAAAACAAAAAGTGTTTAAAAGAAGGGTAACCAATCATGTTCCAGTAAGCATGAAATCAAGATCAATTTAATATAGCAAGATAACTAAACAAAAAATTAAAACGAGCATATATAGAGCTAATGAGCACATAATAACAAGTAACCACATTACCTAGCACAAAATTAAACATATTAAATGGAAACACTACAACTATTAATCCTTATTTTAACCAAGAACAGGAGATTGGGATCAGTTAAACATCAAATCGAAAATCTCCCTAAACTTTATAAACAAACTGAAACATGGAAGACATGAACCCTTATATTTTTAGAGTTTGCCTTCTTACCCATAGTACCAGAAACATCACCACAACAAAGTTGCATGAGCACTAGACCATCCACTTCCATAACCAGCCATTCTAGCCAAATTAAGCTATCAATAATGTTAAGACCAAATGAAACCTAGGTACCAACAAAACTGTCAGAATAAACAAGAGAAAATGAATCTCTATTGAATATAGACGTTAGCTTAAGCATAAATCTTCATCAACATGAAAGGATCTTTAAAACTACACCTCAAAAAAATAAAAAAATCAGTGAATGAACGAAAACAAAAGAAAAGATTGAAACCTAAAGTAGACAAGTTAGCCAATTACAGATCTGGTACTTATAAGAGTTATTGAATGAAAAGAGAGGGTTTTTTTACCTTGTAAGAGTCAGGACACTATCAATTACTAATAAACATCTGCAAACATCAAAACCCTTTTAAGTATCAGTGAGATTTAAACAACATGTAGGGCTAAAATGTTTAGTGAAGAACTTGATAGTAATAAAAAATAAATGGAAAATTGAAGGTTCGAAGATCATTACCTTGTACTTTTATAGAGAAAAAACAAAATGAAAGTAGTGGTTCCGATGGTAAAACAAAAATTAGGTTCGTTATACGGCTAAGTCTGAACAACTATGGGTTGAGAAGGTAATGAAACAAGTAAAAATTGTGCGTGTGTTTGAGTGATTCAGGGCTAGAGTTTGGTAGCCTTCAGTCATATAAACTCTGAAGAGAAAGAAAGCTCAACAGTTCTCTCTTCAAATTTCATATGACGGAATAATATGATTGAAAAACAAATCAATGAAATAAAGAAACTAATTTTAGAGGAATCTGCCAAAAGCTTAGCTCATAACAGAGGAGAAGAGAAGAAGAGGAAGAAGAAAGAGAAATGCGCAGTTAGGTTAGAAAACAGCCAGAGATAAAGTTAGGTGTTGAAAGACTTAGATTATGGCAAAACGACCAAAAAACGGAAATACTCATGGCAACTATGCCGGTGGCTAACCATTTTTAAACTTGAACATGATATTATATGTAGCTAGCGGCTTTTGGGTACACAATAGAAAATTAATAGTGGGCATATATGAACCTAATTTAATTGTCAGATATATTCCGTAATTTAATGGTTTATCATTAGTAAATTACTAGGCTTAAGAATGACGATTATTCTGTGTTAAATGATGTGTCCCATTATTTTCATGTTCAATGACAAAACATATTTGTAAAATTTTATTCACGTGATTAATTTATCGTTTAAAAACATTATTAATAGCCGTTTCTGGATTAGTGATATGCATGACCCTACAACCAGTTCTATAAGGTCATGATATACATGGGTAGGCAGTTGATGATGAGGAAATGATGAGGCTCGGAGCAGTGAGAGATGGAATGGCCGGAGGATGGAGTATAAAACTAATAAGGAAAAAGGAACTTGAGGAAGCCTTTAATAGCATTTGGATATGATTTTTATCCTTAGTTTGTGCTCTTAGACCCTGTTGTTGGATGGCTAATTGTTCTTATACAAACCAAGTTAACTTTCAACGACCATGAAAAGAGCACATCTGTTAAAAAATTAGAGTATGTAACAAAAACAAAACAACAAAATTGTCTCAGTTTCATGATCTTCCCTGCCTATATTATGCAGTTGTTGTTCCAAATCTTAATTTTGTAGGTTTATAGTTTACATGGTCTGGATAATAACCTTCTTAATCCCAAAATTTGATTGTTTTTTGAACGATTTATGTTCATTCATGTTATTTATAATCCTTTCTATGTTCGAGAAGATGTCCAGCACTAAATCTATTGAAGTGAAAAATTATAATTCATTTAGTTCGTAAGTAGTTACTTTGTGTTGTAATACCCGCCCCATTTTTAGGGTCATTTTTATCATTTTATATGTTACAGTAATTTTTCTATACATATTTAGTTAAATAGTATAAATAAAATTATCAAAATATTACCAAAATAGGACATAAGTTTATGTTATTTTTTTAGAGTAATTATTATATTTGGTGAGAAACGGGATATATATTTTCGGCTCGATGGAAATAAATTCATAGGATAATATGTGATGTAATGTATATTTGGGATTTAACTAATTTAACTAAGTTAAATAAATTTGTTTTGGTTTCGAAGAAATGGGATCATGATAAATATTGTTTTAAATTTGATCTATAGCAGCTAAGAAAAACTCTTACAACAGTATCGTGTTAGCTAGAAATGAAATGTAAGATAACCAGAACATTAGTTAGGTTGTATCCGACGCATGCTGATAATCCGAGTCAATGAACCTTTAGTGTCTTCCTTAATCAGTTACACACGCAGAATTGATTTCCAATTAAAATGTTAGCTTGTGTAATTAAATAGCTTTGGATACATTTATTATTAAATTAACAAGTGTAGTTGGTGTTAGTAATAGATTTTGTAATTGTTTTAATTTGCTTCCATTATCAAATTGAGTTAACGGTATTTTTCTTTTATATTTATTGTTGACCGACCAGTAGGAGACACTGTAGTGGACTTTATTTATACTTTTGCTTAGGCATCCACAGTGAGACGACTAGACCATCCGACAAAGGAATAAAAATTATATCATTTACTCTGCCTGAAACATAACGGTGGAGGAGTAAAATTTAATCGGGCGGTTGTCTAAGCTAGCGTCTGGTATTGGACGCACGGCTAGGTATACATCTAGTTTTGACAGGCGTACACTTATGGAAACGCTTGGGTAGGGCGGACGCTTGATGAACGCTCGATGGGAGGCGTTACCCAAAAGAACGCCTGATGATAGACGCACCCCTAGATTCACGCCCTAGAGGCAGGCACTTTCTTAGCCGAACGCCTGATGGGGCGGTATCATAGCCACACGCCCAGTGATCTTTCTACACGTGCAGGTGGTTCGTGTGTGAAAAAGGATGGGCGCACGCTTAGCCATCCGCTTGAATCATCAAGCGCATCCCTAGCCGAACGCGCGTCTCACCAGGCGGACGGCTGGGTGAACGCCTAATGGGGCGGACCAATATATGTTCGTCTTGATTATCTTCTCCCCTCCAAACCACCATTTTTCTCCTGAACACTTCCAACAACACAGACGAATTCCACCCACCACTCCAATTTGTGAAACTGAATTCTCCCAAATCAAGCTCAACCTCTCGGTAGAGTTGATACCAACTATTTGAAGTTAGGATTATTTCAAAGGAAGGTAATAACCTCGAACTTTATTATAAATTTTAATGGATTTTATAGGTTTATATTATTATTTATTGTATTGTTTATTAAATTTGTATATATATGTTTAAAGATTAATCATATGATTATGAAATAGACAAATTAGGTTTTAAAAATTGTAATTTTAGAATTGGGTATAATTCTAGGGTTCATAGAACATGTAAATTGGGTATAAAAAAATGATGAGAATTTGTTGAATTGAAGTTAAAATTGATTAAGTAGTTGGTTAATTTGAGTTGGGTTGTGGATAATTTTATGATTAATTGATTTGATATGGCTGTTTATGAAATTTGGGAACTTAATTATGTTATTTTGCAAACTTATGAAATTGTCTATGAAAAGATCATAAAGGTTTATTGTTTAAGAGTTTGAGATATAAATACCAAAAAAATCTAAATCAAACTCCCTCTTTTTCTTCTTATTTAACCGTAAACTTTAACTCCATCTTTTCTCTCTTCATCGAATGTTCTTCTTTGTTGATTCTCATAAAACTTCACGCAGATTCTAAATATGAACAGGAATAGAGTTCCAAGTTCGGGACGAATTGGTTTGAATCCAGCATCAACTGAATCTGGAAGTGGGGTAGTTGTTGATCCACAATTCGTTGTTGATTTGGTGAATGAAGAAGTTCAATCACCAGTGATTGATAACGAAATGTCTGCTATAAGGAGTCGAACAAATTTGTTGGTCAGGGTCTTGACCCGTTCGATTGACGCTGGGGAGTTGATGAGTGTTGAAAAACAAAGAGCAGTTCTACAAGTGCTTAAAGAGATAGCAAAACCTGATGAACGAAGATGTATGACGAGGAGGCCTTAATGTTAGCACCATTTGGCGGGGATGTTGAAGAGAATGTTGGTCGCCCCACATGAATGAATTATGGACTTTGTTCTACCTTAATGTTTTTATCTTTTAGATAAGACTTTGTCGTAGCGTTGTTGGTTATGGTGTTCAACCTTATTAGTACTTTATTATGAATATGAATCTCTTAATTTAGCTTGAATGAGTTGCTTGTAGTTTTTTTTTTCTTTTTTATTTAGGAGAATAGTAGATAGGCGAAAAAATGAGTGTTTGGTAGTTTCTTTTCATCTAAATTACTTAATTACTCGAAATTTAAAGTTTTCAGTAATTCAAGGAAAAGGTACATTGGAAGTTCATTAACATTTAAGATAACACTATTAATTCAAAACTAAACTGAAAATAACACTATTAGTTTATAAATGTTTAAATTTAAAATGCCAATCTTAATAATAATATAAATTTAAAGGTTTCAGGTATTCCGAGAATCCCTTAAGGTTGGCTTCTCCTTCTCTGCAAAATGTCTGCCTTCCTAAGTTCGATGTACTCTTTTGTTACGGCATCCAACCCGGAGACATCCATCATCATTATGCGAAACTCGTCGTCTGCTTCTTTCTTTACGTCAAATTTTTCTTTTCTAGCTTGTTTGGCTTTAAAATTTGCTGAAGGCTCAGCTAGTTTTTTTGTAAACTCGGATTCTCTCTGCGCCACTTCATTTTTGTTTGTTCTGTATATTTGGTGTTGAAGTTTTGTTGTTTTTTTAATAATTATTTCCATCATTTCATGTTGGCCACTGGATTTTGCTCTCCCTGTTTTCTTATATCGTTTCGCCTTTTTTCCCATATGACGGTTATATGTGTTAGGTATATCTCATCACCACTGGAATTATCTTGGCTTGTTTCCTGTCTTTCCCGGTTTTCCTCGCCGCTTTCAGAATCTTTCTCATCTTGTGATGAATCGAAAACAGTTGTCGATCATCGTGAATATTTTATATTTTCTAACATAATTGCATAGCACTCTTCATGCTTAAATATTTTGCCACCATTAGATTCCTCGAAAAGCTTCCTTACTTCTTCAATCTGTTATTTTTTACAAAACGTTTAATGGAGGATATACAATTCAAAACAATAATGTACGCGTCAAAATTAAACGGGTACTTACCTTTTTTTCGGGGCCCCATCCAGTATGGTGTTCACGTTCCACTTCCGCCTCTTTTGCAGAGTAAAGTGCCACATCTTTACTTATTCCATGAAATCGTTTCTGAATGGAGGTCCAAGTGCGCCCCGACATTGTAGGTATGACTTCTTTCATCCCATTTAATATGCGAGACCATAATATTTCTTCTGATTGATCGGAACCAACACTACAATCTTGAGATATTGATAAATGAATTCTACACATCGTTACATCTTCAAATGTAGTAAAATTTGGACCTCGTGGTTTTGGTGCCATAATTCTAACCGATTTGGAAGATAAATATATGAAAAAGAACGAAGTTTTTCTCGTATACAAATGAAATAACAATGGGTTAGTAGTATGAAAATGGATTAGTAGTATATGAAATACTCAATCAACCAATCCATCAAATAGGTATGCCAAAATATAGCCGTTACAACGGTAAGAAATCAACGGTAACAAATCTCAACGGCTATCTCAATGGTTAGAATAGTAGGCGTTCGCTTAGAATAACGCCCCATACACAGCCGCTCGATTAGCCAAACGCCCCATAATCAGGCGTTCTCTTAGGCGAACGCCTACAACAGGCATTGTCTTAGGAAGACGCCCAACACAGGCATTATTCCAGCCGAACACTTGTTACCAAGCGTGCTTCTGGTGTTACGCTTGATTGGACGTCCTCTTGGATGAACGCCTAATGGGGCGGAGTTTTGGTTCACGTCCGTCTGATGAGACGTGCGTCTAGTTAAACGCCTGGCACCAGATGAAGAGACAACATTACGCCTGGAACGAGACGCACGACTAGGATAACACTCCATTATATTTGGGTTTGGTCCAGTTCTGGGATCATATTTGATCCCAAACAGTAAAAATCCGGACCAAATATCATATTTACTCGCCCCACTGTGGTTCAATTTGGACAGACCAAAGACCAAATTTGGGTTTGGTCCGTTATTTGCTCGCACCACTGTGGGTGCTTTTAAGGCACTAGTGGACCTTTTTGTAGAATTGAGGTTAAACAACATTTTGTTGCCACTTGTGTTTCTGTTAATGGGTGGGTTAGTTAATTAGTATAGATCATCATATGCTAGCATAAGCCAAACTATTTTGGTCGAATTCTAAGTTGTAGATAGATGTTCATCGTGTGGCTGTCAGGTAGTGGTAGCTAGGTTTATGCATATATACATACGAAACAACATTCTATGAGATATCGGAATTTTTTCAAAAACAGATGGAATAAAAAAAGAAAAACCTAGAGAGTTTTGACGGCGCTAGAGAAAGAAATAGGGCAGGGGAAAACTGGTTGACCGTGACCTTGAACTGGAGGTGTAGTTTTGGGAGATATAGCATTGTATGAAGAAGTTTTGTTGTGCATCTATTATTGTTCTTTTTTTTTTACTTTTTGGATTGCGTTTTGAGGCAGGCACAATCCAAACTAAAATTTATTTTTATTTGCGTTAAGATTATTAAATCTATTTTTATGTGTGTTAACTGTTATGGGATATGTGGTTGTTAATATCATCCTTGTTGATTTCATAATGGTATTAAAATTACGTGATTAAATGTATATAAATAATGGGTTTGGTCCTTGGGAATTGAGGGTTACTTCTTTAAAAAATTATTTGACGGGTACGAATTATCCATAGAAGTTGATGGTTGTCTCCCTAAATCACATGAGACTCTTTAGGAGTTGATGATTGCCTCCTAAATGATTACTAAATCCATGGGGCTCCCACAGTGCGAGCAATTTGACTTGGGAGGTGATGGTTGTCTCCTAAGTGACTTTTGACATAGGAATTTATGGTTGCCTTTTATGTGATGTCTGATGAACTACGGTCATGTTTGATCCTTATAGGTGCGTAGGCAGCCACTTTGCGGTTCAACACATGTGATTATAATATGTGATTTTGTTATCTTAATTATTGTTGCTCCTAAGTTTGTAATAAATTATAACGGACAATTGATTATATTGGAACTTCAATGAAATGATTATGAATATTTTAATTAATGGCTTATGCTTATCTCTATTTTTAAGATGTAACTAATCATCGTTTCAAAGCTGTAAATTTCCATATAATTTGAGTTGATTGTTAATAGAATATTATCCTTAATAAATTTGGGTATGATTTTTTTTGTATTAAATTGAAAAATCTTCAACATTTGGTGTAAATTATTAAATTTTATGAGTTATATAAGTCTTTTTACCGGTGTTATATCTAGAAAATATCTTATAATTTTAAATGTATCATGAAAATTCTGATTTTTAAACTATGATCCACTGATTTTTAGACCTTAATGGCATTAACATCTCTATTTTATCTTTCTAAAATGACAAGCCTTATTAAGTTTTGAGTTGTTTATGATTTGATTAGAATTTTCCAAAACAAACTGTCTGAATTTCGGTTTTCTGCTGTGCTGGTCAACTATGTGTTTCACCTTAGTGTTAGGGCATTTATCATGACCAATAAATTCTTGTAAATTTATATCTTGGAGATATTATAGTAAGGATTTGAAATATAAAATTATAATTAACTTTTTTGTTTATACGAAGGCCGTAAAACTATTTCAGTTCACCATGGTTGTTTTCAATTTTGAAAATCATTATTGAAGACTTATTTTTATGAAATGAATTATTAATCTTTTAACGGTAGATCTAATTTTTCTTGAAACCTTTAATATCTTATGGTTATAATAGTTTAAAAATCCCAATTAATGGACGATTAGTTTTATTTAATAGTTTTCTGAGTATCCGCTACGATAAAATAGTTAATATGCATAAATAATGTTTAGACAAATGAATTGTTTAATGATCTTGGGCTTAGTTAGTCGGGCTTCGATTATAGTATTAATGTAGCATCTCAGATTTTCGAGTATTGAATTAGGTCCAGAATCCTGGCCCAAAAATCGGGGTGTTACATGTGCAATGGAATTGATTAATATGTATATTGCATACATGATTACAAAATTTTAACAATCAAAAAACACTTTTGTGGTTCTTTTCAGTATTTAGTTTTTTTTTTTTTTTCCTTTGTAGTTGTCCGGTTGGTGGTAATTTTATCTCGCTCTTTGCATTGTGATGAAAAATTGCAAAGATGTTGCTCATTACATGTTTTATGTACGGTGTAGACTTTTTTTCTCCTTTTATCTCTACCTTTACCTCCATTATCTTATATCACATCAGTCTGAACCAATGTATACCGGGGAAATACCGGTTTTAAATATCGGCGAAATATCGGTCCATATATTTTAAACCTATAATTTTATGAAAAAATATTAGTTCACATTTTATAAATATAAATATATTTTAACACGTTATAATAAACATTTTTTCACAAAGTTTAGAAAGAAAAACTAGTACTCATCCAAAATATATAGATCCATAAATTTCATACAAAGTTCAAACTGGAAACACAAGAGAAACAAGAACAACTTCAAAGTTCATCGTCTAAAATGCTAATTAAATAAGGATATTACAATTATAATCAAGATCATTAGATTAATTATAGATATTATCATATGCATATACAATTCTAAAATACCATAAAAAAATATGAGTAACAATTGAAAACCCTAAAACAAGGATAATTTTTATTTTTTTGATTTTTTTTAGATTTAAAAAAAAAAAAAAAATCGGTTGTACCGGTCCATACCGGCCGATTTTTTCGGTTAAATACCGTTTACCGGTATATCGGATTTCGTTTTTCTTTTCGACCAAACCCGATAAAATCAGCAGTATACCGACTGTACCGGTCGATATGGACTACACTGGTCTGAACTAGTTAGGAATGTTTGTTTTTTGTTGACGTATATAGAATACGTAAAGTGCGAGAACTCCCACACATCTACCTTTTTAATTTACCGTAATATCCCCCCTACATTTGAGTGATGGATTCCATAAGCGGCATCCACTGTATGTGCCTCCTATTTGTTTGTTATGGTGTCCACCAATTACATATGTTTGAACTTGAGAATAATCTTTGTCGGGATGCTAATGAATACGGGACAGCCGCAAATTCTTTTTGATCATTGGATGTTCTAGATGTTCTGAGTCTATCTGAGTGAAATTAACTAAAGTGAAACATTATTTAATCCGAAAAATTATATGCCCAAAAATAACAAGTGATACAGGTCTTGTTATACAAATGTGTAATGTCACATCTTATGAAATCAAAGAAATGCGTACTAAAGATTTGAAAAAATAGAAAAAGTACTAAAATACATTTGTGTTAGTGGATAGCCATTATCTAGAAAATCCCACTAGCCGAAAAAATTAGGACATGCCGAAAGTACAACAAAATTCTAAAGTCCTCTACGCCATCAGAGAAATCAAATATGCGCTTGGTTAAAATCAAATACATGTTTGCACCAAAATGTAACATTGAGTAGGCATTTTCAATTTTAAAGGGTATCAATTTTATTTTGTTGATGTTGCTATCAATTTAAGAAAAAAGACAACCACTTAGTACATAGCACGGATTACTTACTAGTTACCTGGTGAATGTTAAATTTCAAAATGGAAGAAAAAAGAACACACATGGTCCATTACCTGGCCATAGGAAACAAAACATATTCATGAAATATTTTTACACCCTTTTTGATAAGGTTTTCAACTTTCAACGAACCAAATAACAATATAATACGACAGTTGTTCCTCTCTCACTCCCTGAAGGACCTGTTGAATAGCTCCGTATATGCAGTGTCCAAGTTACAAATAGTTTCTTATACCCTTCCTCTCCTGATGCTTGGAAATCCACCCGACATTGGAATAACCGATCTACGACACCTTTTTCAGCTTGGAAATCTTTTAATTCATCCTTTTCCTACACAGCCGTGCATATCATCGATGACTAAATATTTGACCTAACTATTTCCTAAGTATCTGATAATTAACCAGCTAACTCATAAAATAGTCATCATAATAAAATATAATCGTTAGGGTTAAGTATTTCCTTTTCTTAGAGTGTCCACAGTCACGCGATTAAAACTCGGATTAAAGATGATATTTGATCTTTAGTCGACAAAACCATGCCATAGCCGTGCGATTAAAGATTAGGTTTAATGGAAGAAATCTACTGTACAGGATTAAAAGTAATCGCTCGTCGACGATTAAAAATTATGATCAAGGGAGCCAATAGAAGCTCGTTTGGACAGAAGCGGTGTACCAGCATTTCGTTCAAAAACACGGGCATAGAGCTGGTAGTTCGCCAGACGCAGCGGTATGGTCAGGCTTCGCCTACTGAGACGAGAAGCTAGAGTGCCGCTTACACCCAAGCGCAACACTAGCGTTTCGCCCATTGTGAGCGATGAGTTACGGTACCGTTTGTCTCTGTGCGGAACTCCACAACTTCGCTTGTGTCCGAGCGAGGTCATAGTATGTCGCCCCGTCCCAGGCGGTACTTCAGCTGCTCGCCTAGATCAATATTGCCGTTGGATTATGTTTACCGTTAATGTGTTAATATGTTACCGTTGATTTAACCGTTGGCGTTGTACAACGGCTATATTTTTACACTATATATGGAATATTAAACCAATGTCATTTTACTAAACTCATTCATTGTTATTGTATTTGAAATTTCTAAAGTTCCTCACAATTTAATAAGTTTGCGAATCGAATAGGATTATGGCGACATCTAATCCCCGAAGTCCAAATTTTTCTACATTTGAAGATGTTACCATGTCATTTGTCAATTTCTCAAGATTCTAGCATTGGTACCGATCAATCTGAAGAAAAATTATGGTCTCGTATATTAAATCGGATGAAAGAAGCAATACCTTCGATGCCACCACGTAGTTGGACCTCCCTTCAAAAACGATTTCAAATTATAAGTAAAGATGTGGCACTTATGTCTGCAAAGGAGGCTGAAGTAGAAAGGGAACATCATACCGGATGGGGCCCCAAAAATAAGGTAACTACTCATTTAATTTTGCTGATTATATTAATCTTTCAGATTGTAAATCCTTTACTAAATTGAATTGAAAAACTAGATTGCAGAAGTAAAGAGGCTTTTCAATGAAGCTACTGGGAGAAGTTTTAAGCATGAAGATTGCTACACAGTTATGTTAGATAATATTAGATATTCCAGACGGTCGACAGCTGTTTTTGATTCATCACAAGCTGAGTCTGATTACGACAACGTTGAGGACAACCAGGAGACACTGGACTTAAGACTAGATGGTTCCAGTGCCTATGAAGACCTTGGAGATATCCCTAACACATTAATCCGTCCAATGGGAAAAAAAGAGGCCAAACGACAGAAGACAAAAGGGAAAGCAAAATTTACTGAACAACAGGAAATGATGCAAAATATTTATAGAGAGCAACAAAACTTCAACGCCAAATATACGGAACAAAGAGATATGAAGATGGCACAGAGAGAAGCTGAGTTTGCAGCAAAACTAGTTGATTCAAATGCAAAGTTTGCAGCAAAACAAGCTAATTCAAATGCAAGGTTTGCGGCAAAACAAGCTAGGAAAGAAGCAGAAGAGGAGTTTCGTATAATGACGATGGATATCTCCGTAATGGATGATGTATCAAGACAATACTTCGAAGTTAGTAAGGCAGAAATTTGTAAGAAAAGATTAAACCAATCATAGAGGCCATTCTTATTTAGCATTGTCATATTAAGTTTGAACTTTTATGAATTTATTTAGTTATTTTGAGTTTATTTTTAATCAATAAATTGTTATGTTTTTCATGTTTCCTAATTTAATTATAAATTTAAATTTCTTTTGTTTTTTAAAACTAATTCAAATACTCAGACGAACTCAAAAGAACATTGTCATATAACAAGACCTTAATAAGTAAAGATAACATCACTCTCGCTAGAATCGCGGGTACACTTACACGAGATTTACCCCCAAAACCTATATAGAGGATTTACAAAATTTCACTCTTCGCCAAGAGATGACCATATGTGTTCGATCAAGTCATTTCGCAAACGATCCCCAGTCTCTTTATCGAATATTGCACGTCTGCGTTGGTCCTTTATCATTCTCGAAAGTTCAACAGTGTTGTGCCTAGAAATATTTACTGGTGCACCGTGGCTGCGTTGCTCATACTCATGCAGCCAATCACTGGGCAAACGTTCATCCTCCACTATCATATTATGTAGAATGATGACAGTTTTTATTATATATGCTAAAACGTCTGGATTCCACATTCGTGCTGGTTGTTTGATGATTGCAAATTGATTTTGTAGCACCCCGAAGCCGCGTTCTACATCTTTTCGACAACCTTCCTGCATAGCAGAAATTTTTTGTTTATTTTGGGAATCTGGATGTTTAATCGTAGTCACAATAGTTGGTGTCTCTGGGTATATTCCATCACCCAGATAATACCCCATATTGTATCGATTTCCGTTAATTGAAAAGTTTACTGCCGGTGCTTTACCGTTGATAAGCTTTTTGAAGATATATGAACGGTTCATCACATTGATATCATTGTTAGAACCCGGCATACCAAAAAATGCATGCCCAAACCAAAGTTCATACGACACCACTGCCTCCAGGATAATACTTCCGCTACCCTTGTACGCGGTATAAGCACTGGATTCAGCCGATGGGCATTTATCCCATTTCCAGTGCATGCAATCAACACTACCAAACATCCCTGGAAATCCCCTTTTTTGGTTCTCAGCAAGAAGGAGTTCAACATCACGCTTAGTTGGTGTGCGCAAATATTCATCCTCTTACAATTGGACTATAACCATGCAAAACCTACGAGTTGCTTCCAAAACTGTGGTTTCCCCAATACGTAAATACTCATCAATTGCATCTGTCGCACATCCGTAAGCTAACATTCGAATTGTTGCAGTAATTTTTTGGTGAGGGGTTAATCCAAGAACACCACATGCATCTCTTTTTTGAACAAAATAACTATTTACCTCCACAACATCACCCAAAATACGGTTGAATAATTCTCGATGCATTCTAAATCTTCTACGGAATACATTTGGAGGAAATGTTGGGTTTCTGCAAAAGTAATCTCTCCATAGAATTTTGGCACCGACATCACGTTGTCTTGGTGTTTTTATACGTGTATGTGGACAGTTCATATTTGAAACCATTAATCCAGCAGTGACTGCTAGGTTATTATAGTTCAATGCAAGTGAACTTTCGTCTGATGAGTAATAACTACTGTTATCATCATCGCCTAATGAAGAAGAAGAAGAAGAAGAAGTAGAAGTATGAGGAGGAATAATAGAAGAGGAACCATAATTGTAAATGTTATTTAGAGAGTTTGCCTCTCTTTTTTTGATGCAAAATGTTTTGTAGGAGATGATGATATTTTTGGTTTGTATTCAAGGAGAAGCCGGTGAGTTAATTTATAGGAAGCTTCAAATATGATTTTGAATATTAATATGACAATACACGGTCACCATTTTAATGCAAAATGAAGCGTTGTACATTTTCAGAGATATTAATTGTAGGTTGACAAGCCAATAAAAGGAATTGACAATGCACGGTCACAATTTCAATGCAAAAAACAGCAGCACAATTAAAGGAAAAAATGTCAGACTTTGGAATATGGATATGACAAAGTAATTGGAAATATTGCCGTTCAACTAACAATTCAAATATGATGTGACAATACCAAATGACATAAATGACAAAGTTAAAAAAATCAGAGTTTTGCTTTGACACTACAAAACAGAAACTAAGTAATTTGAAAAGACAATTCATATTTGAAAAAACAAATCATCAATCGGAGTTGGATCTTGGCGGGATAAACGGTGGCAAAGATGGTCTGACATTATGTACAAGAAATTCTCAAACTACCGATTAGAATATGGATTTCTTAATTTTTTTTATAAATCATTTAATTGAATCGAAAACGCATACATTAAAAAAGGAATACATTAAAGGAAATAAAATATAATAAATTAGTAGATTACACTTAAACACTTAAGTATACCTATTATGAAACCTTAAGCATTGGCTTGTAGGACGAGGGGGACGACGTTCTTCACTTCCTGGGAGAATAATCAACATAAAAGGATTGTATTCTCCATCACCCTTAGGATCTCGAAATGAGTTTTGTACATGAAATCTGAATGTTTCCATCTTGTCCATTCCTCTAGAGATCTGGCAACAACTTCATCATCAGTTTCATTAATAACTCTTCTTTCATTCACCTTAGCGGTTAGAGAAGAAAATTCTAGTACTTGCTTTGTGATTTGCACATATCGACAGAAAAGACCTGCTCTGTTCCGGTTGTTGGGATTACCGGTTTCGGTACAAAAGTTAGCATGTGTATGCTCTAACCATTGCATGCTCACTGAACCATTCATCCGACGTTCATGACCCCTTGCTGGATAATGCAATACTATGTTTCGACATATGGATAAATCTTCTTCTAGGGTAAAATTCTCTGCATTAAGCCTAAAATTTGTGTAACCTGACATTACATAAAAACAAAAGATTAGAAAGTTTCTCCAAAATATAAAATATGTGGATTTGAAATGGGAATGATAGGTATAAATTCATTTATTTATAGGTGTATCAGAATACAAATTATAGCCATTGATAAATGGTAACGATTCAGAACGGTAAGAAAACGGTAACAAAATTGAAAATCCTAACTTTTTGAATAATTGGTCGTGTCGTAATCAACCAAAATAATCGAGTTCTTACTCTTCCAAAATAGATTAAAGTATAGCAAATAAGAACAAGTTCGTTCCCACAGAGAGGCTAGTGATTGTTAATTACTTTCAATTACGCAAGTAAACATGGGGGGTTTTTGTTGTGATTTTAACTAAATTATACTAAAACAAACTAAAGCAGATTAATAAAAACGAATATCAGAGAGAGAAGTATTGGTTATAGAATTCATCGTCAGTTTTCCAACATGTTATCAATCAAAGCATACTCAACATTCATGCATTAGTAACACCAATAATCCTAAAGCATCCTATCGTAGGTCTACTCCGGCAAAACTCCGAATATCATCAGAGAGGGTATCGCGCCACTCTCTGAATCCTTAACACCGGATAACTTGGTGTAATGCACCACACAAGTTCAACCCAATGAAAGCAATGGTCTTTGTGAGTTGAGGTTATTCTAAGTAACCCGGCGCAAAGTGCAACTCGGATTCAACCTAGGTCAAGCTTCTACACATACTTGCATGGCAATTTTAAGTATCGTTAACAAATATGCTATACTACTTGTCACCAGATTCCTTCGACAATTCCGGATCGAAAACTCCAGTTTAGTTGTAGATATCAATGCATGCTTATCTAATTTGCAACTTAAACAAACAAGCAATCAATCATACATGGCATTATAATCAGTAGAACATGAACGATATTAAAAACAACATGAACATGTGAGCATGCGCCATTCAATTGATAAACATGTTTTCCAACTTCAGATTACATCTCTAACCAATATAGAGGGGTTTAGCTCATCATGGATTTCTCAAAACCCATGGAAATCAATAAAGAAAATATAATCAAACCCGGAAAGATAGTGAAGAAATGTTTCTGCAGAATCGCCTGTATGAAAAAGTGGCCAGCCTTCAAGTTGCGTTGTCCCCTTTTCCTTGCTGTGTTCTTGCGCCTCCTCTCTTCTCCTCCAACCTAATCTCCTGTATGATAATGTGAATTAGATGATGTTCTATTTCCAGCCAACTTCTCCCTTATTATACGTGAGGGAAATTCCAGCCCAACCGAGAATCCTTACGTTTTTAGCTTTCCTTACGTGAGTAGACTTGTGTCCTGCCTTGTATAGTAAACCTGACCCCCAAATATCCCTTGGACCTCCAATATGTGCTATAGCTACCTCCCCAAAAGGCTTGCCACGAGAAAGGCCTGAGTTCCTTTTATAGAACTTGAGTTAGCCACTTTCACAATCCTAGTGGAATTAGGAAATGTGCTAAGTTTCCTTATTCCATCCCAACAAGATATAACAACTCCAAATTCTTTCCTAATCCCATATGACTTCCCCAAGCTAGCTACTACTCCACCAAGGCTAGCCACTAGTCCACCAAACCACTCTAGAACCTCCAACTAGCCACTTAGCACCTTAGCACTTGCGGTTCAGCCAACTTAGCGCCTGGGCGCTAGCAGCACAAACTAGTTTGCCACCATGTGGCTTTGCCCATAACTTCCTCATACGAGATCAGAATGACCTCGTTCTTTCGCCGTTGGATTCATAATTCAATTTCCTACACTGTGGATGGTGAAAGGCCTAAATTAAGCATAGTTTTACTGGATCCTCGATAATTCTTCTCATACAGCTCCATTCTGCAGGTTTCTGAACTGTAACCTGAAAAGACAACTAAACTTCGAAAGTAATAATAAAACATAGTAATTCACTCAAATATAACAAATAAGGGTCAGGAAAAACTACTTAAAATGTATGATTTATGCACCTATCAATAATCTGAACATTTTGTACTTGTTCACCAATGTAAGGAATTGACAATACACGGTCACCATTTCAATGCAAAAATCACCAGCACAATGAAAGGAAAAAATGTCAGAATTTCGAATATAGATATGACAAAGTAATTGGAAATATTGTCGTTCAACTAACAATTCAAATATGATGTGACAATACCAAATGACATAAAAGAGAAAGTTAAAAAAAACACAGAATTTTTAATCGTTTTGTTCGGACCCATGAAATCATAAAAAAATTAACACTACAAAACAGAAATAGTTTCAATTTTTTTTTTGAAAAGACAATTCATATTTGAAAAAACTAATCTTCAGTAGGAGTTGGATCTTGGTGGGATAAACGGCGGCAAATATGGTCTGACATTATGCATATTTAATCCAATTGTTGATGAAGATCCCTGAGGCATTGTCATAGACATTGGTGGTGGCATATTCTGAGCATATGTGGCAAACCCAAGCGGTTGTTGTTGACGAAAATGGGTAAGCTGGATGGTCAACAAGGAATTCTCATTTCAGAGGTTGTTAATTTCAACGTCTTTGCCTATCAAATACTCCATCCGATCCTTAGTTTCAGCTAACGTAAAATCACGCAATTCTTGCGTAAAATCAGACAACTCTTGAACTAAATCATAAGTCGCGACCTGGGATGAAAAAAATAGATTAACTATTGAACTAAATTTATAATCTATATTCAAATTTACAAGGCTTTGTTGAATACTTACGTATGGTAGTTGTTGTGGGGGAGGAATGTGTACATGTTCACGACGACGTGGGATGTTGTGTTTGATACATCACCAGCATAGCCAAACGTTTCAACCTCCCAATCAACTTTCGTGACATATTTGTAAAGGTTGGTAACATGTCGCCAATATTCATAATACACATAGGAAACGACACGTACATATTCACTAGCATTGACCTGACAGTTTACTGACATGTCCTCAATCTCGTCGTCGGTGAAGTTGGAAATGCTACTAGGGGGTTTGCAGGAACACCCCACGTTGATTTGTTCTGCCTCCAACAACGATCTCCGAGATACATGTTATGCTTTATCCAAGAAATGTACAATAAATAAATACCTATCAGATAACCAAAATAAAATTGAAAAAAAATAACACTATATGATAAAATTAATTGAAAACTCATGGTGTCTAGCCAAGTGAATGTAACCCTTTTCCCAGAGAGCTCTAAAGCTTTGCTTCCAATTTCTGGTGGCAGATAGTTAACTCCATTTAACCACGGTTGCCATGTCACAGAGTCTACGGACAACTGGTTCAATTCAGTTCTTGACCGAACAATGTCAATACCCTTCCTCCGGCTACACAACCACCTACGACATCTGGGCCATTCGTTTTCACTTTCAACCGAAGGGTTATTTGGACGACAAATGCCCAGATATTTCATACCCCCAGAACTACAATATCAATATAACCATTGGAATAAACAACTTAGCAACAAAATTTTATTTGAAAAAATTATAAATAACAATAAATAATTTACCTCCAAAATTTGGAAGGGTCCGGACACTGACTTTTGTCCCCTAGCAGCTGAGGCAAGACCTAAATACAATTTAGAAATTGCAGGAGTACCCCAATCGTACTGGTCAACTGCATTTAGATCCTCAAATGCAGCTAACCATCCAACATCAATATATGTTTTTGCATTTGGAAAGAAGAACTGCCCCAGAACATACATATAGAAGGCTCTCGCCACTCTATCAGCAAGCCTACTATCATCGTTAGATGCAGTCAAAGTATCTTCATCAAAATATATGGTCAAATTTTTTACAGTTATTGCATCTGAAACCCACTGTTGCGGAACCTCTTCTCTTTTACACAACACATTATCTTTGAGTTCAGGAAATATATGCTCTCGGACATATTCAAATTTAAACTTCGCTGGGTCATACGGAACATATCTTCCAACACCAATACTAAGGCCGGTCAACATTACCCAATCAAGGGGAGTGAACCCAAGCTCCCCAAACGAGAAGTGGAACGTGTTTTTCGTATCCCAAAACCGCTTAACAATATAATCAATAAGAGCATGAGATGAATCAACTTCAGGTAGTGAAAGTAATCGGCCCCATCCTCCCCTTTCAATTATATATTTGATCCTAGACGAAAGTTTAATAATACTTCGGTATATTTGAAGGACGGATTTGAGAGAACCACGATGGGCAAACCTGAAATTGGCGTCGGTTGAATATGTAATATTGGTCGACACATGCTCCTCAGTATCTTCCACAACGGTATAGTGTTCCAACCCGGGGACATCTACCGTTTCTGGTCCCATACAGCCAGGTTCTGAATCCTCCACGATTTTAGCCTTCTTGGCCTTCTTCTTTCTGCCAACCCATCTGGACGTCAAACTACTCGACATCTAGCCAAACAATTCATAGAACATTGTCAAATCAAGAGTAAATCACCACAATGCATAAAGATAAAAATCAAGTAATCAACAAATCAATTAAAATTATTTTAACACCGGATAAACACAAAAGTTATTATTTAATTACATAATCATATGTATAATGCAATAAACATCAAACATTTCTAAAGCTAAATTCATCATTAACAAAATACAACAATCTCAATGCACCAATTATACCCAATATCATTAAAATTACCCTATTGCAAATACCTCCTTACAACATATGTTTTTAAATTTAATCAAAATAAATTTCCAATTTTTCTAGACAACCTACTCAATTCAACAAAAATTTAACCACAACCCCACTAAAATTAAACAATAACTTCATCAATTATATCTTCAATTTAACAAATATCAACATAAAAATATACCAAATTTATAACATTCATAAACCCTAAATATTTTCCCAATTCCATAATTACAACCTAATAATCACAATTTGATAATCAATTTATAACATGATAATTACATGGTTAATTATTCAACTACAAAAACATCAAAAAAAAAAAACATAATCTACTATTTATTTACAAAACAAAAAAAATTTACACTAATTATTTTGTTAAAAGATACCTTGATTGTGCTTGGATTAATCTTGAGCGTAGTCTCAAAATTTTGAAACGGGACTTTGGGTTCTCGTTTCAGAAGTTTAGTGTGAAGTTGGGTTGAGGAGATGGGTGTTGTCGGAGAAGATAGGTGCGGCTATAGGAGAAAAAGGAGGAGAAACAGGAGAAAGAATGAAAAAATTGGGTTGTTTTTGGTTGAAAACGAAGTTAGAGTGGGGCGGGCTCCTAGCATCTCGCCTGGATATACCAGGCGGTGCTCTAGGACACCGCCCGTTCCGTTCCTTCACACGCTGTTTCCACACACGCACAAACTCTTCACACGCTCTTTTCGCACACGCACAATTTACTCAGACGAGGTGCTGGAATTTCGCTTCACCAGGCGAGCTACTGGAGTACCGCTTGTCATTTGGGCGAGGTGCTAAGGTACCGTCTGGACTTGTGCGTTAAGTTGGCGTTCCGCTACACATCATGCGGTACCCTATCACACCGTCTGGAGCAAGCGAAGTTCTAGTATCCCGTCCGTCTTCTCAAGCGTAGCCCTAACCCTTCGCTCAACAGTATGCGCAATACTAGTAGCCCGCTTGACTATCCATGGCTGTTCTTGGGCCGGAGTAAAGATCAAATTTTTTGATCTTTAGTTTTTTAGTATACTCGCGTGACTGTGGATGCCCTTACACACTAACCCATCGATTTTATCCAAATTAGAATCAGGGGTGAATACAAAAGGGGGATGGGAGGGGTCACATGCCCCTAAATTTTTAATTAATTAATTATCTGATATATGTTACCTAATATATGTAGGTCTAAAATTAACCTACAACCCCTACAAATAATTATTTTGAGAAATTTAAAGATGCGAGATATTTTTTACTTAGTTTTAAAACTAACTTTACCTTATTCCCATAAATAAAAAATTATTTTTTTTATAAGATAGCAACATATATTAATCAACTAAACTGGTATAAGAGATTTATCCCTTTCCAGACATTCATCTATGAACTCTGGTAAGTTGTGGTTCCACTCATCTGCATCATTTACTCTAGCCTATTTCGCTTGACTATCTGCAGTACCATTAGCTTCTCTCTTAGCATAGTTACATTTCCAGTTTTGAAAGTTTTTTAAAATTGGAATACATTCCTGAACAACACTATTTTGTCCATTTTATTCTACCTAAATTGTCGTTAATGGCACTTACAAATTTTTTTGAATCTCCTTCTATCTCCATGTGTTCAATAGCTTTATCATTTGCCCATTTCACAGCCTCCATTGTTGTTATTGCTTCCACTTGTTATTCATCTATCGTTTTTGAGTTGCTCCCTTTTGCTGCACGGAAGTCACCTGCAACATTCCGCAATATTAGTCCAACATCAATTGGCAATTCTGCTTTTATAAAAGAAGCATCAAAGTTTAATTTCATTTCAAGTGCAGATGGTGCTTTCCGAGTAACATTTTGCTTCTCTATATGTAATTCAGTATGCGAAATAACATCATGTTCATTGTCAAGAACAAATTTTTGCAGAGACATTATAAATTATGTTGGTCTAAATTGAGCTTTATCAAAGACCATGGAATATCTATGTTTCCATATCCACCATAGTGTACATCATATCAGTCTAATATTCTCTTGTACATCAGCACCAAAGAAATTGTTTGCAGTAAACAAATCAGTTAACTATTGAATTATATCAATATTTCTATTTCTACCAATCAAAGAATTATCTAAAGAAAACCACACTCTTTGAGCAACAGGACAATCTAAAAAATATGCTGACAACTTTCTTGACAAGTATTGCACATAGGACATTCAGTCTCAATATCCTGAACAAATCTACTCAATTTGTCCCTAGTTGGGAGACACTTATGCATACATTTCCAGATGAAATGAAGCACTTTTGGTGGGAGTTGAACTTTCCACATTCAGTTCCAAGGGAAATTAGGACCAGTAACTGGTTGACCCCTCTAAGAATCTTGTAAGAGAATATTAGAGGCTGACTTTACTGTGAAACTACCATTTCTAGTACCGGTCCATCTAATTTGATCCTTACCTACTGAAGGAATCCTAATATTGCAAATATTATCTACAATACTAGGATTAAACAGAGTATTCAACATACCTCTATTCCAGCTATGAGTGTCTTCATCAAAATAAAACATTACCTAAAACTAAAGATTTCATATACGTTTAATCCCTATTTAACATAAAAGGAAATGCTTCCCTTAAATTTCTTGTTCATCTTTCAAAGTTTCGAGATTCTTCTACTTCTTCGTATTCTAATTTTTCCATGCAAGAACTAAGTATGTCCCCATTAAATTTTTGATATGGAGTCGCCCCTTAAAATACTCGTAAACCGTCTAATCCATTATTTCAAATTAAGGTGTATTTCAAAAGTAAATTATATATTATCTGTTTGACAGATTATGAGTAACTCAGTAGGTAAGGATCAAATTAGATGAGTAACTCCAGTTGGTTCTAGAGTAGTGAATAGACGAACCAACTCATAATCAATAGTAAAATATATATAACCCGTTTGACAGATTATTTCGACCAATAGAAAACTATTAGAAAGAATTTAGATCAATAAAAAATCAGATGTGTTGATCCCACGAAAAAGATATAAAAAAACTTTTTGCAAGATCCTAAAACCTATTTTCTTTTATTCTTTTTGTGTCTCTCTTTCTCTTCCTAATGCCGTCTTCTTATCTTTTCTGCACCGTCTCTTTGCACAGATTCCTAAATTTAGTTTTGATGTGACTTGATCGCTGATAATCGTTGTCTTTTTTTCAAATCGATTTATTTGTTTTATCCACTATGTCCATAAGTTTAATTTATAAATGAAACATGTACACAGAGACGGAGCAATCACTTCGAAGAAAACCAAGGTAATTAAGACAATCAAAACTTAATTAATATTTTCTCGATACACTCATTATTTCTCAGCATTATTCTTTCATCGAGTGATGTATTAGATGAGTGGATTAATGCCGGTAACCCGCCAATCAAACTTAGAACTGAATCAACATTTCATCCCTCAAGTATATATATCCGGTTGGTTCGTCTATTCACTACTCTGTGAACTAATTTGTTTGTATATGTTTTTATTTTTTTATTTTGTAAATGCACGTGTTTTGAGGAGATCCAGTTATAAGTTTATGTTTTCTCCCTTCATCCTATCGATTTTAACCAGTGACAAGTTTTAGATTCATGTTCTTAGATGCCGTTAACTAGCTTGACAGTTTGACCAGTATTTGTACTCGACTACACTAAATTCTCTCTCATCGTGATACTTTTACCTAGGGATGCACAAAGGTCGGTTCAGTTCGGTTCTTAGTGGAACCCTGTACCTGTATCTTTCCATGATCGGTTCTCAAATTTTATACCTGTACCCTGTATCATGGGTTTGGTTCCTGTCTTGTACCCTGTATCCTGGGTTCAGTTCCGGGTACGTACCCTGTACCCTGTTTTTTTTTTTTTTTTTTTGTGGTTGCATCTAAAATTTAAATATAAATGTAAATTGTTGAAGTAAAAGAGATAGAAAGTTTAAGTGTTGCTATCATTTCAATCTCATTACGAAATGTATACAATATTAACTTCCATCAAATAAACACAAACACAAAAAAGAAGAATAACCAACATAGAGTTAGAATGTAAAGGTTTTAAGGGTTTCATAATGAGATTCAAGAAAGTAAAGATTTCAATGAAATGAATCTAATGAACTTCAAGGATCAAAAGATTCTGGCGCTGGCATAGGACCCAATAACTCTGCAACATCCATTAAGAAATAAATATTATGTTAAAGATTGAATTGATGATTAATAAAGAAAAAGAATAAAAAATCACATTACCTTCCTCAACGTTAGAGTTATCATCTGGTATATAATCATATAAAAGATCAAGAACAATAAGTTTTAGTAACCAACTTTGTGTACAGAGCAATGCCTCAACCGTCCTAGTAGATAAGGAACTTCTCCATGGACTAAGCACTCGCTTTCCGGTGCTAAATGCTGATTCAAAGGCAACTGAAGTCACAGGCATGGCTAATATATCCTTTGCCATATATGAGAATATCTTGTACCTGCTACTATTGTTCTGCCACCAAACCAATATGTCAAAACTGGAATCAACTTCCTCACCTTCGGACTCAGACAGATCCATCACATCCATCAAATACCTATCCAACTCTGTTGTAGTCTCAACACCAGATTGGTTCTTTTTATGCCTTTTCTTCCCTGATTTAATCCTAGATAGAAGACTTTGTTCTTGCATAAAAACTGTACTCTCAGCTACAGAAAAAACACTAGTGCTGCTACTTGACCCCTCGTGTCCATTTGAATGCATAGACTTATCCTCTTCAAAGAGTAACATAAAATCTGCTTTCACCTTTCTCATAAAATAAGCAACCTTCAAATTATCCTTCTCATACAAACATTCAAGATGATACTCCAATCCCCTTTGTTTCTCTCTTGGATCCAACAATTGTGCAAAAAATAATCAGAATTCATCTTTGCATAGTCCCCCCAATACTTATTGTACTTAGAAAACATCATACTAGCCATACGTGTAATAAAAGGACTTGATGTTACATTGTCTCTAAACTCAACTAATTGTTCATGGATTACTACTAATTCCCATAAGAAAGTATGAATTGTAGGTTTTATAGTTGCACAAAATTTTACAGTAGCATCGAAGAATACCTTTAAGCACTTCACAAGACTTCTGGCATATTCCCAATCCTCTTCATAGGGAGCATGTTGACGCGCCTTTCCCTTTTTCTTTGTCTTCTTCACAACCTCAACCTGCATGTCCTCAGCCTCAAGCTCAACCTTAACCTCAGATCCGGAACCAGATTCAGAACTAAAGGAATACTCTTCAATATCATCAATATCATCAATACCCATATCATAATCATTAGGTAAAACATCTGACCTTACTTGTTGGAAAATGTACTTCTTTATGTAGTCTTTATCATACTTTTCTAACCTTTTAAAAGCCTTTTCATACTTTTCAGCAGCATCTAACATCAAATAAGTGCTATTTCATCTAGTTTTCACATCTAAGCTCAAACCTTTCTTACAATCAAGATGCTCTAGAGTAACACAGTTCCTAAATTTAGCCAACCTAGCAGGAGAACTAAGTACATACTTAACAACTGACCTGATCCTGGTAATCAACCGATTATAGACCCGTACTGCATATTTTATAACAAGAGCAAGAAAATGAGCAGCACACTGACCTGAAATATTAGAAATGAAACAATTATGAAATATTAGAAATGAGTCAAATTACACCTGTGACCTGACAAAAATATTAAGAAATGACATAATTGTGATTTAAAGAATCTTACATGCAAATATTCGGCTCTAACGATTGCTCCTGTCCAACTAATCACACTTTGCTTCAAATAATCAATTGCCTTTTTATTAGCACTAGTGTTATCAAGGGTCACCCTGAACACATCCTCAAGCCCCCACTCTGTCGAACACTTCTCCAATAATTTACCAATTGCAGTACCTGTATGACCTTTAACTTGACAGAACATGAGTATTCTCTTTTGCAAATTCCATTTCTAATCGATAAAATGAACCGTCACACACATATAGTTAAAATTGTTTGGTGACGTCCATGTGTCAGTTGTCAAGGATACCCTCATTTTCATTTTTTATGTCTTAAAGTAATCTTTCAAACTTTTCTTCTTTTCTATATAGATTTCTAAAAGATCTTTGTACATTGTCATATGACTTGGGACCTTGAATCTAGGCTCCACCACAAGCATGAATTCCTTAAACCCTGCACCTTCTACCATTCTAAACGTCATCTCATCCTTAATATAAACTCAACTAGATCTCTTCATAACTTATCATATCTATAAGAATAAGAAACTAATTTACCATCTTCACATGGTCTTGGGGGTGGAAACATCAGGGTTGTCTGTCCATCCACCTTCTTCTTATTAGGATTCTTTGGACATCGCTTCAAATGCTTCCTCAAACCAGAAGTATCATTTCTCTCAGAATTGGCTGTTAGTTTACACTTACAATAATTACATTCTGCTTCTTCTGGATTTAACCTTGTAAACTCATTCCATATAGCAGATATGACTTTGGACTTCTTCTTGCCTTCACCAACAACATTGGTTGTATCTTCATTTTGTGTAGGTGGACGTTGTGGAGCTTCCGGTGTAGATGTAGGTTCTAAAAGATTATTAGAGGATCCAACTTGGGTTTCCAAAGTTGTAGCTTGACTTGAACTCTGCTTCATATAATATAATGTCGTAAGATACATCATACATGTATAGATGGCTAATAGAACAAAGAAAATGGATAACTGAAGAGAGTATGGAACACAAATTGGTATACATCACCAATGAAAAGAAACAATACACTTATTATATGTAAATGCACAAATTGGAACACTACACATATATTATATGTAAATGCATGCAGGAAAAATTATATACTGCATTTAGGAATTACACATAAGCATAATATGATATACTGCATTTAGGAATCAAGCAAATGAGCAATAAATACTTAGAATGATTTTCGTAGAGCATACAGGAAAATCATTTCCTAATTGGACAAAACTCCAAAAGATAAATAGCTGGCAGTTAAACAACCAATAGTTTTTATCAACAAAGACTTTCAACAGCCAATCGAACAAACATGATATCTCTGCAATGCACATTAACCATCACTGGCAAGTCGATTATCTAGGTGAGGCTGGCAGCCGGCTCAAGTCTGCAGGGGTATAAAGGATCATGACTTCTGCCCTTTGGAAGTGACCTCCCAGTTCCATCACAAAACTACACCACCTTAGATCCAACTGTGTAATTGAGGTGAAAACCCACCTCAAACTAGAAAAAGGGAACATCTAATTACGACATAGTTCTGTCCAAATTAGAGACAACAATGGCGAGAAGAGCAAGCCATAATCACATTCAATTTCACATTTCACTTGGAATAAACCACTATAGCAATTTCACATTTCACATTGATTTTTAGATATAGATGAGACAATAATCAATATAAATAAAAATGGTTTTGCAGAAGGAATACCTGGATGTGATCTTGGTCCCTACTGGTATATTTCTCATGATTGGTTACCATCTTTTCCTTCTCTATAGTTTTGTTTGGACTCAAATTCAGGGTTGACTAGCAGTTACATCTACTCCAAATGAATATCAAAATAATTTCCCCTTTGATTAGTCTGGAACAAGAAGTTCAGTACCAACATAAGCGACGTATTTCAGATGATAACAACCAAAGAATCATGAAACCCGTAGTTTAAGCAGTAAGAAAAGGATTGCATCAAAAAAATTGAAGTTTAAAACTGGAGGAACAATCATGTGAGACATAAGATAGTAAAGTAAAACTAAATAGAACATTAAGCAATAGCAACATCAACTCAAACCACCCTAGTAGAAACATAAATGAACAATATAAATGTGGCATCTGATGGAAGCATGAGTATGAACAATAAATGCAGACATGGCGATGAAAGCTAGGTTAAATAAACTGTTTAACATCTCTAATCGTTCCCATACCATTTGCTGAAAGCCAGATTTAGCCAAGGGTTCAAGAGAATCAAGACAAAATGAAATTGAAGAAGAAATCACGAAATCACCGATTCACCAGACGAAATCACGAAATCACCGAAAGTCACTAAACCATTGTAAATCAGAGATGGCTGAAGAGTGAAGTCTGAAATCACCTACACCTAACTTAATACTTTAACAGCTGAGATTAAAACAATCTTAAAAGATCAACGGCTAGTATAGCTCGGTTCTTTGGGTCGGTACAGGTCGGTTCCGAGGTTGTACTTGTACTTTGTACCCGTTTGTACCCGGTTCCCATTTTTTATACCTGTACCCTGTATCCTCGGTTCGATTTTTTTAGGGTACGGTTCCGGTCTGGTTTTTCGGTTCCGGTCGGTTCCTGTCTCATCGTGATACTTTTACCAATCGTCAACCGTTGAATATTCTTATTCTTATTTCCCATCATGTTCTCCTCTCTTTTCTTTTAATGTGATTTCTTCATTCATCGTTTATTTTCTTTTGAATATTGATTTTGTTATGATTATTTTCCATTGTGTTATAATTTGCAGGTGTGATTTTTACTCAAAGGAATAAACAAAAAAATCAAATTGTCATGGTAAACCCTAACTTACAAATATCCTCCTTTGGTCTGTTTCATTTAGTTTTGAATCACATACATATTCTCTTTTGATTTAGTTTTAGTTTTAGTTTGTTTTTGATCTACTGAATGTACATTGGGATTTATTATTTTGATATAATTAGAATATGTGGGTTTATCTAATATAAGGGATTAGAGGGAACCTTTGGGATTGAGCTAACCGTATGTGCTTAATTTACTTAGTTTGTGGTCAAAACATTTTAAAATCTGCCAGACCATTGGGTAGGTGTGTGATTGAGCCAATCATAACTAACAGGGAATAGTGTAATACCCACCAGTCCAGGAAATCAAAGTAAAAAAAGAACGCCAGTGTTTTCAAAAGAGAATAAAGGGACTTCACTTTCGGACTGGAGCCATAGATGAACGTTATTACGATTCAAACTCGAGAGGTAAAACTACCGTTTAATAAGCTCTGAAATTAACCTGCTATCCAAGCTGCAGAACTACGTATGGATCACCTGATAACATATCTCTAATCACTAAGGTTGTGCTTTTTTGGCACTTTAAATTTTAGTAATCCAATAAATTCAACCATGCCTTCCTGCTGCAAGTCTAAGGATTATCGCACTGATTATCAGTAGATAGTTAGCTGCAACTGGGCATCGTACACATACTGCAAAAATGCATGTTTGCCATTCAGTAAATAGAACTGTTTTACAATGGCATATTAATGTTTATTCCTACAGAGCAAAGAGAGGGATGAGGAGAGGGAGAGAAAGTCACTAATGTGCAAACTATGTATAAAGCTATAAATAGATACGGCACACAGCAAAATTCTTATCTTATAAGCTTATGAATGTTTATGGTAACCTTTGGAATTGAGTTAAACATAGTTTGCAGTTCATTCATTTGTGAAAATTTCTCAATTTCTCTTTTAAAATGTTATTGGCTTTGATCCTAGTTTACTACTGGTGTTAGCTTCAACGTAAATCTAAATGCCAAAATGAAAAATTTATGATTGCTTATCCCAGTATTAACTTTTCATATATATTCTTGCAGGATTTGGTTGTACTCTGTCTACAATTCCTAATGCTTTCTTATGCCAGTACTTTGTGAGAATTGCTGAGCTTTCAGGTGGAATTTTTGTGATTAAATTTGGTGTCACAAGTGAAATTGAGCTCGAGGATTGTAAGTTCCGTATTGAGGATGCTAAGAATGCCACTTTTGCTGCCATAGAAGAGGGTAATATTGTTCCTGGTGGTGGGGCTGCTTTGGTCTATTTGTCGACTTTGCATCATTCTGTGAAACATCATTAGTTCATATGTAGCAAGTTGTGATTCACATGATGAAGGTATACATTTAAGTTCTTTTTTAAGATTGAGAGGTCATGTGCCTAAAAATTATTCTTAATAGATTCATCATCACCAAGCTAGTGTTCACCTATGACCTTTTGATTCTCTTTTTTTTTCCGCAGGTTAAGATACTTGAGATAGGTGGCACAAATAAGTTTTAACATCTCTATTGCCTCTTATCTTCAATTTCTCCTATAATTAATATGCCCAAATGTACCAGTGTCTTAAACTGGAGCTGAACGCCAAGGTTCATGGTATATTAAAATTTCCATTTGATATATATACTCGGAAATCTATCTCTTATATGAAGTATTAATCATGATATGTTCTGTTTTCCCCTCATCTCCAAGTTTAGGAACTTAAGTAGATATTCCCATGCAAAGCTGTATGCAGAGGAGGAAATCTGTTGGTAAGTTCTTGATGTTTTGGTTTTAACATTAATGAATTATCATTCGCGAGGAATTTCATGTTTCAAATTTTATGTTATGGTTCATATGAAATATTGTATTCCAAATCTGATGAATTTATCATTCACAAGATATAAGAGATTTAGCTTTGAATCACATCATTTCAAACACAACACAGCTATGTTAGGACTCTTTAGTCATGTATGAGTTGTGCGAACATGTTTCTTCAAACGAGCAAACACGTTGTTGCCATTTTTATTTTTTTTGCTTATTTGTAGGGTAGTTGTAATAAAATGTTTCCCCAACACAACTTTAGTCATCGTTCATATAATTGGTATCTGATAAGATACAACAGTGTAACTCTTATGGAGTATTCTTTTTGAGATTCACAAGTATTATATCCACTTCATTATTTGGTGGGTATCTTCCTTTGTTTATTCTGGTTAGTTTTGAAATTATGTGTCAATTATATCACGTGGGCAACTTCTTTCGCACAAGAAGTGCCTTCTCATATGGTGCTTGTACGCTTGGCCGAATTATTTTGATGATCACCAGAATCTTACAAAGTTGACCTAAATAAATGCGATTTTTACGAGATCAAGTGCAAGAGAGCAGGGGTATGAAGAGCAAGGATGCTTTGTTTTTTCCCTCTGAGAGGGATACGAAAGACTCAGTACAGACCAGATTTTAGTGGGAATTCAGAAGAGGGTCAAAAATATTTAAATTTAGTCTTGAGGTCAAAATATTTAAATGTTACATTTTTTATGTATTTGAATATCTTTTATTATTTTCATCAATTTTATGTCAGCTAGGAATTTTATAACTTATCAGTCACCCTATTATCTTTTGAAATTTAAGATCCTTAAATTGTTATAAATTTTATTTTATTTTGTAATTTAAATTCTTATTCTCGATAAGAAAGTTGCGGTAATATATCTATATGTGTCAACAAAATAAAGAAATTATATTCCTCACAATTTTTGAACCTGTACAATACTCGGACGGATGTGGATAAGTTAGATATAAACAGAACCACCAATCTGAGCCCGTACAAAACACGGGTGCACAACTAGTTGAATTAAGAAAACTAGAGAACACAAGACATTATTATACTGCCTGCGCAAACGCAATAATAATTCTTAAAAACAACAAAAATTAAAGGGTAAGAAATAAACAGACCAACGATATTATTATCAAATCATCAATAAATCGTTGAACACACATTAATTAATCTTGTATTTTTGTGTTGATAAAAACTAATTTGGGACTATTTATTTATGTTCATCCAAACCCCTTTGCTATGGGATGTCCCAAAGTTGGTAAAAAACCATTTATACCCTTTCACTAATACAACCCCAAAATAAATCTCTTTCTCTTTTCATTTCCTTCTCTACCTCTTTTCTCATTTCCTTCTCTGCCTCTTTTTCTTCTCCTTCTCCTCCTTCTCCTCCTTCTCCATCTCCGTCAGATCAAAAATGGGTAGAAAGTCTAAAGCTACTCGATTAAAGAATCCGGTTATTGAATCCCAATCGAAGGGAAAGGAAAAGATGGTGAGCGAAGAACGCGAAATTATTGAAATCGATCCGTCCACTGACTCTGGCGATATGACCCTCCATCAACTCCAAAAAGGTAAGTTTCACCGAACTTTTAGGGTTTTAGTGATTACGTTGAAGAAATAATGAAAAAAAATCTAGGGTTTTCTGAAACGACGCATAATCAGTAGATATATGGTAGATTTTATCTACCAATTCTGCATCGAGTTCTTCACACATCATCAATAATCGATAGATCGACTTTAGTTTTATCTAACGATTATGACCTGCAATTTGTTTCTGGATATTTATTTAAAATAATCGCTAGATAGAAAATAGGTTTAGCTACCGATTATGTATTGTGTTTTTAAATAAACCAACTTTAGGGATACACTAAAATCGGTAGGTAATAACAATTATTAATAACCGATTATGGTACAATTCAACACCTTGTTTTCTGTACAAAATTGAATTTTAATCGGTAGTTAGTTTGTGTACCTAAACTACCGATAGTCTTTAATCAGAAAAATGTGAATAACTAACAATTGTCAGTAATTGGTGGTTATTGCATAACTTTATCTAACGATTAAGGGTCCATTCATTGGTTCCCAGAACTTTATAAATTTTCTCACATGATTCGTTTTGTGATTAAATCCTTGAATAATAATTGGTTATCATGTTTCAATGACTCTGAATTAAGGGTCATATCTCTGATTTATTTCTTTGTGTTCTCTTGTTAGGATGCCAATTATCAAGGAGTGGAAAGCTCAAGGCTACCCCTCATTCAGAACCTCTTCCCAAATTCCTCCAAATTTAACTAATGCTGAAATTCTAGAAATTTTGGTCAATGATCGGGAATTTGTAAAATATGTGACAACTCCTAAGAACCGCATTCAATGGACATACGACGACGAAGAAGAAGCAATTGACTATCAGGATGTTTAGGAAAATATGGTTCATTGAACCATTTGGTACGAACATGACTTTCCGTACGAAGTTACACCTGAGGAGTTAGAGGTTGAGGAGGCAGCAAAAAAGGCTAAGGAGGCAGCAAAAAAGGCTAAGGTAAGGAGGCTGAGGAGTTGGAAGAAAGACATGATCATGATCCGAGAACCTTTTTCAAGGAAAGAGACTTTGAAGGTGTAATCCCATACTACAATGAAGATGGTGAGTACATAAGTCCACCTGAGTTATTGGAAGAAAAGGCTGATGACACCAGGAATTTGTTAGATGATGAGGCTAGGAAGAAGAGAAGATTCAAAATTGGTTTTTCGAAAAGAAAAGTAACAACGAGTGGAAGATTTGGAGGTGGTCGATCTGGTTGATAAGTATGGATGTCTACTTTGCTTTATTTTTCATTGTTGGTAGTTGTTGGTAGGTGTTTATTTTGAAAAATATTATGTACTAAAGGGGATGAACCGGTTTCTTTTTTCTTTAAGGTTACACAATATTATGCTAATTTTGTAAATTTTATTTCATTTTAGCTCACTTGTATTTCAGCTCACCTCAATTGTTAGTTTAGTTTAGAAAAGTATCTTGTTAGTACTTTAATCGGTAGTTATTGGTCATCACTTTCAACTGATTGTTCAGTAAGCGACGGTTTTTTTTTACCAAACTACCGATTGTGTGATAATCAGTAGTTAGTTTCACCAATTAACTACCGATTTGAACTACACCCTTATCAGGATTCTGAACTTTAAATGATTAGAAATGATTTGGGGCTACTGTGACAATCGGTAGCTAAACGATTCACCTAACAACCGATTCTGGGAAATTTTCAAATATAGTCATAGTTTGGTATGGTTGTAATCGAAAATTAATATTGGACTTCAACTACCGATTCTGGTATTTTACTTGTTTTTATCAGAAAGAAATATAATCGGCAGATTAGGCCTATCTCAATACTACTGATTATACTTGGTTCATGCAAACACAAACCATTGTGTCTTGCGATACTTCACGGGTTTGGGGTAGTTTGTGCCCCATTCATCCTCAAAATTATTGAGGTTGTATTCATACTCTTCCTCGGTAATCGACCAAACAATCTTATCCCATGCTTTTTGAAAAATAGACCAATTTACTCTATCTTCGGGGTGCTTTTCATCAATTAACATTTTCTCTTCTTCTCGTTCTTCCTTGGTTAGTTTACTAATACGTTCATCAATTTCCTTCGACCTCTTGGCATATTTTTGTGGTTTTGGTACTTGGATATGATGTCTGTAATTAGCTTTGATGTTGCATTGGATGTGCCACGTACAAAGGAAATTTTGGGTTTCCGGAAAAACTACGGATATGGAATTCATTAAGGCTTGATCGTTATCCGTTACAATAACCCTTGGAGTTTGGTCGCCTTGATAAATCGACCTTAATGTTTTCAACATCCAAATGAAACTTACATCGTTCTCGGCATCCATTAAACCCCATGCCACCGTAAATGTGCATTTGTCCAAAGTGTGGCAAGCAATGTTCAACAACGGAATGTTGTACTTGTTTGTCTTATAAGTAACATCTATCAACAAGATTTGATGGAAGCATTGAGCCAATTGGACCATCAACGGATGCGCCAAGAATATACATACCACTTTGCCATCCTTTTGTTCGGTTCTCAACGTGTAGTTGTGTTGCTCGGCTAACCATTCACATTGTTGCATAACCTGTCTACCTTCCCATTGCGTACTTTTAATTGTAGCTAGGGTCGAGTGGATTGTTGACAGCGAAGACGAGTTTTCGGGGTCGTCCGCCTCTATCTTACTTAGGATCACATTCGCTTTTCTTAACCTCATGGAGCTTACCGTATCCATTTAATGTGGTTTCAACTTAGCAACCATTATATGCCCAATAAGACTTTTAGGATCCTCGTGGTTATGACGACCATTAGCAACTCTAAGCATTTTCCACACTTTACCGTCCAATTTGAAGACAATCTTAAATGGGCATCCAATCTTCTTTGTATTACCCTTGTCTGGGATGGAGCCAGGAAATCTATATGGGAGAATGAAAAATATTTTTTGCTAAAATTTATAATGAATATATATTAACAAAAATAAAAATTAGATGCACCATAATTTTTCTTTCGTACACATACTAGTTCCCAAAATACAAATGTTTTTATTCACATAGACCAATATAATAATCAACCTGCGCCCATCCTCAAGGGTAACCGTCCTCGACGTGTTTTCATATTTTGAAACCATATCATAATCATATCATCAGTAATGTTATTGAAAATATATCTTTTGACAAACACAAGTAAACAATCATTCAACCATTCGTCGCCCATTCAGTTACGCAATCGATTCTTCAAAATTTTCATAGCCAAAAAAAACCTTTGTACTATAGCCGTTGCAACAAGCAAGATCAATGCTAATGTTAAAAGTCTATAAACCAATGGGTAAACTTTATCTTTCTTTGTCTTGAACATCATCCGTGCAAGATCAGTTATTCCATTTAAACTTGAGAACTCAACACTTGATCTCATATCGATGATGTAATTTTGGAGTTGATTGTCAAGTAAATCAAGATCAAGTAGAGAAAAGTCTCTTGGATAAAATTATGCAATATGCACCAATATGTCTTTATCAAAAGCATAAAAAGAGTCACTCGGATTTAAACATGCCACACAAAGAAGAAGGTCAGTAGTTGCCTCAGTAAAACGATCATTTAATTCTCGGAGTTGCATATCAATAACAACATAAAATATGTCGACTTGATATTTATGCAAATTTATTTTCTCTTGAGTATTACACAGTGGTCTCCCTGTAGACGAACAAGAAACATCTCCTTCCATGGTAACAATATTTATACCATGTTTCTCACAAAATAAAGATACTTCTGCAAGTAAACAATCCCAACCACTATCTCTCATATGTTGCAGCCGTTGCTTGCAAATACTAACCAATTTAATTGCGTTAATGATGTCTTGATCTTTTATTTATAGTGCTTCTGATATATCACTTGTGATTCCCAAAATATTTTTCATCAAATGAAGACGAAAAACAAAACTATACAACTTCATAGTTTTTAAAATACCTAATGCTTCAAATCTCTTATCAAATTTCCGATCTTTCAAAAAAGACTGAAGAACACCTCTAACTGCTGAAAATAGATTAATCAAGATGATCAAAGTATAGTGGTGTGAACCCCACCGTGTATCTGCAACACGTTTCAGATTAGTTTCTTGGTTTAAGCCTTGTCCAGTTTAAGGTTCACCATTACTAAGTGCTTCCGCAACTTCAGCCCCATGTATTTCTCGAAGAATTTCAAGACGTTTAGGTGATCCACCAACAACATTTGTCACACAAGTAACTAACGAAAACAAATCACCAATATCTGCATGATTTTTTGCTACAGCAACAACGGCTAATTGTAGTTGATGGGAAAAAAAATGAATATAAATATGCACAATAATTTCATCGAGGATTAGTTTTTTGAGACCATTATACTCACCTCGCATATTATTATCTCCATCGTAGCCTTGTCCTTGCAGCATTGACATACTCAAACCATGCCTAGAAAAGAAGTTGTTTATTGTTTCCTTGAGTGAGATAACAGTAGTAGAAGTTACATGTTCAATTCCAACAAAACGATCAATCACATTACCTTTACTGACATACCGAAAAACAATACCCATTTGCTCCTTATTTGAAATATCTTTTGATTCATCAACAAAAATTGAAAAACATGAATCACCTGTATCACTAACAATTTATGAGATGATTTCACATGAAATGGCGCTTGCAATGTGTTTTTGAATAGATGGTAATGTGAGCTTCATATTTTTCGGTCATTTTCTAAAATATAAAGTTCTATTTCTTCCTTATTATTTTCACCTAGCCATCCTAAGAGCTCAAGAAAGTTACCATTGTTTGTTGAATCCACAACTTCATTATCTCCATGAAATGCAAGTCCTAATCGTAGAAGAATCTTTACCATTTGAATGAAGCACCCAAACGAATTTGATACTTCCTTTGAGTTTCATCCGATTTTTTAGTGAGTATTGTCTCAATATGTTGTTCTTGATTTAACAAGTCATCATATTTTCCTCTAGCTACATTGTGAAAACTATTGGAATGCCCAACATGTTTCTGTAACCTTTTTTTCTTCTTCCAACTAGAAAATCCTTCGTTAACAAAGTTATCGACACCACCTGATTTGAACAAATAACATTGCAAACAAAATAGTTTATCTTTTGCGATGCTATACTCTAACCAATCAGCATGATCCATAAACCAATTTGGATTGAATCTTCTTGAATGATCATTAGCATTCTTCTTTAATGGGTAATTATGATTTTTCGGATGACAAAGACCTTTCATCAAATAATATCTTCAGACTGTCTCGAATATTAGGAGGATAGCTTAATATATTAGGCCGAAGTCCTGGGTCTTATGGAAGCTTTGAATAATCAAATTCCCCCTTCTCAATCGGACTATTACCATTTCTCTTTGGCGAGGATGATTGTTGTACAAGAATTTCTATATCTTGTTCAGTCGATCTCATGCTATTTAGTTGAGAAGATGATGCATATTGATCAACTTCTCTTGCACTACTAGTGGGTCTTTTTGAAGGTCCACTTCTCTTGCACTACTAGTGGGTCTTTTTGAAGGTGGTGATGGTAATACATCACTTGTTGATACTATTTTAAAATATCTCTCAATATTGTATTCATGTTCCAACTGTAATGATACACTACTAGTGGGTCTTTTTGAAGGTGGTGATGGTAATACATCACTGGGTAATACTCTTTTAAAATATCTCTCAATATTGTATTCATGTTCCAACTGTAATGAAGAGAAGCATTCTTTAGTGTATGAAATTAACTACAATTTATAAATTACCAATAAATTAAAACATCAAATGGATAAAATTTTAAGAATATAGGAAAAGAAAAACTGTCTAAAAAATTTTAGTGTATGAATTTAACTACAAAGTATCAACCAGGGGACACATCTAGTTATATGTATATATCCTATAACATACTCTCTCTTGCTAAATCCTAAGGCCCTATAAAACAAGATTAAAATCCACTTCAAAAATCGGTTATTGCTTTAACCTGTATCTAAGCTAACTTGGGTATATTAACATTAACACATAATACAAACTACTGTCTACTGACCACTAGAATTTATACTATACTCTAACTAGTTGTTCAACTGGACGTTTAATTTTATAGTTGGGTTCTCATTTATCACCAACCATCATCAAGCATTAAAAGTACAAATTTGAAAGATAAAAATGGGTAATTGGTCTCAAAGTTTCAAGTACGGACTGTCAAATTTCTAATTCAAACTTCTATCACTGTGATCATAGTTTGATCAGCAGCTCCCTTTTACTATCAAATTTCTAACTCAAACAACGTTTTCATCCATTACAATTATAAGTAATCAAAATCATCAAATTGGCTATCAACATCCAAAAATAAATTTTGTTCTAATTTTTTATAATATGTAATTCAATTGCTCTAAATCAGACACATATTCACACTATTATCATATTAGTTTTCTCATTAATAAGATATAACCCATTAAATTGAAAAGAATTATAAAGATTAGACTAATTATATGATCTACATGTATTAAATACAAGGAAATTGAAGAGAAGACTGATGAGATAGTGATAACTCACTTGTTGCAGCCGACAATATAGCCAAGAGATGAGAGTTACACACGCTGCCTAATATTAAGGTATTTAATAAAAATATCTTCTTTAAATTTTACAATTCTTTACTTACTTATTTGCCCCCATAATTTCCATCTTTTACTAAATAACCATATGAATATAACAGATTTTCAAAACTTTATGGGGACCGGGTCCCCACCGGGACCTTAGTAAGTCCGTCCCTGATCCTTGTAGTTCCTTTCCGTCTTCTTTACATACTTATGATCCCTTTACCAATGACTCTTTCAAAACCCACTTCTCCCGCAAACCATCTCAAATCGATCCCTCTTTACTTGATTGTTCTGAACAACTACGCACATCTTCTCTTTGTCCTTGTTCAGAAGCCGTTCCTTTGCCTCCGCCTTAGTTTGAAATGTCTAAATGCGCACATAACATTATAAAATTATAAGCCAAAGCAAGTGAAAAAAATATTAGAACATGAAAAAAAATGGATAAGTAACATAACAAATCGTTAGCATAGTGTAGGGAAGTATCATACCCCTCATATATCAGAGGATCAACCGCTGCAACGATCTACATAATAATAACAACAAGTGAGCCAATTATAATCGGTAGTTTGTGGTTATACTTATTTACTGATTATCATGTAATCAGTTGTTAATCATAACACAAAATTGCCGATTACACAAAGAACTCTGGACATGTTTCCTGGATAAAAAATAAATATAACCGGAGGTTTAAGTTCTTACATTACTACTGACTTTATGGAAATCGGAAGATTAATATATCACTTACAACCGATAATGACAATACAACAGCCAGATTTTTAGGCTTGCATTTCATTATAATCGGTAGATAAGCTTTGTTACTTTCTACCGATTATGAAGGGTGAAAAAACGAGAATTTTCAAATTCTTGAAAAAATTATATTTGGGGCTACTATGACAATCGGTAGTTAGATGATTCGCCTAAACTACCGATTGTGATAGTAGATAAATTCTGCATTTTCAAAATTTGGACAATTTTATCACTAGTAAAAAAATAACTATTGGTAACAATTATAAACTATTAATGTAACAGTTTCATTTTTTTCCGTGGTATTACCAAATCTCATATTACAGAAAGTTTATAATACAAAATCATTATTAAGAATTGTTGTATAATTTTAAAACTGTCATTGTTAGTTGTTTTTAGTATCAGTTTATACAAATTTATGTAGTTGAATAATAACTATGGTAACTATTTTTATAAAAACTATTACGATTGACAGTTTTATACAAATTTATGTAGTTGAATAATAACTATGGTAACTATTTTTATAAAAACTATTACGATTGACAGTTTATTGTAACATACTTTTAAACAAACTGTTACTATTTTTAGAGTAATCATAACAAATTTTTCTTAAACTATTACCATACTCCCATATAAATTGTATATTTGGACCTGAATACGGTAGTAAGGTAACAATTTCCCATAAAATATTTCAATAATATTACTATAAAATATTACAATAATATTTTTTTTAAAAAAGTGTTACGTTATACACAGCAGATAGGGATAAAGCGCCTAGTAGGTAGTTTAGAGAATTGGGTTTGGTATGATCAGGGGCAGGCCCACTATCTTCATATCTGCTAAAAAATGATGGTATGACCTTGAAAGTTGAGCCCAATGCGCATACAATCTAAATAAATTTGGGGATTGGGCCAGTGATTCATATCTGGCAGGGGAAGATATGGACCTAAAATATTATTAGGAAAATACTATATATAGGAAAAAATAAAATATTGAACAAATATAGATAAATAAATGTATTCATGATGTTAAATACCAGTATCAAAATAAAAAATGAAAAAATAGTTACAATAGTTCTAGGGAAAAAAAAGTGAAACAATAAGCTAAAATAAGCATTATTTAAACAAAACATCTTTTATGTAATCAATTCATATCTTGCACTCCATCGTTCTCTTTTAAATATGGTTTGATGTAATCAATCCATTCTTTACGGACTTCCATCATATCTCTCTCGTCACAATGGACCTGTTGAAGCACCGAATCGAAAAGAAATAATTGCCTTCCCATAGAAAAGAAATGATTAAAGAGAGACAACTTACATTGATGCTACGAAACAGAAAGACAACAAGATGTTGTGCTTCTATCGGATAAACTTGTCTAGTTATTCAGTAAACCTTGTCCATGAACTCCCAGATTTGCATTGGAGTGTATCACAGGGGAGTTCTGTGAAAATATGGTTTAGCACATCATATCCAGTACAAACAACAAGGATTCATGAAAAAATGGTTAATAATGCGCGTTTTCATACCTTGAGAAAACATAGCCATATCAAGCAACTGCTTGACTAACAAAGATAACTGCAATACAAGTTTGTATGAAATTAATATGCTACTACTTGAAAAACAACAAAACTGAAAACACAACATTTAAGCCCGGTGCAACCTTTCAATCAACTATCGCAACAATGACACTACATGCAATTCAAATAAACTAACACAACTTCAGCTCATCAATTTGTATAAGCTTTCAGTTGACTTGGTAAAACAAGCATTATCCAACGAATATACAAAGAAATAATATTGGGAAACAAAATTACTGAAAGCAAAAAACCTCGCATAAAATCTATAAGCAGACAAATAACTTCAATATAGAATTTGGAATGTGCCATCCTCGAGCATTTCAGGAGGGAGCACGAGCAGCCAATTAACTTCAATATAAGGGTCTTGCGTCAATAAGTTGGACAATAAATGTGACTAGTTTAAGTTAAAGATACAATTTCATGACTTTCTGTTTTCTAGGGACTACTTGACAGTGTGAAAAGTTTCTCTGAAGTCATCCTACATGAAGAGAGTTCCGGCTTTGTAAAATATTTTGCATATTCGTTTTACTTGTAAAAACAAAAACAGATAAATAAGTTTTAGGGAGAGAGAAGTTACATGTTCGACAAACGAAGTTTTGATGTACATGAGCATAAGCAAGCTTCAATATACGACCATCAAATTTCTAAGCAACAATTTAAACCAAATACATTCAGAATCGATCAACACAACCAAGAACTAAAAATGTAGAAACTTTGGTAAGTACCCACTAAACTAATGTAGTGAACAATGAAGAATGCTTACATATGCTTCGAGATTGGTTTAAACAGCGAAAACTTCTTCTTCTGAACCTATTGCTACAAATGCCAATCCTCTATTTGTAGTCTTGCTGTGCAGTGAGAGCTTATATTATCATCCAAACAAAATCACAGAAAATCCAATTTGTAGATAAGAAAACATTCAGAACTCAATATACAACAAATTCACAAAAAACCCAGGAAAAAATTCGATCTTTACACAGAAAAACAAAAATTTAGAAAAAATGAGAGAAATTTACCTTAAAATCTAGGACTATACCATACTTCTCAACCAGATTTTTCATATCTTGATTACTACAAGTCCACAGAACATTCCGAACAAGTAATCCATGGAATCATACTAGAAACAATCAAATAACAGAAAACCTAAACATTAAATCAACTTCCAAAATCAAAATCAAAATCAAAATCAAAATCAAACTTAGATTAGGGTTTGTAAGAGAAACTTACCCCCAAATAATCCTCTAAAGAGACGTCTAGGGTTTCTTTCTCACAGTGATTCTTTGATTTGTAGTTTGGTTATAGGTTGAAGAAATTGGTTATAGATCGAACAAAATGATGCGTTTTCCTCGATTTGTAGTTTTGTTTGTAAGAGAAGGCTAGGGTTTTCTTTCTCGCAGTGATTCTTCAGCTAGTTGGGAAGGTGAATCACTGTTAGAAAGAAAGAAGAACGAGAAGAAGAAAAAGAAAGAAGAAGAATAAGGTGATGATGGTGCTGTGGTCGTGGTAATGGAGGTGGTGGCGGCGACTGGAGTGAGTAGAGAAACTAGAGAAAGAAGAGAGTCTGAAGAATTGAGATGTTAATTGCTAAAAACTATCGGTATAAACACACAAGTAATATATGGTTCAGTTTGGTGTGTTATTTTGCTAAGTTCTAAAATAGTTCCATTGTAGCAGCAACACCTATTAGACTATCGTGATAAGGGAATCTCGTGAAAGTGGACTGTGATAGTGGTCCTACTGATAGCCTTGAGCATAAAACCTTGTATGCTTCCTCAATTTTTGAAGTGGCTGCCCCGAAGACTAATTATGGATGCCTATGTTCAATAACTTAGCTATATATGTAGTGACACTTAACCTAAAAATATATAACCATAATATCAACTACGGTGGTAGATTCGAACTGTCCCAATAACATAGGTCTACAGTAACAGTTGTTCTAAACAGTTACAGTATAAAACTAGATGACATTTTAAAATTGTTACAGTATAATACCTTTAAACATAAGCTATATGTAACAGTTTTAAAGTAAACTGTTACCATTATTCAACACCTCGATAATTTGCAACAGTAATTGAAGAACTGTCATCTTAGAAAAATATGAACTGTTACCAATAGTCATTTTTCTACTAGTGTATTTTGGGGCTGCTATGACAACCGGTAGTTATGCGATTCGCCTAAACTACCGACTGTGATAGTACAAAATTCCTACATTTTTAAAATACCGATTGTCAATAGATAAATTATTCGCATAAAATACCGATTGTCATAGTAGAAAAATTCAACATTTTCAAAATCTGGGAGAAAATATTATTGGAGCTACTGATATAATCAGTAGATAATATATCCCCTTATACTACCTATTATAGGAGTTCATGCGTAGAAAAATCAGCGTGGGTCATATATTATAATCGGTAGATATATAGGTTTACTAAACTACCGATTATGTAAGAACAATAAAATCGGAAATTGGGAAATTTTTTGATTTGAGGCTGATTCATTGGTAGTAAATGATCTTACGAAACTACCGATTATACTGAACTTCAATCCAGAGTGTATAATCGGTTGATAATTTACTACATTATCTATCGATTCTGGGACGTAGACAACATTAAAGCATGTAAAAATGGAATTTTTTTGCCAACAATCACAAACGCATACAAAGTGGGTTTTTGATTTTTTTTTAACACAATACATGTTGGTTTGATGCATTATTATCATCATTATGATGTGATTCTTCATTTTCTTTCATTAAATCCTCATCTAGGGCTTCTCCATAAAAGTTTGGATCTTCCAACAAATATCCCAAATCGGTATGCCACAGGTATCATGAAGTGAAGATACTCCGTCTTCTTCATACTCATCCATTTCAGTTGTTGAAATCACCAAAACCTAACTTTCTCAACTTTTTCTTCTTCTTCTTCTCAAACACACTTACTATCTATCTTTTTAAAAAAATAGTTCAAATGATTTTCTAACTAACACACATTAACTATATAATCTATAATCCATATTAACTAACTAATTAAGGATAGATTAGCCATTACATAATATAGGGGATAAGAGATGGAGAAAAAATACTTCATAATAATACTACTTTATTTTATATGTAGTTTTAAATTAGTTTTTCTCAGCCAAAAAACATGAAATTAATTAACTACTTATATAGATTTTTTTTTCCTTGAAGCAATACTAAATTATATAGACTAACTCAAAACAAACAAATTTCGATTTCTATATTCAAACTTAAAATCTAGAGAGATACATTAAGAAAGGAAAAGCAAATAATCAAAAATATACATAACAATATTTTTGATTTTTCAAAACCCATGGTTCTATTTTTCTGTATCCCCATTTGTTTTTTTCTTCCATCTAAAGTCGACGAAATTGAAACCATTGTCATCATCAAACTATATCTCTACTACTCTTTCTTTAGCTCCCTCTATCTCTCTCACACACTATAACTAGCTAACTTAGCTTAGTTTCATGATCAGAAAGATGGACGTGCATGTGCCCAAGCATAAGCGTCATGGTTCAATTGGCCACCACTACCATTATTATTGTTTGGAGGTAGATTTGGGGACATATTGTAAACTGGCATCTGAGTTGACAGATCAGGCAGTTGTTGCTGTTGACTCCCACTACTACCCACTGCAGGGGGTGAATTTCCCAATCCTTGTCCTCCACCACCGCCGCTTCCTGCTTCTTCATGATCTTGCTGATTGTTATGTTCATCTTCTTCTAATGGCAACCTCCCATACGTTGCATTTCCAAATGTTGCTGCTATGACCATAACATGACCAGACGCTATAAGTGTTCCAACAACACATCCACCCACCACTTGACCTTGGCCACCAGCTAAGTAAACGGTCAATCCTGTAGCACCAGGAGGAGCATGTCCAGGTAAATAAGAACCAGCTAATGATAAAATCTCGAATCGACCCGGTAATGCAACAACTGCACCTGGTGCAGCTGGTTGTCTTAAGGTTACATTAACAACTGCACCACTTCCACTCAACACATAAACTCCTCGTTGACGTCTTCTTGCAATTTGTGCAACGCTTTCAGCTACATCAGCTCCACCAGCTATTTCCATTACATGACTACGAAGTGCGTTTGGACTATCTCGGGTAACGAAAATAGGTGGATTCGGCTTGTTTTTTGAACCTGGTGGTCTACCTCTTGGTCGACGACTTCCTGCTTCAACCGCACCTTGATCATCTTTTTGTTCATCTTCATTTTCTCTCTCATCTTCTTCATCACCCCCATCGTGATCTCGTTTCTTCATTCCTGGTGAGCCTTCCATCCCAGATATCCCTACCGGTTCAGTCCACCATAGATTTGCCATTTTTTATACAAATCAAACAGAAAACTAATAAACTCAAGGTTTTTTAGCTAGGTTTCCCTTCTGAATATATATAACCAAGATAGTAGTCAACTATAATTACCAAACTACCGATAAAAAAAACATAAATATATTTTTTCTAAAACGATAAAACGAAGGAACAAAAAGAAGCACTGCAGTGATTTGTATTAAACAAGAACAGTGAGATCTGTAACTAGAGTTAGCTAGGTTGAAATCTAACAAGCTAGCAACAACAACGTTGAAAGAAGCAGTTTAGAAGAAGGGGAAGAGACTTTACTTAGTTTTTCCTAATTTTGGTGGAGTGTACATACATAATCACTTAGGTTGATGAGTTAGTGGGTTTGAGGAGTTTAGGTGGTGGTTTTGTTTATAATATTTTTGGTCTAATTTTTTTTTTTATCGTTAAATAATACTATTTCTGTTTTTGGAAAAGTGTTACTATCACTTTTTTATTTTAGCCTAAAAATAGACCAAAGTGATAGTAACTCTTTTTCAGAAACGGTGGGAGTAATGGGTTTTAATCTCTTTAGGGTTAGATCTTGGAAACTAGAGGTTTTTTGTGTGGGGTATCGTGCGCGTGAGCAGGTGGGGTGCAAATCGTTTTCTCGCATTCCGACGTACCAACGAATGCTGAGGGAGGGATTACCTTTAAATATAATAAACAAAGAGATATTTCGGACTCGTTTTCTCTCTTTCTCTTTTCCTTTAATTGTCTTGTTAATTTGTATCTCTCGATACATATTAAGGCAATAATTGTTTGTATTGGAAATGAACAATGTTTGTTTCCAATGCATTGGAATTAGTATCTTTTTTTTTATTATATTAGAAATTGTCTTCTAATACATCAAAAATAATAAATCATTAAAAAATACTCATTCCAATGTATTGAGAACAAATATTATTTATTCCTAATCCAAACAATCATTGCCTTAATATGTATCCATGGATACAAGTTAACAATTTTTTTTTTTTAGTTTTATAGAATAGATACGTACTTGGCAATTTGCAGATTCTAACACTAGTACTCTGTTAAGATCATACATATCTCTACTTGTGTTTACGCTCAATTTGGAAACACATATTTCATATTAACTTTTGTAACACCATCCTTAATTCCAATGTCGTCATTCATAGCATTACTGCTCATTTGCATTTTCATCATATTAGTATTTTTGAAAATACTACTTTATCTATGAGAAATAATAGTAGCTTCAAATTTCTTGACAGTCTTGATCGAGGTGTCGAACTCGGCAAAAATATGTTCCTTACTTTTCTTACACTAACTAGTAGAATAATGATAAGCAGGTTCGTTCCTGAGGGAGCATTGGGCTAAAGTTGTCAATAAATTTCTGAAAATAAACTAATTCAAAGATATGAAAACAGATAAAATAATGCAATATGAGGATGAGAATGACTAAGGAATCTTTCTCCACTAGTGAACATGAAGATAATAAAATCTTATTCAAAATACGTTTACTAAAAACCCTAGACAAGTTATGAGTTCAACAAGTCCATTAGACTCCAAGGTCACTTTGTAGAATAAGTTATCTATTCGTTTCTAGCCAATCAGTCCACTTTGAATAAGCTCTCTAGTGTAACTTTATTGACCGGTATGCTCTATGAATCGGGTTGATTCTAACCACATGCTCGTAAGTTCGACATGTTAACTTAGAGTTATCTTTTACACATCAAATTCCACAACATCTCATTGCAATGTTGATGTTTCGCTACTTGTGATTAAATTACCATAAAAATTATGGATTATGGGTCAATAATCTAGCATTGGAATCGCAAACAAGATATTCAATTGGTCACTCGAACAACTTGAAAATATTTTTTGGTCATAAACATGATAAAAGACAAACAATAAAACAAAATCGAGAAAGAAAGATTAATTTAAATAAATCATATCACATAGTTTTGAAATTATCCTTATCAAATAAAATTAGCCAGACATAATGGAGTTCAGGAATGAAAGAGAAACAATGAACATAAAACCAAATCAGCTGCAGGGGTGGAGTGTATGGTATTGTGGACTGGTGGAATGATGTTGGAGATGTATTTGGTGGTCTTGACTGGTTGTTAATTGTGGATGGAGGCAAGCATGTAGATTAGATGCAAGAAGGTGGTATGCAGATGGTATGTAGTGAACGGATGTGAACACAAGGTGAAGATGTGCTGGTGGTATGCAAGTAGGTGGTGCTGTGAAGGGAAGTAACGTGAGGGGTATATGGGGATGATATTTATGTAGCTTGTTGTCTCCTTTTATAGCTCACGTCCTCCTACAATTTCGAACCAAACACAGAACCCACTTTCCTAATCTCATTGAAATTCCTAAAACATCACACATCCCAGCAATTTATCACAAAAAAAATGATGGTAACAGCTTCCTTACTTGCTATCTTCTCGGCAAGAAAGCCTTTCCAAATCTAAGACAGATTGGTACCCAAATCTCCTCTTCATGTTGGCTTCTTAGACGAGTCCCAATTATTGCCCAAAAGACCTTGTATACAATCCACAAAAGTCCATGGCAACTGGTGGATCCAAGCTGGTGGTTCAGGCATTTCAACGAACATGTTCTATGCAGTTCTATTGGTGATTATGCCGATACCCTGTTGGTGATTTTATCACCAGTTCTAACCCCTTCCCTGCAAATGAGACAAACCCATTCCATATAATCATTCAAAACACCATAATAACCATTCATCTTCAATTGAGATTCTAGCCAAGAAAACTTCACTCATATCACCACAGACTTGAGCCAAAACTAACCCATTCTTCGATTTTATCCCTGTCTTGATTTCTTCTACATCCATCTCTCAAATGACCGGAAAACAACATGTTTTCTACCTGGTTTCTCGGTTTCTAAGTCTTCCCAAATCCATTACTAACAGAACTACAAGCTCCGTCTTCTTCCTTGTAAAGATGTCTTCATTCATCGTTCTCAATTCTTCACTTCAAATCATCTCCATTCATTCCTTGCATCAACGACAGTAGACACCTTTCTTCTTACCGTTTTTCCCGTCTGAAAACTCAACTCAAACTCTTACATACTCGTGACTTCATTGTCTCAACTCGCGAATCGCTACTAACCAAAACTAATCATCCATCGTGACCATGGTTTTTTCCGGCATTTGGAGTTGGTTCAGCATAACCTGAACTTGTAAACTGTGAAGAAAATACCAAGTCTCGATCTAGCCTTCTATTATTCTGTTCTAAAGGTGAATATGAAGGCACCCCTTAATTCTCTTCCCTGGTTCACTTAAGTTCAGCTGGTTGCCCTTAATATCAAAGTATGGCTTCCGTAATTTTGGTCTGCAACACTTTTAATCCTTCCATTCTTGCTAGCTTCGAGTCCGTCAGGATCTAAGGTCACCAAGCAATGCTATGAGCGCTTTTAAGTCAGAAAATACCTACAAAATGTAAACCAAACATTATATATACTAATACAAGATAAATTGTTAATAATGCATAAAAAAATGATATTCAAAAGGTACTTATAAATTCCCCAAACTTAATTTGTGTTAGTCCTCGAATAAACTAAGCTAAACTAATCCTAAGCTTAACCAAATTAAAATACAACAACTTCCTTTCGTTGAGTACATGGTTGCATTTAACATGTGCAACAAGCTTTTAAGTCCCTAGGCGTCCCTAGTGAACGAGTCATAATCTCGTGACGGTTTACAAAAGATTACCCACAAAACCTAATCTTCCAACTTTCAAAGTCACAAGCATTCAAAGAGCTATGAGGATATAAAGTTTTTACACACTAATAATAAGAAGTTAGAAATACCAAAGAACATTGTTCTCATGCTTAACTCTTGAGTTAGGAGAAAACCAACCATATGAAAGAATCCATCCTCGAGAGCGATCGAATAAGCATTTCTCCTCGACTTCTGCCTCACCAGTAGGGTTTTATGAGTTTGATACTTGATAGACACATTTTTGTGTCTATATTGCGCCCGAATATCTGCTTCGATAGTACTCGATTTTACACTTATTATGTCTTTTTATGTCTTTGCAGGTATTTTTGAGAAATAAACATTTGCGGAAAATTTGGCTCGAAAAGTGTTAAAGGCACCCACATTTTGGATTGGGGGCACCCCCTTTACATTTCAAAAATCCGAATTTGGCGGGAATGAAACTCATCTCGTGGAGGAAGTTCTGTCAACATGATTTACGTATTTTTTGGGATATTTGTGATTCTATTTGACCCAAAAGACTACAAGAGTCCAAGACCAACTCAAACACTTCAAATTGGAGGGATTTACGCCAGAGAATATTGCACAATCGTGAACTTGGACGGGAAATTGGTTTCCGGCTTGGAATCGGATTTGTGAGATTTTTGGATATGTATTAAGAGTTATATTAGGTTTGGAAGACTCCCTAGGGTTCCTACACCCTATATATATTAAGAGAAGCCAAGAAAAAGGGTGGGAGAAGCTCAAAAATCATCGCCGGAAGCAAATAGCGAAGTTCCGGCGACTGTTCCTGCTGTTGCTCAACGGAGAAGACGATCCTGCAACACTTATAAGTGTTGCTGTTCCTGTTTCGTCTTCCTTCTTCTTTCCTGTTGCTTATTTTCATTTGTAACGGCTGAACCATCTTCTGTAACGCATATACGCGTATCAAATCAGCTGTGTTACATCTATTTCACCTTTGTAAACACTTTTTGGAGCAATGAAAAGATCTTTTGAGCAAGTTTTCTTCACCGTGAGCTAAGTACATTTACTGGGATGATGGAGGAGGTTTTTCCCTCAATATTATGTGGTAAGTCTAATTTAATTTAATTTCTTTATAATTCTTTACTTATTAAATTGCATAGATTTGAAATAGAAAAACGGTTTTCATTCAGTAGTGGTGTTTTTGTTTGATGGGTCATGCTGGGTTGACAACCTCTGATGTCCCATGCTTGTGATTTACCTCTGCTTGTTTACATAAAATCATATTTTAGCAATATTTGAGCTTAACTTATTTAAAAAGAATTACATGATTAATCACATAATTTGTTGGAAATAACTGAGTCCTGATTCCTGGTTTTCTCCATCTTTGATAAAATCATCTCTAGTTTATTTTGCTTTGTTTTATTTAATTAGATTAAGTCTATTATTTTCTAAAATCATTATCTTCACAAGTCTAGTAACGAACTCTTTTTACCACTATTCTAAAACACATCAATTTTTGGCGCCGCCGACGCGGACTTGTTCTTAGGTTTAGGGTTTTAGATTTATTTTTTAGATTTATTTTTTAGATTTATTTTTTTGTTTTATTTTTAGTTTTATTATTTTACTTTGTTCTATTTTACGTTTCTTTTGGTATTTCTCTTTTTGCTACATGTTGAATTTTGGATCGAAAGTGAGTAAGCCAAAGTTTTGGAATTAAAGCTAAAGACTTGGAGTTAAAGGGAAAAGCTTAAAGAACGAAAAAGAAAATCGGAGATTTTATTTTTCTTAATTAGATTTTTAGTTTATTTTAATTAGTTTTAATTCGTTTAGAAAATTGTATTAGGGTTTTTATTATTTCTGTAATTTTTCTTTTATTTTCGGACACTTTTTGGACTTTTTTTTATTTATTTGTGGACATTTTTGGACATTTTATTATTTTTAAACCCTACGGAAGGGTAGTTTTAAATATCAAACTGTGTGCAGGGAAGGACGACAATTACGATATTGTCTCGGCCCCTCGGGTTCGCACACTATTGAAAAGGATATTAGTGGCCCGAGTCGACTTCAACGGTTCATCGCCCGTCGGGTACGGGAGGTAAACTTCGACCAACCCACGAATCTCCTGTCAGTGGGTTTTCTGGACGCCTTTGTATGTATATATGCTGAGGACTGAATACGGACTTTAATTTTTGCATAGTAAAGGGCAAGGCCTGGCCATATAAGATAAAGTTTCGGATTTCATCACCGTCTCCTTCTTGCCCGCCTTAGGAAAACGAAACCTACGCGAACCTAAGCCTAAAATCTTGACTAGAAAGAGACCTATAGGGTATCGAGCTTATTGGAAAATCGTTCAAAAGGACTGTACTGGTTACTTTATTATCCTAACTCGAAGTTCAGGAAGATTATTTTAAGTTGATTAGAGCCGCCTTGTAACCCAGGGAAAAGTGCCAAAGAGACATGGTTATCAAAGCTCCTTAAAGCTTATCCTGTTTCTCTTCGACTTAATCTAATTCTGATCGTTCTAAGAGGTTTGCTAAAATTGTAACCAGTTGCCTTTTGAAAGAATAAAAGCTGGTCTAGAAACAATCTAAGTGGAACCATCATGCTTTTTGTCTGCTAGATTCAATATGTTTGATTTGGTTGAGTCGGCCTTGCTTGTGTATGTTTAGAACCCCTTCTGGTAAGATTTATTTTAGAGTTTATTTTTGTATATATTAGGAAGTTTTTGTTAGAAAATGTCGAACTGGTATTATGAGGACCAATACAATGAATATCCGACTGAATTTCAAACTAGACATTATCCATACTGTCATCATGGTATGGATAGTAGTCGGGACCACCACCAACATTTTAGAGGTTACTGCCCATACCAAGGTGATCCCAATTACTATTCGTACATACACCCGTCTTATGAACATGAAAGTGAGCAAAATTCTAGTTCTTTGTCTTGGAGGGATGCTCTAAACCAAATGCAATCTAGTACTCCCCATGATGATTTGAGTTCTTTGTCTTGGAGGAATGCCCTAGAGCAATTGCGACCTAGTTCTCATCATGAACCTAGTATGCCTCTAGAAGAATCACACGAGCAGTTGCAATCTAGTACTCCCCATGATGATTTGAGTTCGTTATCTTGGAGGGATGCCCTAAAGCAGATGCAATCTAGTACTCCCCATGAACCTAGTATGCCTCTAGAAGAATCACATGAGCAGTTGCAAACCAGTACCCCTTATGATCCATTTGATTTTCTAAAAGAATCCCTCAGGGAGTTGACTGAGAGTACAAAAAGGTTTGTATTAAGTGTGAATGAAATGTCTGCAAGGAACAATATTGCTCAATATAATCTTAATTCCCAATATAGTGCTACCCTTGATAGTTATTCACCTCCTCAAGAGGACGAGGATAGAATTGGTAACGCTACTTATTTAGACGAGGTTAAAACATCTTCATATTATTATGATGATGAGGATAATATTGGTGAAGAACTTGAAATATACAGGCAAAGTGATCAAGAAATTGTCACTCCAATTGTGCTTCATGATGATAGTGTTATTTCTAGTTCAAATTCAAATAATTTTAATGATTATTCACCTATTCAAAAGGAAGAGGATTTGACTAGAGATATCACTGTTTTAGACGATATAGAACTCTCTTGTTTTGAAACCGATAATGGTTTAGAGGAACGGGTTTATCCTGAGAATACTATTTTTAGAGTCCAACGATTTAGAAACAATAGTTGTAGATAACCAAGATAGACCCGTAGAGATTTTAAATATGAGTGAGGATGCACCACTTGATTATAACTTAGAAGAAGCAATTGACAATTTTCGAGAATCTGATGATCTAGAAATTAAGGAAATTGTGACTAGTCTATCTAGAGACACCTAAAATTCTAAGTTTGGGGGTGATTATCATTCTCCATGTGCTTTACCTTTGACTCTTTTAGAAGTCCCTCACTTGGGACTTGATGTTTGTGCCTTTACCATATTAAGAGATTATCTTCAAGAACTGTTTCTTGAACCTAATCATGTCCATAAAGAAGTTCAGTTGTTAGAAACCCATCCTCTGGTCGATGTGGTTTACCTAGGCGAGAATACCCAGATTGACTTTGTTTTCCCACCAAAATATTTTCTTCCATATGTGGGAACGTTAGAATTTCAAATGTGTCACATATTAAGTTTTAAGACTAAACCTAATTACTTTAGGGAATTGACACATTTGCTTAAGAATGACCACCTTCATAGTAGTCAATTGAGTGGGTCAAATCTGATTGACTTTGAGGATCCACAATTATTCAGGTTATTATTATGTGCTTCTAAGTTCTTAGTTGAGTTTTTCCAGACTTTACAACCTGATCTTGTTGATCATGCCTATGAGGAAATCCAACCCATGAAAATGTTTTATCTAGACCCTTTTATAGACCCTGAACCTGAACCACAGCTAAAAGTAGTTGTCTTAAACATAAAACTAGATAAGGGTGTGCTCGGTTTGTTCATTTTCTTGGCATGTTGTAGTTTTCTATTTGTGATATCACTATTTGATTCAGACGACCCACAGTTGTTCCGATTATTGCTATATGATTTAATGAGGTGACTAATTCTTCCCTAGTCTGGTTGAAGACTTTAAACTTAGCACTTCTTGAGAGGTAACCCATGCTCTTACAACACGGTAATATCTTTCCCTAAGTCCTTTTCGTGAATTGGTAACAGTTTCTCCTGGTTCGTATTTTTTTAATCATTCATCATTAGAAACATTGAGGACACTGTTTAATTTAAGTTTGGGGGTAAAGGAGAAACTTTTTAGTGAAATAATAAATCTCCAGAATTTAGAAGCTTGTGAACACTTTAGGGTGACACTAACCACTCTAGGTAGATATAAACTTAGCTCTTTTTCTATAGGAATTGGTGTGCCCAGTTAAATGGTCTATTCATAAAAGGACAGAGTTCAGGTGTTAGAAAATAACATGATAGTTGTCACCACATCTCGGAGTCTATCTCGACCATATCACTTTCTGTTTTTACTTTTGTAATTTTGTGTTTCTCTAAGTGATTTGGTGGGGCCCATTATCAAATTGTTATCGCCGCTAGGATGAAATAGAGTGTTTGAGATCAAGCCCGATTCTTGCTTTATTCACTAAAAAAAAAAAAAAAAAAAAAAAAAA
>JAJJMC010032380.1:2601996-2668595 GCA_023531435.1 Papaver californicum | reverse complement strand
AAAAAAAAAAAAAAAAAAAAAAAAAAAAAACCAATGCTGACACTTTGATAGCAATATGTGTGTGTTTTCCCTGTCTCCGTTGCCTAAGCAAGCGTGGAACGCAGGATCCATGTGAACTATCACGTAAGATGCTGATAAGAACCATGCGCTTGGATACAATTTGATCCAATCATGTTGTCAATATATTTATCATTTTATTTTCAATAAATTGATCGCTGGGACCCTTGTATATACCAGTTGAGTCGATATTAGTATTAGGTTTAAGATCATGTATCTCAATCTATTAGGATTCATCCTGTCACTGACCTTCAGACAGATATGGGAAACACCGTTCACCTTAGTCAACATGTGCAACCTTCATATTTCTATGTCCATCTTCTAAATCTTTTCATGTGATTAATTGGGATAGATTCTGAGTCTTGTGGTTGAACAATTATCCGAGTAGAGCTCTGTTGTCTTATATATGAATTTTAGTATGCTTGAGTAAACACTCGTGTACGACAAATAGACTAATATAGGGTAATGATTCCCATAGCCGAAGAGTTGAGTAAGCAAACTAAATAGCTTGTTTAGTGTCTATCCTTAATCGTTCACGAGTCGCTAAAATTTGGAGTAAGGTTTTGTGGGTATACCTCTTGTAAACCCTCACGAGACAAAACTCGTCCACTAGGGACACCTAGGGGTTTAACGGATTACTGCATATGCTAAATGTAGTCGCGATTCCTGCTAAAGTGAGTTAGGATTTTATTTTATTAGTTTGCTCGAGGACTAGCAAAATAGTAAGTTTGGGGGTATTTGATAGACACATTTTTGTGTCTATATTGCGCCCGAATATCTGCTTCGATAGTACTCGATTTTACACTTATTATGTCTTTTTATGTCTTTGTAGGTATTTTTGAGAAATAAACATTTGCGGAAAATTTGGCTCGAAAAGTGTTAAAGGCACCCACATTTTGGATTGGGGGCACCCCTTTTACATTTCAAAAATCCGAATTTGGCGGGAATGAAACTCATCTCGTGGAGGAAGTTCTGTCAACATGATTTACGTGTTTTTTGGGATATTTGTGATTCTATTTGACCCAAAAGACTACAAGAGTCCAAGACCAACTCAAACACTTCAAATTGGAGGGATTTACGCCAGAGAATATTGCACAATCGTGAACTTGGACGGGAAATTGGTTTCCGCCTTGGAATCGGATTTGTGAGAGTTTTGGATATGTATTAAGAGTTATATTAGGTTTGGAAGACTCCCTAGGGTTCCTACACCCTATATATATTAAGAGAAGCCAAGAAAAAGGGTGGGAGAAGCTCAAAAAAATCATCGCCGGAAGCAAACAACGAAGTTCCGGCGACTGTTCCTGCTGCGATCGAATAAGCATTTCTCCTCGACTTCTGCCTCACCAGTAGGGTTTTATGCGTTTGACACTCAAAAGACGCACTTTATGGTTCTCATGTTTGTAGACAGGAATGAAGATAGAATCCCACACACGTTGAATGGTGGGAAAGGAAAATCTTATGAATTATATTTTGTTGCCCCATAGAAACGTGGGACGAAAAAAACCTTTTTTTTCCTGATGATCTCTAAGAAATGAAATCAACCATTATTTGATGACGGGAATGCTTACTTACCTTCTCATCCGATATATAATTAGCACCACTCTCACAACATCCAATAGAAAAGTTCTTCGTCTTCGGTCTTCAACTGTTGATGATTAACTCTTGAACTTCATAGAACCTTGACAATTATAACTCTTTTCCTCAATTTCTTGTTTCTTGAAACTTCTTTATAGATTTCTTCTTCCCCAAGGCTTTATTGAATGAATACTTAAAGAAATATACAATAAAACAATATAGTTACTATTCTTTTCCTGAATTTTTTATTTTTTATTTTTTTTGAACAAGAAATAAAAACTAGAAAAAATATAATAAAACTAATATGGTCGTGGGAGAAAGACTTTACCACTTGATTCTTCACAACTTGTATTGTCTTGGTATCATTACACTAGTACAAATATGGGCTTTGGTGACAGTTCAAAATTCTAAATCACGACAGTTCACGAATTAACTGTCACAAAAGAATAAGCTATGAGATATAGGTGACCGTTTCTTACCAAAACTCAGGCAAATAATGGTGAAAATTTGTGACAGTTTTTTAAATGTTATATAATAATTATAAGATGACATTTTTTGTAGGAAAATATTAGTGTACTTTGATATATAATAACAGTTATAAACTGTTATAATTCTTAAGTTATTGCAACTGTTTCATATAAGAACTGTTATCAAAGTGTAAAAGTTATAGATGACAGTTCTTTTAATTACCGCAACTTCCATTTATATTGACAGTTCTGATTGAAAGCAGCTGCAATTCAGATAATCTACCATAAAGCATTCCCAAACGCAAGATGTTGTTAGTTTGAGTCCCTAACTACTCATTATCTACTATTATTGGGTTGTACTATGGTGGTCAGTTTTGTAACTTCTATTAGTGGGTGTCTCTACTGGTCCTTTTTGTTGGAAACCCCGAAAAAAAAAGCTTAAACACAGTTTCTCACCCATCTTTTTATATTTCCATTAAATGAAAACGAAAAACCTAATCTCTACTTTTCTTGTACATGCAGATCTCCTCTCTCTCTTCTCTTGGTTTTATCTCTTTGCAAAATCTGGGATCTCATCTTTTACTTCAATCTAGGGTTTTATCTTTTGCTTCAATCTTATATAATTTCGTTCTACTCTATTAACCTTCTAAATCTCTAAGTTTTTATTTTCCAAATTTTTCTTCTTCATCTCCATCTACAAGGGATGATAATATTATCAAACTTCTAACCAAATTAGATGAACTAATCAACAGGGGTTATACAAAGGTTATCATCCCTTTTTTCCATTCGTATTGAAATCCCTATTTTTTCGTGTTTTTTTCCCCTAAATTTTTTGAATCCAATTTTTCAATGTTAACCTAATAAATTATTTTTAATATCTATCATAAAAGGTATTGATTTCGTTATACTTATGAAAAGGATTTGTGATTTTTATTTGTCTTGTAGGATTAATGTAATGGCGTCAGTACAAGTAACTGATTCAGGGATTGGTACTAGAAGCTTATTGCCTTAATTTGATGGACTCAGTAGATCCACTGTTAAGTTTTCAATTTCTTCTCCTGCAGTTAGTTCTCCAACGTTGACAAAGATGCTACATTTGTTCCTCGGGTATTGTTTTTATTCTTCCTTTTGCACTCTTATATTGAGTGAGTGTAGATAATCAGTTCTGGATTTTGGTTAGTATTTGGATAAGATTAGTTCTGGATTAGTATTTTCAATTCCACAATAAGCTTCATTTTCTGTTGATTCATAATGTATATATTACTGCTACTTCAGATGTTGGTAACATTGTAGCATTATCATTTTAATACAGTCACATTTTTGTAGAATTCTTCTGCTGCAATGTTGCTTTTTGTGAAGTTGATTTTCCAATTAGTTTTTTACGTCTTGGTGGATAATCACCAATTAATCCGACAATTTCGTAAGTTGAATTATATAAGTATAGTTGAACACGCAGTATGCATGTGGTTATATTTGATAGGGTGAATAAGCCATAATATTATTTCATACTTAGGTTTATAGTTTGTGAAGGCTGGACAGAAGTTTTAAGATGCTCATTGCATGTATGTGTCTATGAATATACTAATTGTGCATAAGACCCTCTATAAATGTCATTTGACTCTTCTTTTCATCCTAATTGCTTTAGCTTCCGTATTGTGCTGTAGAAAGGCTAAAAGTAAGCGTTTATTTTGTATTCATAATAGTCTTACTGCGAACTAACCAAACATATAGTTTTTTTAGTGTTGAATTAGGTAGCCTGATAATCCAACTGGTTTAAAGAGCTGTAAACAGGTGAACTTATGCGACTGTACCTGTTATTTCATTTGCTGGGAGTGAATTATATTCAAGGTGAAAAACCAATATACTGAAATTGAATCTTTTTTATTTTCTTAGGTCGGCGAATACATAAGGCTCTGACCAGTAGTGATGATGAATCGGGGGATTATATATGTCAGTTTTCATTGAAGGTAATGTATCTTGTCCATTAATTAGGATTATATTTTCTCCTCTTGTAGCAATTATGAATTTGGAAAGAAGATTTGCGTGATTAGCGATTTTGTATCTGCAGCCTTGATGTATTGTCGCTCCTTTTATTTATATATTATGTGGTAGTATTTACTGCAGCTGCAAACCTTTTGCTTAACCTAGTTTTTCCATTTCTATTTTTCTTTGTTAACAAGGTACTGTTTTATTCGTTTCTTAACTATGTTTTGTGTTGCATTAAAGGGTTCCATTTGTTTTTATTGATCATTGACTGAATTCATATAGTCCAAATTGGGTAAAGAAAGCACATGAGTTGTATTTTGAAGTCTCATCTTAGTGTGCCTGGATATATTGTAAGTACCGTGCTTTTCGTCGTATGTTTTGAATTGAACACACTTTGTACTAATATTTTTTTTCTAAATGTGTATTGATTTGATTGTAGGTTATTATATTTCTCTCTGCTGAAGTTGGTTGGGCTGCCCCAAATTTGGTAATCAAGTTGTATAACAGTTTGTTGTATTTGTTGTTAGAGTTGATTATTGTTAGTTTTGAAGTTCATTTTCAGTGTACGATAACAACAACATGTGAATTCTAGCTGTAACTATGGTTCCATGCATTTAATGGTGGTTTTATATTTTGGTTGAATTATTTTTATCCTCGTTGGTTGGTTTACAACAAGTAGGATAATTGTGTTGTCGAGAACTAATTCTATTACACTGACAAAGATAGTGCAGACTAATATGGAATGGTTTTTCGTAGTGGTGAAGTCTTTTGTGGCTGCAATATTTCTAATTTTTAGATGTCTTTGCTTTTACGTAGTACATATATCATAAACTGATGATTGTAATCACTTTGCAATTATCCAAGTCAGCATATAAAGTCATTTATTTTCTTTTTACGTTTGTCCTTCACTGCTTCTAATGTTCACATTTGGTTATAATGATGTGGATTCCTCGCATATGAACTTACCACATAACCATCATTTTATTCATTGGATTTTAGGCATTAGAAGTTGTTATTCTTCCTTACAATGAAGTGTCAATTTTTACACATGATCAAATACAAGTACGTTCCATTCATCATCGAAAAGCAGGTGAGCATCACTTGGTGGTTTGTTGATACGAACCCCAATTTAGGTGGGCGGCATATTACCTTACTGACAAGAGAGTTTCAACAGTTCAATCGATGTGTGAATGAGATTGAATAAGTGTAAAATTCACTTAAGGTTTGTGAAATTTTCAACTTTTGTTGTTATTATATTCTTTTACTTGTTAAGTATCAACCTGAAAATCATCAAACAATATGCATCTAGCCTAATTATTATCTCTGACTTAAAACTTGGGCATGAGGATCCAATTGTTAAACAATGTTTACCTTATTCTTATGAGCAATTCTTTGTCCAATCAAAAACCGAGTCATGCAAATCGAGAAACTATAAAATTAAAATATGTATGGTTAATCAAAATATGAAACTCTTTAACAACAAAATTGGAATCATAGATGGGTTATTCAAAAATTTAACTGTGAACTTACTGCTATCATTTCTACGAATTGTGAACTTCCACTGAGAATATGTTTCTCTGAAATTATGACGTTTTAAATAAATGTGGATTTTGTTTATATTCTGGGACATTTTGAAGTATTAAAAAAGTCATTTATGGTAGTTTTAGAGAGATAGGTTCAGCCAGAATGTATTCTGAGGTGTTCGAGGAAGGTACGAGTTGCATCTGTTATGTAGTAGTCTCTAATTTTATTGTGTATTAGTAATTTAAGTTATTTAATTCTGTAGTTTACTGCTGATTTTTCCTTCTAGTACTGACATTTATTATTCTTTTACATTCCTACTTGATGGTCCTGGTCAATCTATTGTTCTTATGATCTTGTCTACTTTTTGCACACAAGATTTGTATTTTTTTTTAAATCTAATAAAAGATCTTGCTTTGTTGTTTAGAAATATAAGTAATGGTAATTATTTTGTATATTTTTTGCAGAGGAAGTCCGAGTAATATGAAGAATAAATGACGGAAGTACGAAGAGAACGGACAAACCAAGTTCCAATGTTGGTAACTTGATGTCTCTGCTGTGTTGGTCCAGATTTGGGAACTGAAACATGAACAAAGTAGATGTCGATCAACTTTACAAAAATGGATATTGTTTTTCCAGTTTCATTGTTAATTTTTTTTGTCGGTATTAAGAATACTTAAATATGAAGTCTATTGAATTATGTACAGCAACTTGTATTTAACTTATTTAGTTCTGAATTTCTAGTTTCGTGTACTTATTAAATAAATTTTAACACTAAAAATATCTTTTTATAGTCGTCATTTTGATATTAATTATATCACTTAGGCCTCAACATATCACCAAACAACTGTAACATAATAGGATTTGTTGTGACAGTTCTACGTAAAAAAATTCTAACTACCATGACAGGTTCATGAAGAAAATGTTACTATAGTACAACAACTTGAGTTTCGATAACAATTTTATATAAAATATGTTAAGGTAACTTGTTAACAATGACATGTTTGTGAAGAAACAGTTTCCTTAGTACAAGAAATTAAGTTTCTGATGACAGTTTCATTTAAGAAATGATATCATAAGTCGTCAACATTGACATTTTTATGAAAAAACTGTTACATAATAATCATTATTCTGTAACAGTTTCTTTTAGACCTTTCGTGACAGAACCTTTGGTGACAGTGCAAAAAAAATTCAAAACTGTCTCATAAATAATTTGGTGGCAGTTTTTAACTGTCTCCTAAGCCTATTTTTTTACTAGTGTTAACTTCACAAAAATTCACTTCTTTTGATTTTCTTTGCTTTTGTACTTAGTCTTTAACTTGAATATATAATTCTGCTCCTTGTATTGTTGCTTCACTTTGAATCTGAAATTTGCTCTTCTTTGTAGTGTTGCTTGTAAACCTTGAACGTCTTCAATTTTCTTCAAATTTTTAATGCTTCTCTTGTTGATGATGATGGTGTTTCTATGGACATTTTGTTTTCGAGAGAATGGTACAACTGCAAACAAGGCTACAAGATAGAGTTACCAATTCTGACAATACCATCGTGATTGACAAAATTAGCACTTAAGAGATCAGAAAAGTGCAGAAGGGGTGCGAGGTTGGGTAGCTCATCATTCTACCCGGAATTAGTGCAAATGAAACACTCTAAACAAACAATATTGAATGTTTGGTGCCTCACTTGCAACATTTCAATTTTTGATGCGCAACACATATATCCGCTGCACAGTGTGCAACATCTATATCCCTTGCAAAAACAGATATATGTTCCTTTAATTCATAATTATTTCAACGTGTTTATAACATTTATATACGTTATAAATGGTGGCATTTTTGTGAATTAGGTTACTTTAAGGGTTTTTAGGAGTGCATATGTATTTTGAGTTTTCTGATTTTTTGCATTAAAATTAAAAATCATTTTAGAATTCTTGAAATTGTTTTCCTTCCAATTTCTCCCTCTCAATTTTTCACCTACCAATCAATCTCTCCCAAAACTTGTAACAAAATCCCTCTCGCCCAAAATTATCATAATCTGTAATTTCTTCCAAAGATAGTTCGGCTATTTCAGTTAAATATTTTCTAAAAATATAAATATATTAAGACCACTTAAATATAATTTCTAAGAACATAACTCAACATGCTTAAAAGAAAAAAAAACTCATGCTTAAATATATTTTCTATAAAATTTCTGAAATCTACTAAGATTTCACCTGAAAATCCTCAAATCAAAACCTTTACTTCTTTACCCATATACAAGAAATGTCGATCTACCCAAAAATAATTTGAAATTTTTGTAACCCTAGAAAATCGATTTTGTTCATGAAATCTGAAACAAACGACCATCTGATAGTTGATTGTTTGTTGATTCATGAGCATGGTGTGTAGGGATTCAGAGAAATTTGATACTTCAGTCTGTATATCTCAAAAAGGTGATTAAAAAAATCCTAACTTTTTAGTTGGAGATTTACGATTTTGTTTTGCCCTAACTTTTTTGAATGCAGTGACCTTAGTTTTTGTGATCGATTTTTTTTGTTTTATTTTTTAGTTATTTCTTCATCCTTAATCTCCCTCTTTGGTACTCTTTCTATTTATTTTTCTAGGTCAGATGGATAGTTATACCTTTCTTTTTTTGGATTTTTGTTTTCACTTATTATGAACAATTTTTTTTTTTTGGTTATAACTTTCTTCTTATCTATTGTGCATTATTTTTCTGTAGTTTTCCTTGAATGATTTTTCCTTTTATGCATGATTAATTTTAGATTGGGCGGTGGTGGTGCAGGTGATAAGTGCATAATATATATATTTTAAGTATTATTTTTTTACACTTATTTGCTAGATTTTGTGTTGATTACCTTGTATTGTTATTACTTTTGTAGTTTGTGTCTTTTATTAGGTTACATCTCTGAAAGAAATAGAATTGAGCTTTACACGAGAAGAATTACCAAAGACCCAGTAGAAATCTGTAAAATCCAGGATTTCTTCTTATCATCTTGTAGAAAATTGAATTACGAAGCCAACGACGAAAGAACGAGGTCATTCCGACTTCGTATGAGAAAGTTACGAACAAAACGAGAAATAAGGGCAAAATGGTCATTTAAAGAGCAACTACTATTACCACTCCTTTATACGCTAAGGGCAGACAGGTTTTAAGGAACTGTTAAAGGCACCTGCTCATTCACTAAGGGCTGCTAGTATTCAAATTGTGTTAAAGGTACTAGTGGTTTTTATATGGGCTGCCAAGTTTTGAATTAGGATAACAACGCCCACTCTATCACTAAGAGCCACCTTCTTCTTCCTCCCTTCACGAATAGTAAACTTAGGTTTACTTCTGGTTGTTCTCTGTGACGTGGTGGCCATGGTTCAGGTGGGTTTTCTGTGACGGGCGAGACTGGTGGTTCCCTGTTGGAGCTCGAAATGATGGTGGCAGTGTTGGTGATGACGGATTATCACCATTATTGAAGAGATCGAGATATGATTGATGGAGTTGTGGCAATATTAAGCAGAGACGCCATTGATGGCAGTGGATGGAGTAGATAATGATCACGGCAATGGTGTTCTCTGGTGGTTGTGGTCATAGTGAGATGGAACAATGAGAGATGACTATGATTGTTGTGAGTGAGTCGAGCTGTGGGTTTAGAGGTTGGATACAGCGAGAAAGCTTGATGGAGTTAAAGTTGTTGATCGGCAGTATTGGTGACTGACATTAATCGAAGAGAAAGATGAAAGTGGTTCTGCAGCTCGAGTCTGCTATTGAAGATGAGAAGAAGAGATTTGGTGGTTGCTGTTGGCAGTTGGTTGTACAGATTGAAGAACAACGGGAATAGACGAGAGGGAGAAACTGTGCAAAGAAAGAAAAGAGACTTGTTTCGAGTGGGTCAGGTTGAGTTTGCGAGAGAGTCTTTGATAGTTGATGGGTCTGTAATGATTATGGAGCTCGACTTGAGTTTATGCTGTTGGTGTTGGATAATGGAGTCTGTAGGAGCTCAGTTGCGCAAGGTTTGAATAAGTCAAGGAAGAAGAGTTTTAGCAAGACACAAATACTTGTCCTTGAACGAGAAAAGTAAGGAAATTGGATTTAACTGAGTGTATGCAAGATATATTTTAAGAAAGAATTAAAGGTTTGGAGGCGGCTGTAATCCGTGTTTGCTTCGAAAGTTTAGGTATTCGGTTATTTATCAAGAGTTTCACTTAGTTAAAATTCTATAAGTAGAAGCGGTGAAAAACCGCTATATATATATATAGAAGCTGTGAACACCACATAAATATAATTCAGACATAGAAAAAGATAGAAAAAAGGCAGAGAGACAGAACTAGAGGCAGAAATGGAGGAGCTATGGATTAGAAAGGAGAAGCCAAGGTTGCGCTGGAACGTGGGAATATCTTTCTCATTTTTTGGTTTGATTTATTCTTCTCTAATATTTATTTTTATATATATATATATTTAGTAAAACTCTATGTAGCTAACTTCTTTTATTGATTAGAGATGTAGTTCGAAGTCTAGGACATGTTTATTAATTAAAATTATTCATTCTTAATTTTTATAATCTTTTTGATATCGTTCATGTTTTACTATTAATAACGCCATGTATGATTGAGTATTTGTTTGTTTAGGAGCGTTATTAAATACGCATATAATCATATCTACAACTAAATTAGGCTTTAAGATCCGGAATTGTCGAAAGACTCTTGTTACAAGTAGCATAACATAATTTTAATGACGGGATGTTACCATGCGATTATGTGTAGAAGCTTGACCTAGGTTAAATCCGTGTGGCTCTTGTGCCGGATTGCTTAGAATTACCTCAACTCACAAATACCATTGTTTTCATTGGGTTAAACTTGAGTGGCTCTTGCTCCAAGTTATCTAGTGAAAAGGATTCAAAGAGTGGCTCTTGCGCCTTTGATGATAAAAGGAGTTTTGCCGGAGTAGACCTGCGATAGGATGCTTTAGGGTTATTGATATTGAGAAAAAAATTGAAAATTGAGTTTGATTGATAACATGTCTGATGACAGAAGATGAAATCTTTAACCAATACTTTCATCATATTATTTACAATTTTAATTGTTTTATTTAATTTAGTTTAATAACCAAACTCCCTTATTTACATAAGTAATCGAAAATTGTTAGCAACTCATATCTCCCTGAGGAACGAACTTGTTCTTACTACTATACTCTAATCCATATTTGTGAAGTAAAAAACTTGAATTAATTTTGCTTGGATGACAACCGACCAAATTTTGGCGCCACTGCCAGGGAGGCGTAGCAGATTGTTATTTTATTTTTATTTTTATTTTTATTTTTGATTCTAACCTAGTTTTGAGAATCTTGTTTCAGGTACTTGTACCATGTACGGTGCACAATATCGAGCTTATAATGGTAATCAATTTGGTTTTCAACCTTAAACCTATGACAACTGCCAACCTTACGGGGAGTATAATCACAACTAATCCTTTGGTAATGATCAATATTCCATGTACCCTTTTGATTATTATCATACATGCCAACCTTCTTATGGCGGGTATATAAGTGAGCAATTACAAGGAGGGGAGGATACTTGTGCTTCTTTTCATGGTTCTTTTAGTGTGTTGTATAAAATGCGATAATTGGAGGAGATCATCATTCAGACCACTCAAAGCATACAAAATTCAAGTGAAGAATTTCAATGGAACATGGAAAATATCCGAAGGGAATATATCACATATGAGAATGATCAACCTTTGGACAGTCTTGGAAACAATGATGAAGTTATACGAACTCCGGTTCATAATAACGATCATTCACCTATTCAAAATGTGGAGCCTTGGTATAACGAGACAATTGCTTTAAAAGAAATTCCTTGCAGCTAGATTTGAGTCCGCAACACTATATGATCATGAAGTAGAGAGTGTTGAAAATGATGAGATTGAGATTAGACACACTAAATTCATCGATGACCAACCTTATGTTAGCTATGATAGTGACGATGAGTATAAAAGTGCATCATTTGAACCAATTCATAGTGACATCCCCAAGAGGTGCACCATAAAATATTTTTGGGATCAAGATGAAGAAGAGGAAGAGTATACCATATACGAGAATGAAACCGAATTGAGCAATATTGTGGAAGACCCAATTGAACTTGCCGATGATGATATTGATAATGTTGATGCCGAAATTCTTGTTGAGGCAGAAACTAATGAAGAACGGTTCAAAAGTTTGATAGAGGACCAAAATACGCAAGAGGTAAGTAATTCATTAGAAATTTTTGAGAAATGTGAGGATCCCGTAATACAAAAGACTTTAGAAGGTTTGATTAAACCTGTAACATCTTGAATTTTTTCTCGGTTTTAATCAAACAAGTTAGTCAAATTGTTGGACTTGTTTGAAATTAAATCTATTGTTTGAGCTTCTTTAACATTATGAAAACTTGGAGCCAAAGCATGGGAGCCTAAATATACTTAATTGCACTTCTCAACATCATACATACACATGTCAAATAGGGAGGGCGTCAAGGGTAATATGGTCAATTTGGACCAAAACTAAAAATAAAAGAAAAAATATTTATTTTCTCTATGGGTCTCTTCTTCTTCCTCTTTCACTTCTTGTTACTACTTAGATTCTTTAAGAAAGATTAGAGAAGAACCCTAGTAAATTTGTTGGAGAAATTAGAGGTGTTTTAAGCTTAGAAATTCATTAGATTTATTGTTGCTAGTCTTGGTATAATTGTATGAAAGGTAGGAATTTTTTTTCCCTTTTTCTACTCCTACTAAAATTTTCCATAATTGTAATTTGTTGATGTTTGCTCGAATTGAGTTGAGATAATTGATTTTTTTTTTGTTTTAGAACAATGGGTAGTTAACAAAGAACCTGAATTTCATGCTTTTAACTTCGATTTGAGAAATTGCAAATTAGGGGTTCTTGATTTAAAATATGGATTTTTTGATATAGCTCTTGATCTTTTTGTAAATATATGAATTGGGTATCTCCTAATCATCTTCAAATACTCAAATATTGATTTTATTGTTGTAATTGTTAGAATTTCTCATGAATAATTCGTGTTTGAACATCTTGTTTACAACAATGTAATAATTCCCAAAATGTCTGTTTTTCTTGTACTGATATATTGAGATCCAGTGGTTGGATCATGATAAAATTTTTGAATGTTATGGTCCGTTGGGTGTTGTAATTATGGTATAAATTTAAAGAGGATCAGGTTAGATTTACTAATCCAAAAATTGGATAAACTGAGACTGCAGTGTGCAGAATTCAGACCCTGAACCGACAAGTGTTTTAATATTACTCATTATCCTTTTATCGGATAAATATAAAATTTTAGCATGATGTTTGTATATGTATAGGTAACCTAATATAAAGATTTTATGAAGTTATTATAAATTTAGGTATCCCAAAGTGTGGGAGAATCGTGACTGAATTCTGTGCGTCAATACTGAAAATAACCATGTTAAAATGTGTATATCTTTTTAATTAACCGTTATAAATTACTGGGTTTTTAATATGTTGTAGTGATATAAGTTATAACAATTCTGTATTTTCACAATGATCAGGTGAACTTTGGTACCTCAAAGTTTTTATAAACCATGACTGCAATTTGAGAAGCAGAAATCCGGTGCAATCCCGTTATCCTTCATTATCTCATTATGGGTTCATCAGAATGAGATGAATTTAACTAAAAAAAGGTTTATATATATTATGGTTGTGTTATCAATGATCGGAGCTTCGAATATGCATATTTTGATGCTTGTCTTGTTGAAGTTATATTGTGTGGTTATTTAGCTTATGAAGAGGTCATACCCAATTGTCGCTCTGACTTATATGTGTTCATATGGAATTGGTAATAATGTGTTGTTCATGCTAATACTAATTGTAAAGTAAATATTAATGAATCTATATGAATATAAGTGGCTAACACGAAGGATCATTTAGACCGTAAAAAAAAGAATGAAGGTGTTGTTTGATGTATGTATTATGATGATGGTAATGATATTATATTGTTGTTGTGTAGTTTATATGCTTGTTGGGATAAATGAAGTTAAATCTCTTTGGATTTATTCGACTGATTTTGAATGGTCTGTTATAGGTTAGCTAGCACTCATTTGACCAAGATTTTGGAACTAGGTGTATCTATATGCATAACTAGTGATTCTTCTACTTGTTGTTATTAATGTGTATGGATGGATCGATCAAATTGATGAAACATTTCTGTTTGTTTGAGTACCTATGAGATGTTTGTTAAAATGTTTTCATGGCAGTTAGTATTAAAGCTAGTATTACGATGTTTAGTGTAAGGGTGTTGAATTTAACAATGGTTTAAATTTGTGATTGAAAGGTAGAGTAAATTTATGTTTCATATGGATTCGTTTCTCTGCTACTAAAATATGTTTCTCCTGTTGTTGAGCCCTTGATCTTAGTGGCTGGTATTGTTAGGTTATGGCGCTATATTATTATTACATGCAGTTAAGCATATGTAATGATTTCATCAGTCTCAACCATTGTATTTTCTGCTACATTGTTTCTACGAATATCGTTTTCATTTCAAGTTATATAACTCCTTTCTTGCTATATGTTGTTGTTGTTCTTAGACTATGCAGGGATGTATTAACAGTGGCTATCAAATTAGACACTATTTATTGTTAATGTGATAAGTTTGGGATAGTTGTCGTTATACGATTGATACTACCTAACGCAAGAGATGATTGCTACTTTAACAAAGTAGTTCATATCATCTAGTAAGAGATGGTTACTACAATTTTAGTAGTTCATACTATCTAAACAAAACTGATGAACTACGGTCGTGCTTGATCCTTTGAGCTACGGAGGAGGGTACATAGGCAGCCGCTATGCGGTTCAATACAACTGCACAAGGATGTTCATATCATCTGAAAGTGTTGGTTGCTGCGCGACATTTTATACCGTCTATTCAGAGATGATTGCAACCTTCGTAGTATATATATATCGTTTGTAAGAGGTAGTTGCAGTACTGGCTGTTCATACTACCTAGTGAAGAGATGATTGTTTTTTTCCAGTTCATATCATCTGATATAAATGTGAGATAGAGATGATTCTTGCCTCTTCAGGGTAATTCATACCATATGATAACTGTACAAACCGTAAGACAAGAGATGATTATTACTATTCGAGGTAATTCATGTCATCTGTCTCGGCACGTGATTCAGAAATGGTTATTATCGTACGAGGTAACTCATATCATCTAAGAGGAATGGTTGTTGTTTATGATAGCAGTTAATACAATTGATTTGGAAATGATTACTAACTCTTTTGAGTAGTTCATATTATTTGAGAAAGATGGTATGTTGAGCTTGACCTAGTTCTGTGAGTTTGCCAGAAAATCTATTTGGAACGGTGGCTGGTATCCCACTATCCTTGACACTGGGACTGATCACCCCCTCACCCGTACGACACGGTATACTTTGTCAGGATCCCACTCATGAGCGGAAGACCGTGCGACATGGTAGGTTGGCAAGAGATATTGTATCTTCACAGTAGAAACATAAAAATCATTTGTCGGTTTTGATGACCCTTGAAAACGAGAATTATACTTGTCTACTTATAAAGAATTTTGAGATAAATCAATGCAAGATTACTTAATTAACATATTGTCCGAAAAGTTGATAACATTGGTTCCTCGAGTGGCATATCGGAAAGTCTTAGCTAGCCAAGTGGGTCGAAATCCGACCTGTTGGAAGCGAAAAAATTTCCGGTCCGTCTTAAAACCTTTGCTTCTTGATCCCTTTTTTTTACCTAATTTTGGCTTGAATGTATGTGCTTTGAAAGTATTGTTGAATTACTTTGCTTATACATGTTCGCCGTTGGAAATACTTGATTCTCATAATATGCAAGTTAGCGAAAAGAAATCTATAGAAGTTCCCGAATTCTATGTTCTCTATCCACTTCCAAGTGTAGAAAGGACTAAGTGTGGGGGAAACTTCTATCGAGCAATAACTTTAATATTATTTTCTTGTACTGATATTTGTATGAAGTTATTTTTTGCATTGCAGATTGTTGTATGGGTGGATCCCCAAATTTTCAGATTGTTGGTCTACAGGCGACCAGACAGTCGCGCTGACGACTTTAAACCAAACGCTAAATGGGAGGCAACCCATTGGTTTTGTATTTTTATCTTTATCTTTACCTTTTAAATTTTAGTTTTAATTTTTCTTATATTTTCATATCATTTTAGGATTTCCCACCTTTATTTTACATTGGACGAGTCAATTTACATTGAGGACAATGTAACGTTTAAGTGTGGGGGAGTGTTAAGCATATATGATTCTTAAGTACTCACTTTTTAGGCAGAAAGTTTTCAACTTTTTTGTAATTATTTGCATGAAATCTCCAACTTTTAGATATTTTAGAGTCACTTAGTGTACTTCTATATACGTTTACATACAAAGTTCTCACTGAAATAAATGAACTTAAAAGTATTAGAGAACTATATTCGGGTTTCTTAGTTGTTGAGAGGCTAGAGCTGACAAAAAGGGACTTAAACCGCTGGTAGAAAATCCAGTATTAGAGAAGCTGATCATTCAATACACATATATGAGTGAGGCACCAAACCTTCAATTATTTGTACCTGTCTAAGTTTTCTGTTTAAAGTGTTTCATATGCACAAACTCCGGGTAGAATGATGAGCTACCCAACCTCGCACCATTTCAGCACTACTTTTTGATCTCTTGAGTGTTAATTCTATCAATCATGAGGGTGACATAGAAATTACGAAAAAACCTTGCCTTGTAGTTTAATTTGCATTTGGCACCATTCTCTCTCTCGACAACAACAGGTCCACAGAAACACCCTTATCATCAACAAGCGGAACATCATAAATTTGAAGAAAGTTGAAGACGTTAAAGGTTTACAAGCAACGGTACAAGAAAGAGCTAATTTTATATTTAAGTGAAACAACAATACAAGGAGCAGAATCTTATATACAAGTTGAATACTAAGTACAAGAGCGAAGAAATCAAAAGAATGAAGTTTTTTGAAGTTTTTTATACCGAGACGATACAAGTTGTGAAGAATCAAGTGGTAAAGTATTTCTCCCACGACCATATTTCAGTTTGTATTTCATATTAATATCTTAAAATAATAATAATAATAATATTATTTTGGAATATATTTCTTTTTATATTTATTTGTTAAGGCCGTGGAAAAAAAGATATCTATAAAGAAGTTCAAGCAACAAGAATTTGAACAGAAAAAAGTTAGAAATTGTCAGAGTTCTACGAAGTTCAAGAGTTTCTCATCTATAGTTGAAGCCGAAGACATTTCTATGGGACGTTGTGAGAGTGTTGTTGATTGTAGATTGGGTGAGAAGGTGAGTGAGCATTCCCATCCTCGCATAGTGGTTGATTTCCTTTCGTAGAGATCATCAGAAAACAATTATTTTTATTCCCACGTTTCTATAGGAGATTCAAATATAATTCGGAAGGTTTCCCCTTCCCACCATTCAACATGTTCAGGATTTTTATCTTATTCCTTCCTGCACAGATGAGAACCATAAAGTGCATCATTTGAGTGCAAATTCATAAAACCCTATTAGTGAGGAAGAAGTACATTCGATCGCTTTTGAACCTGGATTCTTTCATATGGTGGTTTTCTCCTAACTCAAGAGTTAAGCATGAGAATAATTTTCTTTGATACATCTAACTTCTTATTATTAGTATGCAGAAACTTTATGTCTTCTTAGCTCTTTGGATACATGTGCTCTGTAATATTTGGAAGTTGGAGTAGGTCTTGTGGATATATCTCTTGTAAACCCTCACGAGACTATAACTCGTCCACTAGGGAAACCTAGGGGTTTAAAAGCTTGTTACACATGTGTGATCGTATCCTCAATGAAAGGGGGTTGTTGTATTTTAGGTTAGTTTAGATTTGTAGTTTGCTCGAGGACTAGCAAAAAGAAAGTGTGGGGGAATTTTATAAATGCATAGTTCACATACTTTAAGTATTATTTTCTTACACTTATTCGCAATATTTTGTGTGGATTACCTTGTATTAATATTACATTTGTAGTTTATGTATTTTATTAGGTTATATCTCTGAAAGAAGTGGAATTGAGCTTTACAAGGGAAGAATTGCCAAAGACCCAGTATAACTTAGTAAAATCCCGGATTTCTTTTTATCTTCCCTCTCTCTATTTTCGAGCATCTTTGTGCTCTTGCTTGTGCTAGCATCATCCTGAGTCCACGACTCCACCAATTCCTACGAGAAATCAAATTATGTTACATGGGGGGATTATTCATGGGGTTTTGATCTGGCGGTTATAACAACATGTGGCGTGATAACACCCCATGATCTAGAAGTTACAAAGTAGTAGTAAAGCTGGAGAAGTTATCGAGATAATGGAATCGTGGTTTTCCAAAAACTTTCAGGGATAATTTTCGGTTACACCATTTTCCCACGACTTCCATTACTCCATCTCTTCACTACTTCCACTACTTTACAAGGAAGATACGTGTGTTCACAAATTATTATAAATAGGTTGCTTAGCCCATTTCAGAAACACAACAAGCTTACAATTCCCATAAGCTATGTGATTTCTCTCAATAGTTCTATAACTCTACACACAATTCAACACACAAATTCCTTCAACTTTCTTTGCTTCCCTCCCCTAAGATCAACCCATTTCCTCTCTTCTTGACCGAAGCAGGGCGGAATGGCTACTATCGTGGTTTAGGCTTGCTCTGTACGATTTTGATCTATGAATCTAAATAAAGTACTTCTACAGTATATTGTTTTTCCTAAAATAAATTTTTAGGTACTAACAATTGGCGACCACAGAGGGAGATCAATCTCTCGGTCTTAGGTCTCATAGACTAACATCAATTCAGATCTAGCAACAAATCTCAATTCCATGTAATGCAACGCCGGTGGGATTCCTCATGTTACTCCAGAATTCATCTTGCCTGCTCAAACTCCCTTGGAAGTTGTGGGTGCTCAAAACCCGACCATTATAGTTGATCTCATGAAAATTCTAAACAATATCATCACAAATCAAGCTAATATCATCAAGATCCATAACAAGATGTTTTCTATTTTGAGAATTCTTACAAATCAGTTTCCAAGGGAGCCAACAAACATTCACCCTAGGGGAATACTAGTGACTTCGGGATTAACGCTGACGGTGTTGATTTTTCTTCTTGTTTCCATGTCTTCGACCATTGCGACGAAGAAGAAGTAGTTACCCATGTTGAACGAGAACTGGAAAGGAGAGATCAACCCGTCTTTACTGCTTGTGAAGACTTGGAACAACCTCCTCGGGATGAAAAAGAAAACTTGTCATATTTATCACACTACAAGCAACGATCTTTGTTGGAAAATTTATATTTTCAGACTTACTCTGATCCCCAAGAGGCTGTCCAGCAATCTGCAAAAACCGCTCCATCCTTGTTGAAGATAACAAAGCCCGTTTGAAAAAGAAGCTGAAACGACAATAGTGGAGATAGACGATTGGTCAACAAGCAATATTTCGTCAAACCGTCCATAAGTGTTATCACTGAAAAAATAGCCAAGAGAAAGGCCGCACCCCAACAAGTGTCACCGACTAAGCGCCCTACATCATCCCCAGCTCCATCTCCATCCTCGACGCGGGAACAAGGCTCAGCCGAAGATCAACGTCAACAACCGCCGCAAAAACAACTAAAGACAAACCCAATATTTCCATATTTTCCGTTCTCCATAGAAGAAGTCGTTGAACTATTAGATATGTGGATACAAGATAAAGCTATTAAGTTGCCGCTGGTACGACGTCCACCAACTGCCCAAGAGGTTTCAGATCCAAACTATTATCGTTTTCATAGGTTCGCCAACCATCCTACCAGTGAATGCAACGGTGTAAAGCATATCTTCAAGGAGAAGATAGACTCAGGAGAATTACAACTGGGGACTGAGGGTATTTACAGAAACCACTCCTTGTCAGGAATTTCAACCTTTCTGGATAATCCACCAACCAAACCCTCCAGACTTTGATATAGCGCATGTGCGTGATTCTCTATTTTTCCAAAGCTCATCGCAAGGATATATTCACAGCCCTGAACCGTATTGTTTCTGGTAAGCGTCTCCTCTTTATTGAAAAAGTTATGGTCCTGCTCAATCCGGCTACGGTGATTGCAATCAATAAAAACAACGAGAAGCCCGGCTGCGAACTCTTCAGCACTGCGTCAAACAAGCAAGTTTGGAAAAACACTAATCGATAAAACATTAGAAAATCCTTGCAAAACATTCAGAATCTACCTATTCAAAATCCCAAAATAAAACCACAGGAAATTTGGGTATCTCTGAAACACATAAAAACCCTCAAAACCTACTATTTAGAAAAGATCTCTGGAGACTGGTTCAGCACCATCAGCATATGCTCTCTCCACCTGTGCAAGGGGTTTCAGTTGCAATCCTCAACTCTCAGGATAGTCTTTCAGCTTCATCTCTAGCCTTGGTAGTTATAAATTCGCTTTCGGAAGACATGTATTTTCCTCTCTTTTTCAGACTTGTGATCTATGACTGATAGTGCATTCCTCTAAGACGAAGACGCACCTACTTCCTTCAAGTTCTCTTGAATGGATCTTATATGAAGACGAATCCATCCAACACCAAGCTTATCCGTATCAGATTTCTCCAAGAGTCGGATCCTATTAAACTTGAAATCAAAGTCAAATCCAGCGTTTTCAGGTAATCAATTGGTGAAGTTTTCATCGCATTGGCATCCTACGAAGCGACACAGCTCAGAACATCATCTTCAGCAGCTGCATCCGAGGAATCACAAGATCCCCTCGCTGTCAAGAACCTTTCCATACTATAAGAGATGGTCAACCAAAGAGTCATGACCTCGACAAGGCCGTTTACTCTCCAAAAACATGCCACAAAGGTATCTTCACCTCTCTCAACTATGTCGTCGTATCTGATAGGCGCCTGCAACCCCTATATAGGCTGAGACGCATCCCAAGCCTACTCCATAAAATATGACTTTAGAAATCAAAGATAAGTGTGACTGGGAACTTCTCACCACAGCCCATCCCCTACAACAATCAAGGATTCAAAGGGTATATTAAGAGACGCATTCGGGAACATAGTCTTTGAAGATACCCGTAAAACTACGTCGCCAACGGGACACCTCCCAGCTCATCCTCTTCACCCTTGACATCTCCAGTGTACTTCTCCTATACGAACATTCCAAGCATGTCATCATCACATCCAAGAAGGTAAAACAAGCTTATGAGCTAAGGGGTCAGAATAAGATGCAACTTCATTCAATGCTTACGAAAGCGTCCCAGTTGCGACTCAACATCCTAGGAACCAATAAGGAATCCAACTTCTATTCAAATTCTTACTCCATCCATGGCGTGCAAAGACGACAACAACAACAACAACAGAAGATATCAACCTTCCTAGCTTCACTTGCCTGATCAAACCCCAGAGGCGTGGAATCATGATGATACCATCAAGTCATCCATCGTCGAGCACCATACCAAAGTAGCTACACCTGGGGACTGAAGACTTCTTCAGTTTCATATATTTAACGCAGTCATCTCCTTCGACCATAGTATTTAATCAACAACGGTAGTAGCAACATGACCCCTCACTCAGATCATCCTGACGAAAGCATCTGTACGTCAGTACCTCCAAAGCTCGTAAGCTTCCTCTCCCAATCTGATTATGTCCATGGCATGGGGACTTCGTCTTTGTTGATGTTGCTGCTGATTTCAACCACACTGGTCAACTATGGAAGATACAGTAAATTCAGAATTCTCAAGGTGACGCCATTAATTCCCTTCATGCTCCAAGAAAGCCCTACCAGACAGTATACGTGGTTACGATACCTATCTCAAATATCATGATAACAAGGAAGCTACGACAATCTCCAGTGCACAATGAATACTTAAAAGGCCGGGCCATTTCAGATTCAAGCTTTTTTCTCTCAACATTTGGTAAATGGGCTTACAAGTTGTTTTCAGGAATTCATCTTCTCCGGAAATATGGCTATGATGAGTCAACATCACATACGAGTCATAAGTTTTCTGAAATGTGTAAGAAACGCCAAACCATGAGGCCCTCACCGTATGTTATGAGGTTGTCAACCATGAAGCCTATCACAAGGGATCACTTACCATGAATTCCTAACTTATACTGAGGTCTCCACTTACGTTGCATCCTGTTGGAGATATCACGATGCCAACATACTCATAATGTCAACACCTCCAGTGATGTCCTCATTCACAGAATAAAGGATATTCTACCATACGAGGGATATTCCATGGAAATAAGATTTCACATGGGTCTGGGACTTCCTTCACAGAACTAGCGCCTTCAAGAAGCTCATATCCTCACAGTGTGATATAGACGTAATTTATACATTTTTACCTCCTAATTTATATTTGCTTGTACTTTTGCTTGTATTAATTTTATTATTTTCATATGTTTATAGGTTGATTACATAAAATCCCAGTTACATACAAAACATGGCAATTTGTCCTCGTTAGTCTCGCTAGAACATTTTCTCTGCTGTGTGGTGTTGTCAGTTCGGTTGGATGTTGTGGCACATGGTCAAAGAATAATAAAAGGTGTGGCTCGGTGATAGAAGAACAGAAAGAAAACAAGAAGTTCAGGGACAAAGTCTGACACTACATGATGGAGTAAGGTAAAGTTGGCGTTTCGGTAAAAAAGAAATAGAGAGATGCGAGGAAGGTGGTCGGTGACGTTTGAAGAAGTCACACTACACGTGAGTGAGAATAAAGTTGAGGAGAGGGCGTGTGAGAAGAGGTGGTCTTCTGTTGGGTAAGAGAAGTGACGTGGGGTAGGTGGCTATGGACTGGCTAGTTGGTGAATAAATGTGAAAAAGAGCAGGTGTTGGGTTAGACTAAGAGTAGGTGTCAGACTCTTCTTTTGGGTTTTGGGGGATATAAACTAAAAAAGAAAGAAAAAAAAGGAGGGGAGTGCGGCTAGTGATTGAGGGATTGGAGAGAGGAGGCGTAGGAGAGGAAGAGAATACCTAGAGAGAGAATACCTAGAAAGTAGGTTAGAGAGAGACTTCTTTTGATTTGAGGTTAGAGAGTATAAAATAGAGAGAGAAAAGTGAATAAAAGAGGGAGAGTGGTACGGAGACACAAAGGGAGAGATGAGACAGTTAGAGGAGGTGCGTCAGTAGAAAGAGATTGATGTGGGAGAAAGTTAGAGGGGTGTGACGGATGAAAGAGATTGGAAGGGAGAGAAAGTATCCTTAATTGTAAAGAGTGAAAAAAGAGAGAAGTGAGATTGAGATGAGAGGAGAGACGGATTGGAGAAGAGGAGAGAGTTTAAGGATGGAAAAGAGGGATGTGAGAGGCGTAGATTAGGTTAGAGGGAAGAGAGAAGACTGATGTAGTTTTGAAAGTGGTAAATAAGGTGATCGTTTCTCGAACTTGTAAATGTAATGATCTTAGAAAATAATGATTTAAATTAACTCTAGAAAATTCCAGGAGTATGAAAAAGACTAAATAACCTAAAGATGATTTTTGAATAATTTTACCAGGAATCAGGAATCAGGTAATTCTAACAACCTATGTGATTAATCAGATAATTCTTTTTAAATTAATTGAAGCGCAAGTAATTGCCAAAATTGGTTTTGTTATGCTAACAAACAGAGGTAAATCACAAGCATGGACTATCAAAATTAATTAACCAAGCATAATCCATCAGGCAAAAGCACAACTGTTGAAAGAAAACCGCTTTCACTATTTAAAACTATGCAATTCTAATAAAAAAAAAATTATAAATAATTATTAGAAAATAATTAAATCACATAAAATTGAGAAAAGTACCTTATCCATCATCCCAGTAAATAGACTTAGCTCATGGTGGAGAAAACTTGCTCAAAAGACCTTTTCATTGCTCAAAAAGTTGATTACAAGGTTAAAGAATAGTGCAACAGCTGAACAGATACGTTTATAAGTGTTGAAGAACAGGGTTCAGCCGTTACAGAAGTGTTTTTAAGCAACAAAGGTTTAAAAGAATATGTAACAGGAGCAGTTTGAATCAGCAACAGAAATAAATGTTACAGAGTCTTCTTCTCCGGTGATGGCTGGGTGAAGAACTCGTCGGCCGGTGCAGCAGCAGTTACCGGCGACGACCGGAACCTTGTCCGGGAAATTTCTGATTTCTTCTCTAGGCTTTTCTAGTGATTTTTCTTGGCTTCTCTTGGTTTATATAGGTAGTAGAAACCCTAGAGAGAGTTCTAAACCTAATAGAACTCTCTAAAACAACCCACAAATCTCAATCTTAATCGAAACATGATTCCGGTCATATACATGATTTCCGAGCTGATTTCACGGGATTTTTTTTGCTGTTTCTCGATTGTTCTAACTTGTGTGAGATATCTACTAATAATTGGAACAATCTGGAAGCGAAATAATTCAAATTACACGTTGATTTTACGTTCACAGTTTGAAACAGTTGATCCCCGATGAGTCACCGATCCAGCTCGGCCGATCCGACTCGCTGGGTTGACCCGATCCAGCTCAACCCGATCCAAGGGTGCCCCAATCCAAAGTGTGGGTGCCTTGATCCATTTTCCCGGGTGTCTTTATCACTTTTTGAGCCAATTTTTCCACAAATCTTTATTCTTCTAATGTACCTACAAAAGCATAAAAACACGTAATAGACACAAAATCGAATACTAACTCACTAGAAATTAAGGTGCAATTTAGACACTAAAATGTGTCTATCAAATACCCCCAAACTTACTATTTTGCTAGACCTCGAGCAAACTACTCTAAAAAATAAAGTAAAAATCCTAACTCACTTTCGCAGGAATCGCGACTACATTTAGCATATGCAGCAAGCCGTTAAACCCCTAGGTGTCCCTAGTGGACGAGTTTTGTCTCGTGAGGGTTTACAAGAGGTATACCCACAAAACCTGGATTCGGATCTTAGCAAGGTGTGAACGATTAAGGATAGACACTAAACAAGCTAGTTAGTTGGCTATTCAGATATTCGGCTATAGGGACCATTACCCTTTATGGATCCAATCATTGTACACGAGTGTTAACTCAAGCATACTAAAATTCATATCTAAGACAACAGAGTTCTACTCAGATAGTTATCTAACCACCCATCACATGAAAAGACTTAGAAGATGAACGTAGACTGTAGAAAGTCGCAAATGTTGACTGAGGCGAACGATGTGTCCCATATCTGTCTGAAGGTCAGTACCGAGATGAAACCTAGTGTGTCAAGATACTCCCCATTTATTTTCAACGGTTACTACTAACAAAAATATTTACAAGTTCCCATGGATCCTGCGTTCCACGCTTGCTTAGGCGACGGAGACAGGGAGAACTTTAAAATACCAAATACTATTTTTTCTCAATTTTTTTTTTAACTTTTTTCGATTTTTTTTTTATTTTTATTTTTTTTTTATTTTCTCTTTTTTTTTCTTTGACTCCTAATACATGTGTGTTCCCATGGATCCTGCGTTCCATGCTTGCTTAGGCGACGGAGACAGGGGGACCACACACATAACTCTAAGACAATAACATATTATTCATACTGGGGCATGATCTCAACACACTAAATGTCATTCCAGCGCTAATTAACACGTCGATGCTATGACCCACCAATACTCTCAGAGAAACACGAAATTGTAAATAATAAAACAGAACGTGATGTGGTGGTGACAACTATCATGTTATTTCTAACACCTGAACTCTGTCTCCTTTATGAATAGACCATCTAGTTGGGCACACCAATCCTTATAGCAAAATGGCTAAGTTTCCATCTACCTAGAGTGGTTAGTGTCACCCTGAATTGTTCATATGCTTCTAAATTCCAAATCTTATTAATCCTAAAAAGTCTCCCAATACCCCCAAACTTAAATTAAACAGTGTCCTCAATGTTTCTAAGTAAAGAACTGGACAAAAATAATAAAATGAGGGAAGATAGTACCGTTTTGCCTGAGCATGGGTTACCTCCCAAGAAGTGCTAAGTTTAAAGTCTTCAGCCAGACTAGAAAAGAATTAGTCACCCCCTTAAATCATATAGCAATAATCGGAACAACTGTGGGTCATCTGAATCAAACAGTGTGCCCCACAGTAGAAGTAAACTGCAGCAAGCTAAGAGGATAAACGATCTGAGTACACCTTGATCCCTATCTAGGTAAACCACATCGACCAGAGGATGGGTTTCTGGCAACTGAGGGTCGGTAAATCTAGCTGGAGGATGATCTCGTAAAATTGCAGCGGTGCCTATGTCAGGTCCCAAGCTAGGGACCTTTCTACGAGTTAAAGGTACAGCACATGGAGTATGATAGTCACCCCCAAACTTAGAGTTTTCAGTGTCTCTAGATAGACTAATAACAATTTCCCTCATTTCCGGATCGTCAGATTCTCGAAAATAATCAATTGCTTCTTCTAAATTACAATCCGGTGGTGCAAAGCCTAACAAAGTACGCACCTCATCAATAACCCTATCATTATCGCCATTAAATCTGTAGTTGGTTAGGCATTTTTCTAATGGATCTTCTAATGGGTTGGGCCTAAGCTCCATCTCACTAGACGGTTTGGATCCCTCTTCTGATGGGCCTAACTTACTACTTATCAGGGTATCTGGTGGGTCATGCTTAAAGTCCAACTCATGAAAATCTAATCCAAAGTGGGCTCGACATTTCTCTAATGGGTCTTCTATCAAAGTGTTTGGTAATGTCTCCTGAACTAGGATCTCTATCATGTTGACAGTTTCTAAGCTGGGGTCCTTCCTAGTAGGTTCTAACAACCTTGGATAAGGGGCTCTAGGCATAAAATCGGTGGCCCGAGGGGTTTCCTCAGGCTCATCAGAGACTTTATCAGTCTCTTCGGCTATTGGGTCAGGGTGAACTACAGTATGTCCACTATCAGGCCCAGTTACCCCGTTGTCCACCAATTTACCATTCCTGAGGGTCGTGACTGCATTCACGTGACTGGATGATTTCTCACCCGTCGCCATTTCATTGACGCCTCTTGGATTGGGTTGGGGCTCTAAACTACTAGCTTGATTCATTTCGACCAGTTCTAGCCTTCTAGATAAGGATTCTAATGGGTTTGGATTTCTATTGCTCTCCCACTGCTGAGTTTTCTCGGCAATGTCACTCAGAAATTGCATCGCCTCAGCAGGCGTCTTACTGTCGAGTTCTCCGATCGACAAGGACTCAACCAAGGTTACAGTCGCATAATCCAAACCATCATAGAGAATCTGAACTAGACTTAACTCATCTAAACCGTGGTCTGGGCATTGGGACACTAAGTCGTTGAACCTTTCTACATAAACATACAGAGACTCTCCCTCTTGTTGAGAAAACGTGAAAATTTTCTGCCTAATTGAGGATATTCTGTTCTTAGGGAAGAATTTCTGAATAAAAGATGAAGTAAGTTGGGCATAGGTCTCAATCGACTGAGGGGCCAAGCTATACCACCATGACTTGGCTCTATCTCTTAGTGAAAAGGGAAATAGTCTAAGTTTAATAGACTCGTCATTCAAGTCTCTAATCCTGATTGTGCTACATATTTCCTCGAACTCCCTAACATGAAAATAGGGATTCTCGTTCTCTTTTCCTAAGAATAATGGAAGCATCTGGATGATTTTGGGTTTCAGTTCGTAGCTCGCTTCAGTAGCGGCTAACTTGATGCAAGATGGACGTAAGGTCCTGGTTGGATTCCACAAATCCTTCAGAGTTGTCATTGCTGACACGGTCTCGGGAGTGACTATTTCACTCTCAGTTGACTTCTCAAGGTTAAGGTGAACTACTAGTCTTCCACTAATTAACCTACCTTGAGGGTTTATATCCCAAGTTCGCCTTAAGGGCGTTCTTGGCATGCAAAAAAAATGAAATCCTAACAAGCAATTAATCAAACACAATCGTGCCCTGACTCAACCAAATCAAACCTAAATCTAGCAAACAACAAGCATGATGGCTCCACTTAGATTGTTTCTAGACCAGCTTCTATTCTTTCAAAAGGCAACTGGTTACAATTTTAGCGAACCTCTCCGAACAATCCGAGTTAAATCAAGTTGAAGAGAAACAGGAGAAGCTCGATTGAGCTTTGATACCCCTGTCTCTTTGGCAACGCTTCCCTGGGTTACAGGGCGGCTCTAATCAACTTTAATCTAATCTTCCTTCTTTTTGAGTTAGGCTAATAAGGTAACCAATACAGTCCTTCCGATCGATTTTCCTATAAGCTCGTTACCCTATCGGTCTCTTTCTAGTCAAGATTTTAGGCTTAGGTTCGTGTAGGTTTCGTTTTCCTAAGGCGGGCAAGAAGGAGACGGTGATGAAATCCGAAACCTTATCTTATATGGCCAGGCCTTGCCCTTTACTATGCAGAAATTAAGTTCCGTATTCAGTCCTCAACATATATGCATACAAAGGCGTCCAGAAAACCCACTGACAGGAGATTCGTGGGTTGGTCGAAATTTACCTCCCGTACTATACGGGCGATGAACCATTGAAGTCGACTCGGGCCACTAATATCCTTTTCAATTGTGTGCGAACCCGAGGGGCCGAGACAATATCGTAATTGTCGCCCTTCCCTGCACACAGTTTGATATTTAAAACTACCCTTCCGTAGGGTTTAAAAATAATAAAAAGTCCAAAAATATCCAAAAATAATGTCCAAAAGTGTCCGAAAATAAAAGAAAATTTACAGAATTAATAAAAACCCTAATACAATTTTCTAAACTAATTAAAACTAATTAAAATAAACTAAAAATCTAATTAAAAAAATAAAATCTTCGATCTTCTTTTTCGTTCTTTAAGCTTTTCCCTTTTAATTCCAAGTCTTTAGCTTTAATTCCAAAACTTTGGCTTACTTCCCTTTTCGATCAAAAATTCAACCTGTAGCAAAAAGAGGAATACCAAAAGAAACGTAAATAGAACAAAGTAAAATAATAAAACTAAAAATAAAAACCTAAAAATAAATCTAAAACCCTAAACCTAAAAACAAGTCCGCGTCGGCGGCGCCAAAAATTGATGTAGTTTTGAAAGTGGTAAATAAGGTGATCGTTTCTCGAACTTGTAAATGTAATGATCTTAGAAAATAATGATTTAAATTAACTCTAGAAAATTCCAGGAGTATGAAAAAGACTAAATAACCTAAAGATGATTTTTGAATAATTTTAAAAGGACCAGGAATCAGGAATCAGGTAATTCTAACAACCTATGTGATTAATCAGATAATTCTTTTTAAATTAATTGAAGCGCAAGTAATTGCCAAAATTGGTTTTGTTATGCTAACAAACAGAGGTAAATCACAAGCATGGACTATCAAAATTAATTAACCAAGCATAATCCATCAGGCAAAAGCACAACTGTTGAAAGAAAACCGTTTTCACTATTTAAAACTATGCAATTCTAATAAAAAAAGAATTATAAATAATTATTAGAAAATAATTAAATCACATAAAATTGAGAAAAGTACCTTATCCATCATCCCAGTAAATAGACTTAGCTCATGGTGGAGAAAACTTGCTCAAAAGACCTTTTCATTGCTCAAAAAGTTGATTACAAGGTTAAAGAATAGTGCAACAGCTGAACAGATACGTTTATAAGTGTTGAAGAACAGGGTTCAGCCGTTACAGAAGTGTTTCTAAGCAACAAAGGTTTAAAAGAATATGTAACAGGAGCAGTTTGAATCAGCAACAGAAATAAATGTTACAGAGTCTTCTTCTCCGGTGATGGCTGGGTGAAGAACTCGCCGGCCGGTGCAGCAGCAGTTACCGGCGACGACCGGAACCTTGACCGGAAAATCTCTGATTTCTTCTCTAGGCTTTTCTAGTGATTTTTCTTGGCTTCTCTTGGTTTATATAGGTAGTAGAAACCCTAGAGAGAGTTCTAAACCTAATAGAACTCTCTAAAATAACCCACAAATCTCAATCTTAATCGAAACATGATTCCGGCCATATACATGATTTCTGAGCTGATTTCACGGGATTTTTTTTGCTGTTTCTCGATTGTTCTAACTTGTGTGGGATATCTACTAATATTTGGAACAATCTGGAAGCGAAAGAATTCAAATTGCACGTTGATTTTATGTTCACAGTTTGAAACAGTTGATCCCCGATGAGTCACCGATCCAGCTCGGTCGATCCGACTCGCTGGGTTGACCCGATCCAGCTCAGCGCGATCCAAGGGTGCCCCAATCCAAAGTGTGGGTGCCGTGATCCATTTTCCCGGGTGCCTTTAACACTTTTTGAGCCAATTTTTCCATAAATCTTTATTCTTCTAATGTACCTACAAAAGCATAAAAACACGTAATAGACACAAAATCGAATACTAACTCACTAGAAATTAAGGTGCAATTTAGACACTAAAATGTATCTATCAAAGACTGATTGAGAGATAGAAAGTTGATTGATTAGAAGAAGAAGGTTGGTTGATTAAGAGGGAACGAAGGGGAGTTTTTCTCTGACTTTTGGTGGCGGACAGAAAGTAGGTGGAGGAGATAATTTTCAGGTGGAGTAGAGAGATATAGACAAGGTCTGACGTCTGTGTTGGGCATTGCATACAGGAAACGAGACAGTTAAAGTGTTTTAATCTTTTGCTATCTATTTTACTCTCTACTTTATTAATTAAGTTTTATGGGTTTTGAGAAACCCATCTCCATGTTTTACTAGATTCTATAACTAGGATTTTGGGTAGAAATTAATTTTGATTATGGAAAACTCATAAATAAATTGTTTAAATGTTTAGTAATTTATTTTTATTGTTTGCTTGATTAATTATTGCATAAATAGTGGAATTGATCATATATGCTTTCCGTTTGATATATCGTGTTGGGATTAGATTCTTTGACGGTGTATGCTCACAAATTGATATTTAATTCTTTGAAACTATATATTGGTTAGATAGCTCTACTGAATTTTTATGTTTTAAATAGATATGCCATGCTTAGTAACATTTGATGGGGTATACTTTTCGATTGATAAGCAATTCTTTAGAAATGTCAACTTGGAAGCGAAGAAAATTACAGTGGTGAAACGATAATTTTGGAGATTAGATGTGAGTTATATATATCAACTTAGTGAAAACCGAAAACCCTAGTGTCCTCTCTAATTGATCGCATTGTATATTTTAGCTAGTTTATTTCATTATTTTCTCGTTCAGTAGCATTTCCGAAAATCTAAAAATCCAAAAGATGTTGTTTCTGGTTAGTTTATTAAGAATATTGATTGCAGTATTATCAGCGCTCCCTGTGGGTTCGACCCGTACTTGCCGTTGTCTGCATTGTAGACACCATGCGATTGCGGTTATTATACATAGGGTTTCCAAATCCTTTCACGGGATAATGCATCCTTCAAAAACAAATACTCAAACTTCAAGCGGTAATGTCTACTTCTCATTCACGGTGGAGTCTCATTTATCCAAAGCCCAATTATGCGTGAAGGACCTGTCTTAAGGAAATAGAGTAAGTAACTACCCTTAAAATAAATTTCTGAAATCCATGTTTTATATTTTAGAACGAAACCCTTACTACAAAAAAATTCGACTAACTTCTTCAAACAAAATATATAATAACTATATTTGCAACTCAGTATCCACTTTTATATAGAATCGAGAACGATTGGATGGCTCATAGATGGATTGACCACTAGTATAGAGCAATAACATCTTCAAAATATCACCAGTGACGGTTGCTATTCATGTCCAGATGATACCTGACTATACATAAAACTGAACCAGTTATAAGTTGAAAGAGTTCCTTATACTCGTTCCACATATCTTTAGCATATAGATGCACCATAGAAATTTCAGAGCTATACTCAATATAATCCTTGTTATTTCATGTGCATCCATGCGAAATACTTGTATAAAACAGAATATACTGGTTATACAAAACTGCGAACATTCATAATAGAGGCGATGCTATAATTGAATGAAAACGCTAATTAGATAAATACCATCTAAAATACAAAATTACAAACATTCATAATAGAGGTGATGCCATATCTGAATGAAAGCGCTAATTAGATGAATACCATCTAAAAAAAACAATGAATATTCAGAATAGAGGCTATGCCATATCTGAATAAAGATCGCTAAATTAGATGCATACCATCTGATTGCAGAATAACAACGAACATTCAGAATAGAGGTTATGCCATATCTGAATAAAGATCGCTAAATTAGATGCATACTATCTAATTGCAGAGTCGCATCAAGCACTATCTCAAGAAGTAAACTTCCACAGATGAATCTCTTGAAAATATTATGTATGCGCTGCATAAAGTTAAGAACTTCATGTTACGAAAGAACTTGCTTCAAGTTGCAAAACTTCCATAGATGAATTCCTTGAGCTTGTTCAGAATATCAATGCTCAAATTATATTCATCTTCTTGTCCGATAGAAGAATCACTGCCTCCACACTCATCTTAGTGTTTTGACGGCCGCATTGCCTCAACACTCTCTACAACCAACTAATGCTCCAAATACCTAAGAGTACAATTACAGAGAGAATAAAACTTGCTCGGCCAACTGACACTCTTCTAGTAACTTTAACCATTGAACCATAAAAGACATATTTTACTTCGTCTGGCAGACCACCATCTAGTGCTTAGCATAAAACATTGCTCATTCTGCGCTAAGCATCAGACTTAATGTTGATAGTGGGTTTTTAACAAAGGGTAAAAAAATTAATTTGGGTAATTTTTCAGGGTAAAATAGTCATTTTACACATCAAGGGGCAAAATAGTCATTTTACAATTAGAGGTGAAAAGTCATATTCATCAAGTTTTGGACCAAAGGAAAAATAGTCATTTTACCAAAAAGTCAAGCGAAAATGGCACAATGGTCATTCTGGGATTTTACACTATTCTCGAATAAATGTCTACAAAATGCATCATACCATCTAATTGCAGAGTCGCATCAAGCATAATTTTTAAGCTGCAAACTTCCACGGCTGAGTCTCTTGAAAATATTTTATATGCACTGAATGAAAGTTAAGCATAAAATGCTAACAATAAATCTCATACAATTAAGAAACTCTAAACATGCCATAAATATGGCTACAACATTAATAAATGTCAAAGCTAACAGTGCATAAGCAATAACCATAGCACTAGCAAGTGCTAGCCTTGGCAAACCCTAGTCACACTCCAAACACAATTGAGTAGCATACACACGTGCTAAAAGGCCCATAAGTCAACGAAGCTAACAAAGTGCGCGCCAAACAGGCCCTAGTTGTGCTAGCGCTAACACCGGCGCCAACAGCGCTGCAAGACCTGGCAGCACTAGCTATTTTCTCTTCCTATTTTCGAGCATCTTTGTGCTCTTGCTTGTGCTAGCATCATCCTGAGTCCACGACTCCACCAATTCCTACGAGAAATCAAATCATGTTACATGAGGGTATTATTCATAGGGTTTTAGTCTGGCGGTTACATCAACATGTGGCGTGGTAACACCCCATGATCTAGAAGTTACAAAGTAGTGGTAAAGCTGGGACAGTTAACGAGATAATGGAATCGTGGTTTTCCAGAAACTTCTAGGGATATTGGGCGGTTACACCATTATCCCCATAACTTCCACTACTCTATCTCTTCACTAATTCCACTACTTTACAATGAAGATACGTGTATTCACAAACTATTATAAATAGGCTGCTTAGCCCATTCAGAAACACAACAAGCTTACAATTCCCATAAGCTATGTGATTTCTCTCAATAGTTCTATAACTCTACACACAATTCAACACACAAATTCCTTCAACTTTCTTTGCTTCTATCCCCTAAGATCAACCGATCTCCTCTCATCGTGACCGAAGCAGGGCGGAACGGCTACTATCGTGGTTTATGCTTGCGCTATATGATTTTGATATCTTAATCTAAATAAAGTACTTTTACAGTATATTGTTTTTCCTAGAATCAATTTTTAGGTACTAACATTCACTAAGGGTTGCCAGTATTCAGTTTGTGTTAAAGATACTAGTGATTTTGATATAGGATGCCAAGTTTTAAATTAGGATAATAACGCCCATTCTATCACTAAGGGCCCCCTTGTTCTTCCTCCCTTCACAAACAGTAAACTTAAGTTTACTTCTGGTTGTTCTCTGTGACGTGGTGGCCATAGTTCAGGTGGGTTTTCTGTGATGGGCGAGACTGGTGGTTCCCTGTTGGAGTTCGAACTGATGTTGGCAGTGTTGGTGATGCCGAATTATCACCATTATTGAAGAGATCGAGATGTGATTGATGGAGTTATGGAAATGATGAGCAGAGACGCCATTAATGGTAGTGGATGAAGTAAATGATGATCACGACAATGATGTTCGTTGGTGGTTGTGGTCATATTGAGATGGAATAGGAAAAATGATTATGATTGTTGTGAGTGAGTCGAGTTGTGGGTTTAGAGGTTGGATACAACGAGAAAGATTAATGAAGTTGAAGTTGTTGATCGGCAGTATTGGTGATGACAGTAATCGAAGAGAAAGATGAAAGTGGTTCTGCATATCGAGTCTGATATTGAATATGAGAAGAAGATATTGTTGTTGGAAGTTGGTTCTACAGATTGAAGAAAAACAGGAATAGAAGAGAGGGAGAAGTTGTGCAAAGAAAGAAAAGAGACTCGTTTCGAGTGGGTCAGGTCGAGTTTGCGAGAGAGAGGCTTTGATAGTTAATGGGCCTGTAATGACTATGGAGATCGACTTGAGTTTATGTTGTTGGTGTTTGATGATGGAGTCTGTAGGAGCTGAGTTGGGTAAGGTTCGAATAATTCAAGGAAGAAGAGTTTTAGCAAGATACGAGTATTTGGTCTTGAATGAGAAAAGTAACGCAATTTGATTTAATTGAGCGTATGCAAGATATATTTTAAGAAAGAATTAAAGGTTTAGAGGCAGCTGTAATCCTTGTTTGCTTCAAAAGTTTGGGTAGTCGGTGGTTTATCAAGAGTTTCACTTAGTTTAAATTTATAAAAGTAGAGGAGATGACAAACCCCTATATATAGAAGCCGTGAACACCATATAAATATAATTCAAACATAGAAAAAGAAAGAAAAAAGGCAGAGAGAAGAGTCAAATGATAGAAAGTACATTTATAATGGATATTTGCATTAAGAAGTTTGATACCAAAGTCCCGATTCTTTCTTTGGTTGGGTCGTTGGCTAAAACAAAATTTTGTAACGTTTCAGAACTAGAGGCAGAGAACGGAGGATGTTGTGGATTAGCAAGGAGAATCCAAGGTTGCGCTGTAGCGTGGGAATATCTTTCTTACTTTTTCGGTTTGATTTATTCTTCTCTAATAATTATTTTTATAGATATTTTTAGTAAAACTATGTGTAGCTAACTTCTTTTATTGGTTAGAGATGTAGTCCGAAGACTAGGACATGTTTATTAATTAAAATTATTCATTTTTAATTTTTATAATATTTTTGATATCGTTCATGTTCTACTATTAATAACGCAATGTATGATTGAGTATTTGTTTGTTTATGAGCGCTATTAAATAAGCATATATTCATACTATAACTAAACTAGGGTTTAAGATCCGGAATTTTCGAAAGACCCTTGTTACAAGTAGCATAACATAATTTTAACGATGGGATGTTACCATGCGATTATGTGTAGAAGCTTGAACTAGGTTAAATCCGTGTGGCTCTTGAGTCGGATTGCTTAGAATAACCCCAACTCACCAATACCATTGCTTTCTTTGGGTTAAACTTGAGTGGCTTTTGCGCCAAGTTATCTAGTGAAAAGGATTCAAAGAGTGGCTCTTGTGTCTTTGATGATAAAAGGAGTTTTGCCGGAGTAGACCTACGATAGGATGCTTTAGGATTATTTATATTGTTTTTGTAAAAAAAATTAAAAATTGAGTTTGATTGATAACATTTCTGACGAAGGAAGATGAAACCTTTAACCAGTACTCTCATTATATTATTTACAATTTTAATTGTTTTTATTTAATTAGTTTAGTTTAAATTATAACTAAACCCCTCTATTTACATAAGTAATCAAAAATAGTTAACAACCCATATCTCCCTGTGGAACAAACTTGTTCTTACTAGTATACTCTAATCCATATTTGTGAAGTAAAGAGCTTGAATTAATTTTTCTTGGCTGACAACCGACCAGAAGGCAGAACTCCTAAGGGTTTGTTCTGGTGGATGGAAATTTTTTTGTATAGGTTGGCTTCAGGTGTTGGCTGTGATATTTTTCTTGTAGATGTTGGTGGTAGTTTGATGGGGAAGCTGGTGGTTCTGTAGTTGTTAGTGTTACGGGTGGCCGTTGGTGTTTTTCTTGGTATCTTTGGTGATACTGGCTGGACCTTCTCTTGTTGGTGTTGGATTATTGCTAGAGGAGGTGATGGTTGTTGGTTTACATAGGATTGATTGGAAGATGATATGCTTTATTGGTTGTTCTGTATTGTGTCCATGGTAAGTTTTTCACATGTAAATTTTAGGTTAACGATCACAATTGCTAAAATATTTTTTCTCTAGTTTTGGTTACTAACTTCTCATTCAACGATTGTTGTATTTTTAGAATGTTTTGTTCGCAGGTACTCGTGTAAATTCTTCTACAAATGGTGGAGTTTAGATAGTCCGAGACTATAACGTTGATAATAAAAAAAATGGTTGGACAAAGAGCATGTTTGTATTGATGTTGCTGCTGCTGAGAATCATTTATCAATAGGTGTTTTGTGCAATTGTTAACTCATGTTTTTTCTCTACAGAATCTCTGGTATATATAAGGGAATGTTGATATTTGATGAAGGTTTATACTAGCGTTGATATCTTTGTGGTATTTATTACTAATTGGTTATCCAAGCAAGATAATTACCTAGACTGATTTTACATAGAGGAAACACAAGCCTTGCAGTGTGGAAATGTATTTAAGGGGATGAAAAAGGTGTTGTGATTGCTAATATTATTCTTGGTTGGTGTTAATTTTTGTTAATTTTTGTTAATTTTCTATATGCACTTGATGTTTTATCATTGCCTCTTATAGTTTTTAATCATTGGGTTTATAATGATGTGTTACGCACAGGAATGGAGTGCGACACTCTTGGACTAAACGTTTTCATTTACTAAGCCGATATTTTCATTTGAAAATGGGGAAATTTTGATAGATACTTGCATGAATTTGATTTATATGATAACAAAGACATTTTAAAACCACAAATATACCTTTTTTTTCTTCTAACATTCGTTTTCCTTGCTTTTCCTTGTAACCTCTTGTACTGCCATAGAACTTTTGGTTGCTTGCTGATATTCCTGTACTAATAATAAAATGATGTGGCATGTACACTTTGGCTTCTGCATTATGTGGGAAGCTACTGCATTTCCAAAACTATGTAATAAATATAACTGTTATATATCTAGCATACTTGCATACTAGCCTAACGTTGTATTGTTTGCGTTGAGTCAGGATCTTGTTGTATGAGAACCAAAGCATGTGATGCTTATAGGAGAACTTACTTTGAAGCTCAAGTGAAATTACTTAGTATGTGAATATTTGGATTGGGAAAAACTGAACCACACTCAATATGTAATACGGTAATGACTTTGTCTATCCTATATAGTAGAAATGATTTCACTTCTTTAACGACATTGAATTTGGCAACTTGTATCCACTAGATTTGTAGCTGTCTTTCCCTTGGAGCAAGAATTTCACAGTTTGATACACAAAAAGAAAGAAAAGTTAGACACAGTGAATCATTCTTGATCATTGTGGCGTTGTGAAGCGTAGTTTTTGTAGTTAACTCTTTTGTCTTTGTGTAGGTTGTAATTGGGATGTATGTTGTTGATTCAGATTTTTTATGCTGAGTATGACAAGACCTATGAATGAATATCAAGGGGGAGGTAATAATTAGCCCTCAACAACTCTCATTTTTATCAGCATATACATCACTTATTTGTTGTGTCCCTATGAGAAGGGAAAGAGGATATGAAGGAAATCTATAGTTGAATTATCTGCTTAAAAGGAGCAAAATTAGTTAATTCTAAGCGAAGATGATATACTTCTAAGGCTTCTTATGGTTTTTGTACTTACTAAACAGATTTGTAGGTTTTTGAGGCATGTTGTTGCAGTTGTCTCCAAATGTCATTTAAGTGCTCTTTATAAGCAAGCATTGGCTATTTCACCAACAAGTAAATCTTTAGCTACCCGGCAAAACACAAAAAAAAAATCAGGTTCCAAAAAGGTATAGTATTTGTAATATTATAAACCTACTTGTTTTTCTATTACAACCCTTGCTATGTCGTGTATAATAATTAAACTGATTGGCACAATGCTAAAATGTCATTTTCTTACTCATTTAATGACAATTTGTGCGGTTGTATTTTTAGCAGAGACACAACAGAATGGAAATATTCTACATGGAGAACCACGAACTTCCACGGTATGTAAATGGCACTTTGTGATATCGCCATATTGAGCTTAGTCTATGAGGTTGTATATAACCAATACTCTTAATTTTGGATAATGCCCCAGGATATGAGTCTTGTTGTATCTAATCGTTGGAGCCTAAAACTGAGGAAAAGCCATAGAGATATCTTAATAAGAAGCAGCAGTTATGGAATATCAATTAGCTGATCTTTTCATTTTGATACTTTAGGTGTTCCTCACTGCACTTAATTTTCTTTCGATGACTTATCGAAATAAATTAGTTTGGAAAACAAACCCATATTGATGCTTGGATTAATATTCCAATCTTATGCACATGTCCAGGATAATAATGATATTTTATCCTATTAGTTATCTAACTTATCCACATTATTATTGGTTCTCCAATGTACACTTAAAGCAAGTGGTGTTGCTAGTATCATTCCGTAAAGGCGAAGAACAATAAATGCTTTTCTTTTTTGCAGGATGTCTTAAGTAGACGACACTATATATGAGCCCTCTTCGTTTTTCATATATATATATATATATATATATATATATATAGTAATTGGTACTTGATTGGTTAGATGAGTGATTGTATGTACTTTTCTGTATGTCTTAATTTATTGTTGAATATTGATGCAGGAAGGGTGGTGTGATAGTGCTGGGTCTGTGAAAGAAATTCGATCAAAGTTGTTTTTGTGATTCAATTCAGGTAAGAGTCGTAAGACTTTCATTTATTTATTTCATATTCAAATGTAACCTTTATACTCATTTCTTTATTCCATATTCAAATGTAACTTATACAATCCGAAAAATTGCAACCTATCTATTCTAATCCCCATTGTAGTATTGGTTATATACTTATATAGGTGTAAAACATTCAATTATAAGAGTAACTATTGATGTATTGTACCCAACTTTTGAAAGCTTGAATTTTCTTCTTTTTTGTAGTTGATGGTGACTGGAGTAGCGGTTCTTGTAGTTTATAAACTTGGGATAAAACCTTTACTGCTTGGAGGTGTCAGCGGCATTGTAAGCTCCTTCATACTACTTTCTTTCAATGCATGAGCTCTTACTAAATGCCAATGACTTGAGACTTGAAATTTATGGTTAAGATTTAATTACTTAAATGTTTGGCAAATATCACGGATGATGTAGTTTTCTGCACCTTTTTTATTATTCGGTTAAAAACCCTTTAGATATTTTCCTTCCATATGATGTATGCTGCGTAAACTAAATTAATGGCCTTTAGGTCTTTTGCTTCCATATCTGCGTGGAAGTTTGGGATAATATTAAACCCTGCATCAGGATTAGCTACTCAACAAGTTCAAAAACATAGTATGTTTTAAATCTATCATGATTCAAGTTTATGTTTTCATAGGGTTATGAAGCCTTTCGTACTTTGTGCTTATTCAGCTTAAGTTGACCCAACTTTTGTTAAGTGGGTTTATGTTATATCATCTATTACATGCTTTAAATTAGTCACTTCCACTGATTCTCTTTTACAATTTAAAACCCTAGATAATAACAATTATTCTTGATGGTTATGAATTATGATCAATAAAATATGTTATGATTCATGTAACTTCTTCCATATGGATGAATTAGGTCTTCTATTTCATTTAGAATGAGATGCAGGCGCAGAAATCTATATATACATGTGTATAATTCTGTAGGAATTTATCAAATCCAATTTATATATTTTTTTAAACCTAAATTAAATTTGCAACACATATAAACGTTGGTGACTAATATGTTTTTGAGTTTTCCTAAAATAAGGAACATATATAGATGTTGCACAGTAGAATCCGGAAGGCGACATTTATTGTGGGACCCAAAAACACATTTTTCTAACCTAATAAACACTTAAATAAACGTTGCTTAATTTAATATATACATTGCTTTAATATAACTAAGCAACGTATAAATATAATTTAAGTAACATTTATATCATTTGCTTTAATTAATTTAAGTAACGTTTATATATGTTGCACTAGACGTTGCTGCAATGTGCAACACCGTTTTTGCAATAGACATTTTTATTGCTTAAATTCCGAGGGACAGAAATATCAGTTGCAAAATGGTCAAAAAGACATATTGGTAGTCTCCACTAATGATTGATCAACTTCTTTAATATTGTATTCTTTCTGCATCTAATTCGCTTTTGGCGGTTTAAGTTCCTTTTTGTCGGATATTGCTTCTAACAATTAAAAAATCCCAATATAGTTCTCTAATACCTCTAAGTTCAGTTATTTTGGTAAGAAATCCATATGTAAACTTATCTAGAAGTATACTAGTGAATATAAAATATCAAAAGGTTGGGAGTTTCATTCAAATATTTACAACAAATTTAAAAAATTTCTACCTAAAAAGTGATACTTCAGAATTCTATATGCTTAACCACTCCCCCACACTTAAACTTCCAAACAATAGCTTCACAAGAATATTAGCACAAGATAGTAAAAGTGAAACTATCGTCCCATGAGAGTTAACCCCACATTTATTCCATTCTACACTAGAAAGTGAATACAAAATATAAGTGGAAAGAACTTCTATGTGTTCCTTTTGGCAAACCTGCATGGTGTTAGAATCAAACACATATGGCGGATACTTAGATTGAAGAAATTTAGATAAAACTTTAGAAGCATTCAATTCCATCCCCAAATTAGGTATCTTCCTAAGAGATGGATTAACAACTCTTTGAGAAACTACTTCTAGTTTTAGAGGACCATCATTAGATAAAGATTCATGTATAGGTGTTTGTGGAGAAAAAGAATTCAGAGGGTAAATTGGGAAAAATAGGGTGACTATATGAATGTTCGTCTAATCTTTAAACATTTTTATTGAAGTACTTTATTTTAGATTCGAGAAATCAATTTGTACAATCCTGGCCTAAACCAAGCAATGGTCGTTCCAGTCTTGCTTCAGTCACAAAGGAGAAGGAGAAGGGTTGGTCTTAGGGAGGGAAGCGAGAGAAAGATTGAGGTTAGAGTATCAGACTTTGTGGGATGTCGTAGGTGTAAATAGCTATGAACAATTCTTTGTATGAGAACGTTGAATGATCGAGTTGTTCGATTTGAATTGTTCCATAGTAGACTTAGACTTGGAATTATCGTCCTCTTTTCAATAAATTGAGAAATCTATTTTATTGTCATAGATATTGTAACCATTCACCTGACCTCTTCTCTGGAAGAAAATGTCGATGGTTGAGTAGAGGTGAAGTTGAGAAGGTGGAAAAAAGTGTTGACAACTGGTTCCTACTTCGGTTAAGGTTGAATGGACGGTTGCTCAACTTACAACTCCTCTACTCAACTGTTGATCGAACTTTCCAGAGTTTTCTCTGTAGTGGGGTGCATTGTTGCACCACGTGCCATAGACCGCCAGACCAATACCATATTGACTATCCCCCCATTTGTGACATTTGATGTCTCGTGTAATTTTTTGTAGTATTAAGTACTACTAATAATATTAAGTCGAATAAGACTTGCTTAGCCTTTTGACTAAAGACCTGTCTAGCTTGACTAGGCTAATAAGTCTCAACAGGTTAAAATAAAATGTGTATCATTTTATTTATAAGAAACAGTGTGTTCAACTTGGTCAATTTGCATTGACATGGTTATTTTGTAGAAATAAGTATATGCTGCTGAGCATGAAAATATATGTGTGAGAGGCCACATATATGAGTGAGGCCTAGTATGGCCTTTCATAGGAAAATTAGGATTTTGAAGCTTGTATATATGAAGCAAACCCAAATAGGCAAGCATTATGAGCTAATGCTAAGGTGAATGAACATTAGGCTAATGCGTCGGATTAGAGTTTAGATTATATTAAGCCGTATTATTTTAGGATTTAGTACTAGCCATCTTAGTATTTGGAGAAATACTAAGCCTCCTTAGTTGAAAGGAGTTGTACTAAGCCTCCTTAGTTGAAAAGAGTAATACTAAGCCTCCTTAGTTGAAATATGTATAAAATATGACGCACGAGTTTTTCCCATGAAACAAAGATACACGAGCTTGCATGTTTAACTAAGACGCACGAGTTCATGGAAAAAGGGTTAAAACGCCTAGTTTTGGACAAAGTAGGTAAGACGCACGAGTTTTGTTTTTGGAACAAAGATGCACGAGTTTGCTCTTTTGAACTAAGGCGCATTAAATTAGGGAAAAAAATGTAAAAAAATTCTTAGTTTGGTTTCAAATACAAAGAGCACGATATTTGATTTTGGACTAAGGCACACACGTTTAGTCTTTAGAACTAAGACGCACAAGTATGAGACAAAAGAGTAAAAACGCCTTAGTTTGGTCTTGAGACTAAGATGGACAAGATTTGTACGAATAAGGAAAAGATTTGTACGAATAAGGACAAGCTTTGTATCACCTAATAGGAACAAGGTAGGGGGCATCATCCCCTTGGACTTGGACGGACAAGAGAATTTTTGTGAAATTTCGTCATCAGAAAATTCAGATTTAGGGTTTATACTGAAAACGCTATAAAATACTCATACACCGTCTGTTTTCCATGATATACCCTAACTTTTTGATGCCCAGAACACCAAATACCTCCTTCCTCAAAAGGATTTGAGTTTTGAGTTCGTTCAGAGCCTCAAAAAGACGAAACAGACAAAAGTCGGAAAAAAATCAGGAATCTTTCAGCTGCGACTTGGCAAAATATTTTTATCATATCTCTTAGACCGTTTGTCCGACTGATGTGGTTTTTTATTATGTTGTATAGGAATCCATATGAAGAGTCTGATATATAACTCATCCCTTGATTCATTACCAATTTCTCCCAGCTCACGACTTTGTACAGGACAATGCAGAATTGCGCCTGACGAGCTTGGTGTAAAAACGCCTTTTTAGGCCTCTGGGCCATTTCGTTGTGTATTGGATGTTAGATGAAGGATTTTTATGCCATTGGTTGCTTATTTAATCAAGTACTGACGTGGCCAAGGCTAAATTTAGCTAGTAGAAGCTATGTTTTATATTTAGCACAATTCTTGATTTGGTGTCTGAGCACAACTGTGGTATTTTAATCAAGTAAACTCGTATGTAACTTCTATATAAAGCTATATAGGTATTTCTAGTGAGTCAATATTGTTCATTTGAGCATGAGTATATGCATAAAGTAGTTTTTGGGAATCCAATTAGCGGAGTATAACACCAAATAATACTCAATTTGCTCTATACTAGTGGGCAATCCATCTAGGAGCTTGAGATTTTATATAAAAATCATAGAATATATGGGAATGTCGTAGTAAGCACTAGTGTTATTCAAATCATTTCGTATATTAACGAATGTTGATTCATTAAGTAATTTTAATCATAAATGTAGTTGGCCATACATATAGAGAGAAGACAAGGATAAGCATCTGAGAGAAGACAAGGATAGGCACCTGTCTAAAAATTATTTGCAGAATTTTAAGGTTGTTAATACCTATAAATTGATTCTAGGCAAAACAATGTATTGTACAAGTACTTTCTTTAGATTCAGAAATCAAAATCGTACAGGGCAAGCCTAAACCACAATAATAGCCGTTCCGCCATGTTTCGGTCACAAGGAAAGAAAATGGGTTGATCTTAGGGGAGGGAAGCAAAGAAATAAAGAATTTATGTGTTGAATTGTGTGTAGAGATGTTGAACTATTGAGAAAATAACATAGCTTGAGAAAATGTTAAGCTTGTTATGTTTTCTGAATGGGCTAAGTAGCCTATTTATAGTAGTTGGTAACACACACTTTTCTTGTAAAGTAGTGGAGGTAGTGAGGAAGTGGATTGATGGAGGTTATGGAGGTAATGGTGTAACCGCCCATTATGCTTGGAAGTTTCTGGAAAACCATTACTTTGTTACTCTTTTAAATGCTTCAACCTTACAACTACTTTGTAACTTCCTTGTCATAGGGTGTTGCCACGCCGCATGTTGCTGTAACTACCAGACCAAACCCCATGAAGAATCTCCCCATGTAATTGTTTTGATTTCTCGTGAGAGTTAGTGGAGTCATGGACTCTGAATTTTTTTGTAGATAGTGATATCAATGAGGTGTTGCCAGGGTAGTATAGCAATAGTCTAATATTGACAATAACACTTGCACGAGCAAGCAAGGACTGATGCTGGTAGAAGCGTAGGCGTTGACACAAGCATGGGTGCTAGCGTGAGAAAGATACAAATGGACGCGAAAGTAAGGAAGGAGTGTTGCTGGCAGCACAGGCGCTAGCGCTGCTGCTGGCACTAACGCTACTTCTAGACCCCCTTCCAGTGTTGTTGCTAGCACTGTTAGAGCTTGTTTGGCTCATGTTTTGTTGTTTTTATTGGCCTTTTGGCTCTTTTTGGCTTTTTCTGGCCTTCTGGCACATGTGTGTTCTACTCACTGGTGTTGGGAGTATGGCTAGGGTTTTCCAAGGATAAGACTTGCTAGTGCCATGGTTATTGCTTGTGCACCACTAGATTTGGCATTCATTAATGTCGTGGCCATAACTATGGCCTATTTATGGTTTCTCAGTCGCATGAGATTTTAATGCCAACATTTATGCTTAATTTTTATGTAGTCCATACAGAACATTCTCAAGAGATTCATCCGTGGAATTTTGCAACTTGAGATAATGCTTGATGCGACTCTGCATTTAGATGGTATGCATCTATTAGCATTTTTATTTAGATATGGCATAACCTCTATTCTGAACGTTCGTAATTTTTCATAATCAACGTATTCTGATTAATACAAATAGTTTATATGGATGCACATGAAATAACGAGGGTTAAGCTTGTTAAAGCCCAGAAATTTTTAAAGTGCATAAGTATATAAAGAGCTACAGAGTTATTGTAGCTATGAGATGAATATGCATTCTTAATTCTCTTGTGGAATGTAAGATTGAAATACATACCCATAATTCTGATGCCGGGTTAGAAATTTGTAAATATTTATTTCAAGCTTCTGCGGATGAGCAAAGGCAATATTACAATTTTCTCCTTTGTCAAAAATCCATCATCAAAATTAAGTCCCCTGCTTAGTGCGGAACGCGTAATTTTGTGTGGTAAACACTAGATGGTGGTCTACCAGACGAAATAAAATAAATTGTTTAATGGTTAAATATTACTAGAAGAGCAGCAGTTGGTTGAGCAAGTTTTGCTCTTTCTGAGATGGTTTTCTTAGGTATTTGGAGCACTCTTATTCTACTGTAACAACAACGGGAAGGTATTTGGAATATTAGTTGGTTGTAGAGAGTGTTGAGGCAATGATGCTGTGAACATTAAGATGATGTGTTTAGACAGTGATTCGTCTTCCCTCATCCAAAAAGATTAGTGTTAGCCGTAAACACTAAGATGAGTGTGGAGGCAGTGATTCTGCCATCAGACACGAAGATGACTGTTAACCGTGAACAATAAGATGAGTGTAAAGGCAGCGATTCTGCCATCATACACGAAGATGAGTGTTATCCGTGAACACTAGGATGAGTATGGAGGCATTTATTCTGCCATCAGACTCGAAGATGATTGTTAGCCGTGAACACTAAGATAATTAGAACATGAACATTGATATTCAAGGAATTCAACCAAGGAAGTTCTGCGACTTGAAACAAGTTCAATCGTGACATGAAGTGCTTAACTTTTATGCAATGCATACAAAACATATTCAAGAGATTCAGCCATGGAAGTTTACAACTTGAGATAATGTTCGATGCTACTCTGCAATTAGATGGTATAAATCTAATTTAGCGTTTTTTATTCAGAAACGGTATAACATCCATTTTGAATGTTCCACAATTTTGTTTAATCAGCGTATTCTGATTAATACAAATAGTTTGCATGGATGCACAAGAAATAACGAGGGTTTATCCGGGTAAAGCCCTAAATTTTCTACGGGTGCATACATACGCAAAAGGTATGTGGAACGAGTATAAGGAATTCAACCATGGAATTATTTTAACTTATAAATGGTTCGGTGTTATGTATAGTCAGAGATCATCTGGACAGGAATAGCAACCGTCACTAGTGACATTCTGAAGACGTTATCTCTCTATACTAGTGGTCAATCCTAGGAGATTGAGATTTATTTATACAAAGTTGTATAGGTAAGTCAACAATATTCAATTGAAATGAATATTGATAAGGCAATTTTGGAAATTCTCTTGCGGAATTATGAAGTTAATGTCTTTGAGACCGGGGTCAGAGACACAATATTTTACTATTTTAGATGAAAATAACAAGGCTTTAGTTGTTAGACATTACCAGAGATATTGCAGTAGGCTTGAACTCTTAATATTTTCACGTTGAGGGATCTACAAGTCAGGGATAATTGGCAGGGATCTGTAGAGACACAATTTCATCATCAGGAATGCAACATCAGTAGTCCAGGTTTGTGAGTACAAGTACTTAAGCTTACTTGGTCGGCCAAGCAAGAGAGTAAGCCACGGTTGGGCATACAAGCAAAGGGTCTTGACCTAGACAGACAAGCAAGAGATTGTGTATGGACGGACAAGTGAAAAACCATCTCTTTGTCAGACTTGGTAATTCCAGGGAATAGTTGCTTCTATTTTTTTCTTTGCTAGCATTGTCTGCTCTTGGGATGATGAATTTAACTCTGTTATTTGTCTCCAATTAGAAATCTAGTGTTGTTGAAGTAAATATAAGCAACAGTGTATTCCAACTCTTGTCAACATGATGTGAGTAGGAGGTTTTGTTGCTACTACCGTTGTTGATCAAATACTCTGGTCAAAAAAGGTGATTTCGTTAAATCTCTAAAACCAAAGAAGCCTCCAGTCCCCAAGCATAGCTACTTTGGCCTTCTACTAGAAAATGGATGACTTGATAGTATCGCCATGAGGCCATGCCTCTAAGGTCTGATCAGGCAAGGGAAGCCAGGGAGGTTGATATTTCATGTTGTTGTCTTTGTCGCGCCAAGGCTAGAGCAAGAACTTGAATTGAAGTCGGATCCCTTGTCGGTGCCTAGGATGTTGAGTCCCAACTGGGACGTTTTCATGAGCATTGAATGAAATTTCGTCTTATTCTGACCCCTTGGCTCATAAGCTTGTTTTACCTTTTTGGATGTGATGATGACATACTTGGAATTTTCATATAGGTGAAGTCCTCTGGAGACGCCGAGGATAAAGAGGATGAACTGGGAGGTGCTCTGTTTCCAACGTAGTGTTACGGGTATCTTCAAAGACTATGTTCCCGGAGATGTCTCTTAAGTTATTCTTTGGATCCTTGATTGTTGTAGGAGATGGGATGCGGTGAGCAGTCCAAAATCACATTATTCTTTAGTTTTTGAAGTTGTATTTTTTGGAGTAGGCTTGAGATGCGCCTCAGCTTCGTCAGGGGTTGCATGTGCTTATCAGATCTGACGACGTAGTTGGGAGAAGATACCTTTGCGGCATGTCTTTGGAGAGTAAAGGGCCTTGTCAAGGTTATGACTATTTGGTTGACCGTATCTTTTAGGTTGGAGAGGTTCTTGACAGCGAGAGGATCTTGTGCAAATCTTCATTCCCCAAATGTGGTTCTTGTGATCCTTTGGATGCAATTGTTAAAGATGATGCTCCAAGTGGTATCATTGCGTAGGATACCAATGTGATGAAAACTACGGTAATTGAGTATCCGAACAGGGGAGTTGACTTTGACTTTGAGTTTGACAGGACCCGACTTTGGAGGAAGCTAAGACGGCTAAGCTTGTTGTTGGACGGCTTTGTCATCATTTGAGAGCCATTCAGGAGAATTTGAAGGAAGTAGGTGCATCTTCGGATTAGCAACGATTACCAAGGCTAGAGATGATGCAGAAAGACTATCTTGAGAGTTGAGGCTTGCCACTGAAGCACTTGCACGGGTGGAGAGAGCATGTGCTGATAGTGCTTAACCAGTTTTTCAGAGATTTTTCTAAATAGTAAGTTTTGAGGTTTTTTATGTGTTTCTGAGATACCCGAATTTTCTGTGGTTTTGTTTTGGGATTTAGAGTAGGTAGATTTTGAATGGTTGCAAAGGATTTTTTAGAGAGAGAAATAATATTTTGTTTAATGAATTGAAATCTTAAGTATGAATGCAAAATATTGCAAACATTTTGGAGGAACTACAAACGTTACGTAATAACATGAAATTTTGCTAGGGGTAGTGAGGTGCTTAAGTCTTGATAGCTTTGTCAGGGGTGGTGGAGTGCTTAAATCTTGATAGATTTAAGCCACTTTCCATGCACGACTACCCTTGTTGGCTTATCAGCATTTACGATTTATAGCACCCGCCTAACATAGCTTTAATGATCAGATCTGAGTTTTTTTTCAGGAGAGACATTAACTTTCTCGAATATGTCTCCGACATGGAAGGGGATGGGTTTTGGCATCTCAGGTTCATGACATATTTTCAAGATGATTGGGTTATTAATTTTAATATTCTCAGTAGAGAAAACCTTATCCATTTAATAAACTTTTGAAAAGGATCGTCTTCCTCTTCAAACCGTCAAGTCATGGTGGGATTGACAGTCGTATCAAGTCCCCAAGACTTGATATGACGGGGGACAGCTAGTTGTAAAGAGAGTTGCTAAACAAGACTTCTTTGTAGGCGAAATCCACGGGTATACAACATCATCTTTCCTCTATGCAGTCGTTTAGCGTCCATATACGTTGCTTGGTGATGTTCTGGAGATGAGAAATCTTTAGAGCCTGCTGACTTGTTGACGCATACAGGTGGGTCCCTTGGTGACGATTCTGCAGAAATGCGTCAAGTCTTACCTTGTTGTTGTAGATCCACGGACGTCCCAGAATCATGTCGTAATCTGGATCTACATAATTGTTGTTGATGAATGAAACTGATTACCATAATATATTGTATTTTGAACCATATATGTTATTACCAAAAGGAGTCATCTTGATAACTAACCTACAAAAATTATGCACACAACTTATTTAAAACACTTACATCTTGTTCTAGACAAGTGATGAATGCCACTAACCAATTGTGAACACGCAAGAAGAATGATTGATGTACCTGAAATAAGATTATAAAAATATAAATTAGTAAAAGCTAATAATGAAAACTATATGGAAAATCAGAAAATTAAATAACAACTAAAACTATCGACTGCTTCCCGGCAGCGGTGCCAATTTGATCGAGGTGTCGAACTCGTGAAAAATATATTCCTTACTTTTCTTACACTAACTAGTAGAATAATGATAAGCAGGTTCGTTCCTGAGGGAGCATTAATTGAGCTAAAGTTGTCAATAAATTTATGAAAATAAAACTAATGTAAAGATACAAAAACAAATAAAAGAATGAGATATGAGGATGAGAATGATTAAGGAATCTTTCTCCATTAGTGAACATGAATACAACAAAATCTTCTTCAAAATATGTTTATTAAAAACCCTAGACAAGTTATGAGTTCAACAAGTCCATTAGACTCCAAGGTCACTTCGTAGAATAAGTTCTCTACTCGTTTCTAGCTAATCAAGCCACTTTGAATAAGCTCTCTAGTGTAACTTTACTGACCGGTATGCTATATGAATCGGGTTTATCCTAACCACATGCTCGTAAGTTCGCCATGTTAACTTAAGGTTATCTTTTACACATCAAAATCCACAACATCACTTTGCAACGTTGATGTTTCGCTACTGGTGATTAAATTACCATAACAATTACGGATTACGGGTCAATAATCTAGTATTGGAAATAAAATATTCAATTGTCCACTCGAACAACTTGAAAAAAATTCTTGGTCATAAACATGGTAAAAGACAAACTAGGAATTACTACATAATCCATTATACATGACCCGTTTACCGTGTAATCCAACCATCTAACCCGGTTTATCCCCTAGTCCAAAAACAAGTATTTGGACTGATTTTCTGAATCGTTTGTCCAACTCACGTGAATGTCATGAAAATTACATTTTGAATATTCCATGTTTACCCTTTCTTGTTTGAACGTATAAATCGAGCCGAAATCAAATCTTCCAAAAAAAATTCGGCAGCTCACAGATCTGAATTCCTCTCTCTCTGCTTGGAGTTTTTCAGTTTTAGGGTTTTGATTTCAAATCTCCAGGTATTTTTCTGTAATCTTCTTCTCTGCTCTTATAATTTTTGTTATGCTTTGTTTTGGTTTTGTTTTTTTCAACTGAAATCATGATAATCAACTTGATTTCATGATTTTGTTTGTTTTCTTACACTGAAATCCCGATGATTACGATTTCTATGATGTACATTTTGTTGAATTCTGTTATCGATCTTGTTTTTCTTCGTGTTTTAGTTTTTCTTTTGATTTTTGAAACTGATTTTTGTAATCGTTCTATTTTGTTCATTAGATCGTCGTATTCAGTTTTTTACATGTTGTTTGATAATAGGTTTTATTTGGTTTTCTATTATATATTTTTTTCAGGAAATCATGATTTTTGTTCTTTCTTCTGGATGTTTTGAATGATTCTTCAGTACATATAATACGTACTGTTTTTCTAAACTTTTTGATACATACTGTTTTTATAGTATGCTATTTTTGTTATATACTATATGGTATACTATTTTTGAATCAGTACATATTTGTTTGCACTGCATATAATATGCTTTTGTTTGTCTGTTATATGTGAATCTATAATATGTGTGATACTTCTAAAATAGTACATATTATGTTGTACTGTAGATTTAGTATTCCTATCATCTTAAATTATATGTTTTGATTTTTGTGTTTGTGTTATTTTATTTGGATCACATTTCTTCAGGTTTAAAATGTCAGGTGTTGGTTCTAATCCAAATACCTTTTGCTACTCTCATGTATACCATAAGCAACACCATATTGCATATTTGGTTACGTTATCTTCGACTTTTGAAGATTTGAGTTTACTATTTGTAATGCATGGAGCTGGTTGACTCCATCAACTATTGTTGTTAATTATGTTGAAAATAGAGTGAAAGTCCTTGTCCTTGGTGATGTATCTCTTCAAGGGCTTGCTGCATTACATTTTACGAAGAATTCAGATTTCTTTGAGTTGCATGTTGATGTTGTGTTATCTGGTGCATCTAGTTCTTTGAGAAGTGTTGATCTTGACAATAGTGCTGAGTTGGTTTTGAGTTCTAGGAACAATTATTTGAAAGATTGTAAAGAGGTTGAAAGTATTCTTTTTTCTGATGGTTGGGAGAATCTTTTTGAAGATAAAAACCATCTCTTCCATGGTGGTGTTGAAGCTGTTCGGTTAGCATGTGAGAAATATTGTTTGAGGACTGGATATAAGGTTAAAAAATTGAAGAATGACCTTGAGAGATTCACAGTGAGATGCAGAAATGATTGTTTCTCTTGGATGCTTCATGCAGTTGCCATGAATGGGTCTTTGGATGTGTTTAAGATAAAAGATTACGTGGGTAGGCACATTTGTGGTGCTGGTTATAGGTTGAGGATTCCAACTGTTTCGAGGAAGCTTGTAAATCATTTAGTTCACGAGCGTGTCAAGCACAACCCTCTCATAAAGCCGCAAGAGATTATGGATTATATTAAAGTTGGTGGAGGGATCAACATCAAGTATCACCACGCATATCATGCATTAGAGTTATCACATCAAATGATTTTTGGTGACGATGTAAAGTCATACACTGATCTTGCTTGGTGGGTCACTACTGTTCGGGAAACCAACCCAGGGTATTATATTGATTTTGATTTCAACTATGCAACAAAGAGATTCAACAGAATTTTTATTTTCTTTGGAGCTTGTAGAGAGGGTTATAAACTTTGTCGTCCAATGATCTTTTGTGATGCGATATTTCTTGCGGGGAGGTTTAAAGGAGGTATAATGGTTGCGACATGTCTAAACGTCAATCAAGGTAATTTCTTTATATGGTACATATTTTGATATGTAACTGTTTTTTATGTACTTTAGGATCATACACATCATACATAAAGTACATATTAATATACACTATAGGTATAACATAATTTGAAGGTGCATACATGAAGTACATATTGATATGGTCTTTTATATTTTTTTTCCAGGTTTTTATCCTTTTGCATATGCCTTAGTTCCTGACAAAGATAATGATAATTGGCATTGGTTTATGGACAATATTAAAAAAGTTGTGGACCATCGTCCCATCACCTTTTTGACTAACCGAGGTGAAGGTTTGCTGAATGCAATTCCTAAAGTTTTCCCCGATTCTTATCATAGCTATTGATTTTTCCACTTGAAAAAGAACTTACCCATCAGTAAAGCTGATGAAAAATATAAGGAAGTGATGGAATGTTTCCAAAAAGCAACATATGCGTTTTCTCCAGCAAGATATGAAGAATGTCTTCAAGAAATGGTTTATCTAGGAAGGCCTTGGTTTGCTCAATACTTCTGTAACATTCCTAAGAAAAAGTGGTCTAGTGCATACTTCTCAGGCTGTAGGTATGGTCAGACTTCTTCAAGCATTGCCGAGTCTTTTAATAACTAGATTCGCCGCGAGAAGAAGTTACCTCCTTGTGCTCTCTGACACAATCAGGTTTTTATAAGTTTCTTGTAACACTACAAGTATATATGTACTATATATTTGTTGTTTTTTAATTTTATTTGTCGTGTAGGCTACGGGTAATGGAGTTGATGTCTGAACGTCGTGAAGAAAGTATTTTGATGGATCCGGAACTCTTAATCCCTGTGTATCAAGCCTTGCTTGAACTGCACATTGAAATTGGTCGTCCTTGGAAAGTTAGTCAGTCATATGCTCACGTCTTTGAAGTTCATTCCCCAAGGTTAGTGTTTTTAGGTAACATGCTCTTTTGAACTGAGATATCCACTAAACTAGTTTTTAGGGAAAATATCAAATATGTATTGTGCAGATTATATTTATTTATTTTTTGTGTAGGGCAAATATCAATATATACTGCGTAAATAATATGCTTGGTTTCTTGTTTGCAGGTCTCATATGGTAGATCTACAACAAAAGAGTTGTACTTGCCAAAGATGGCGCATGTATGGTTTTCCATTCTCGCATGCTACTACAGCTATTGCTGCATCTGGGGGAAAGTTCCTTGATTATATCGACGAATACTTCAAAGTTAGCTGTTATCGCCATCTATATTCAATCGCTATTAGAATTGTTCCTAATCACGACTGATAAGTTTTTAAGCAGTACATATTGATTTTTTTATAGTAGTATCAATACATGAGAATGGTTTGAAGCAGTACATATAAACCATAAACTAGAACTAGCATAGTACATATTGATATTTAGTGTAACATACATCAACAAAAACTGCACAAGTATAGTAGATTTTTCTTATTTATGTTTTCAATATACTACATGCCTGATGAGTATACCGCAGAAGATACTATTCTGCCACCAATAGTAGTTAGAGCTCCTCCAGGAAGAAGAAAAAAGAACTGCATCAAGAGTGCATAGGAGAAACGAGTACCAATATAGAATGAAAATTAATTTCGTTACAATTTTTTTAGTACATTTGGGATTTAAATTCTTTTAGAAGATACTTGTCGCATTTTTTTAGGTTTCTTTTTTCAGAACTTGTTTGTGTATCAACTGAATTATGTTCTTAATGACAGAAACGAGCATTTGATGATATAAATCTTATATTTTGCTCCATCTTAAAAGATGTATGAACATGTGGTTAAATGTCTTTCACTATATACGGGGGTCGAGGGGGCAGCGCCCCCTCGTTATTAGTGATTTTTATTCCCAATATATTTTTCTTTTATTTAGTAATCTTGTAGTTGTTATAAAAACACAAAAAAATGTACATAAACAAAGTAATTTTTTAAATTCATATCAATATGTACTTCATAGTACATGTCAATATGTACTTGTTTAGAGTATGAATCTATTGGTTCAGAGTTTCAGAACAAAGTACATATCAATATATTTCCTAGCACATATCAATATGTTTTGCTTTTCTATATAACACTAAAATTAAATAGGAACCTAACAACGCTAATAAAGATCATCACATATATATATAAACATATAAGATTTTGATATAAACATAATAACTAAAAACTAAGTCAATAGGTAGAAACCAACTTATATAGTAAACATAATAAGAAATTTACTGAAGTACATATTATGTAAAAGGACTATCCACTAGATTACCTTTCATAGACAAAACCTTAACTCTCACTGTCTCCATAATGGTAAATCCCACCTGGTTAACATAACTAAATTTACTTTAAAATATCCTAATATTTCTCTCCTGCCAAATGTGGTATAAGAAACAATTAAGGATTATCTTCTTCACTCTAGCCACAAAACCCTGCCCAACAAAAACTAAAAATGCACCAACTTATCTCCTCAGAACGAGATCTACAAACATATCTGAATTACTCTGCAGTTAAACATGTATTTTCATTGGGAGGGGTCCCAACTGATTTCAGGCGGAGTGGCTGTCAACAACCTGCATGCTAACTTGATTCTTTTCATCTGAATCTTCTTCATCAATTGTTCGTCATCTCCCAAAAAATTTCCATCATGATCAATATTTGATCTCCTCTTTATAAAATGCATCACATACAGAAGGCAGTCTGTCCAGGTTCCTTGTTGTGGACAGCCATAGTCAGTCAACCTTACGTGGATCACTATCTTTCTTTGATGCTCATCCAAGAACTGATTGATTGGGTTGAAAATGTACTCAGACATTTTCTTGGCATTCTCATAGCAATGATCCCTGAATGCCACACATGAGTTGTAATGGATAAATTTCTCTATTTCAAACTCAAACTCTAGCAGGGTCCAATGCTTGTTGCCATGGCACATTGGTACAAGGATCTTCTCGATGTCATAGCTTATTTTCAAGATTGGCATAATAACAGCAGTCACTTATGCTCCCTTTAAAGTGTCTAGCTTGTCGACATGATACTGAAAAATTGGAAACGTTTAGGTTATTTCACAAAAGTATACATCATTATGTACTTTTTTCATATCCAATGTTCAAAGTAAAGAAAAAAACAACACATACCCAAGCAGTTGGATCAGGTGCAACACCTTAAAGTATTTTCTTTCTTCCTCAGCATTTGCTTGGTCGTCTTCAGACGCCACTTGAAGTTTATATTGAACATAGTTGAGAAGATCTTGCTCTAATGATCTGTTGAAGATCAAATCTTCCATTGTAGCCCCGCTGACGCAGATACCACCTTCATTCTCTACTCTCCAAGCAACCGAGATGCACATTTATAACAAAAACACATATTGAAGTAAGTTTTTTTTTATATGTACTGCAAAACTTACTTGATTTAAAAGTAAAATGAAGGGTAGAAAGTATTTCCATTCTATTTCCTTTCTCAAAGTATGGAAGTAGAATCTCTATTTGTTCATCTATCATATTCTCATAGAGTGGTGACTTGTGAAGATCCATGAACTTCATTCTTGGTTTCTGAGCTTTACGAGCTTTATTGTCCTTTCCTATCTTTATCGTCTTTTTTTGTTTCTCAGTTTTTGGCTTCTTCTTTTCAGAAAACATACTTCCACTATCAAATAATGGATCTGTCTAATTTCCTGGATTTGCACGAGTTACTCGCCTGCTAACTTATTCTCTAGTTTGTACTGACTTTTTTGCAAGAACCTTTGGTTTTGCTTTCGCTTTGGCAACAGTCATCTTGGCAAGTTTGGTTGCTAGTGGCACGTCGCTTGACGTTTGGGTTGTTGTAACTTCATGTTCCTGCATTTTTGAATCCAGATTTTCAGTACTATATTTGAATCATATTTTTTCAAACAATGACAAGAAAGGTAAATTATCACAAGTAGAAGATATACATCTTGGTCACTTTCCTGCTCAGGTGTTACTTGAATCGCATTCTTCTCAGGTGTAAGTTGGTTTGGCTCAGTTTTAACTTATCGAACTTCTACACGTCGCAAATCAATTCCAAATAAATTATCAAAATATTTTCGAATGTCAATCCCAAACAGAGTATGGCTTGAAACACTACGATTGTCTTGGATAAGAGATGTATATTCTTCATCATAAACTTCCTTGCTGGAAATGGCTAAGTCCAAAAATTCTTCAAATGTGAACTTTTCGATGTCTTCCATCTTAGCCATCTCAGTAAACAAGGGTATTTTCATGTCGACGAAGTTGTCGACCAGGGTTTCAATGTCTTGTTCATCTGGTTTCTGCGACATCCCTTTAATCGTTTCAAGACTCTGCTCTATAGCTTCAACCACCTTCTTTATTTTTTCTTGTTGAAGTCCAGCTAAATCATCCTTCAACCATAGAGTTTTATTTATGATAGTTAAATACGTATTGATATGTACAGTTATATGACAATAATAAAACACATTTGTAATCAAGTACATATTGATATTTACAGTTATATTGATAAACATATTTTTAATAAAGAGTGAAACTAGCCAGCATTACTTACCTGTCTGTTACTTTTCTCCTGCATCTCTTTGACCTCTTTCTCCAGGTCAGATTTAGCCCATGTTTTAATAAAATTAACATCAACACCACAGAACTTATGCACTGAAGGTGGTGTTGACAATGCTACATTAAAAGGTACCCTTTTTACGGTGGTGTCACTCACATCATTTTGTTCATCTTCTGTTGGAATCTGAACAGTTGGTACTTCTTCTCCCAAAACTACTTCACCTTCTGTTATGTTTTTACAAAGAGGATCTGTTGGAGTAGTAGGAGATGAGAATTCTCCTGTTGGGTCAGTGCCTAAATGAGTGGGACTCCCATCAATTGAATCTCGAAATTCTTCTTCATTTTCAGGCTGCAAGGGAGAATCTTTCAAGTATATGTCATTCAACATTTGCAGAAGCTTTGATGCATCAAGCGGTCCATCCTCATGCTGCATGGTGTTCGTTTTACCCTATTTTTCAAAGATTGTCTTTGTCAATTCTTCATATCTTCTTTTCCAATTATCTTCCTCAATTGCCTTCCCTGCAGTTTCTTCTTTATCTTCTTCCTTTTCATCTTCCTTTTCATCTTCACTCTTCTCTTCTGCAACTCTTCTTGTGATTCTATTCAGAATTTGCTTTTCTTCATTGGTGTATCGAACCTTGAAATTTTCATTGAACTGTACCAAAACAACAAAATATGTACTTAGAAATATGTACTATAAAAACAAGTTTTTTCATGAGGTACATATCAATATATACTATAGGATAACAAACATCATGCATTCAATACGTATCAATATATATTGTAGGATAACAAATATCATAAATGCAGTAAATAAGGACATATTTTTCTTACCTCATATTCAGTTGTATCAGTGTCTTTTTGGAGTGCAGCACATAACTTTGACAGATTCCATTTGACAGCTCCCGGAACAAACTTTTTTTTCGGAATCGTCTTTATTTCCTCCGGTTCCAGCAAATATGTATGCTCTGCAAACCAAATCTGTTTTGGAAAAAAAAATAATCACCAAAACAAAGTTAAAAGTAAATCATGATTTTCATTAAGTAAACTACTAAAAATATTTTTAATACGTATTCTTACCAATAAATAGTTCAGAGACCCGGTAGTATTCTCGACTGCATTTACATTGTCATTTAGTGACTTTTCTAGGTAAGAAATGTATCAAATCTGGCCATGACACATTCTTTGCAGCCTCGAGATCCTCCACAAGACCAATGTACTATTCAGTCAAGGCATGTGCATCTTTTGTTGTGAAAAACAAAGTGATACACATGAACAGGCGTATAAGCCTTACAAGGTCTTCAGCATCTCTCACTTCTTCACTTTTTTCCTCACTTCCTTCTTCAATATCTTCTTCACTTTCTTCTTCTTCATTTTCTTCATCACTCCCAATTTCTTCAGGTTCTTCATCACTTTGCTTTTCTTCAGATTCTTCAACTTGTTCATTTGCTTTCTTCTTAGTTACTGGTTTTTTCTTAAAAGTTTTAAGAGTTCTTCATGTATCCTCACTCTATTTACCTTTTTAGTCTTTTCTACATCACCAAAGAACCTTTGGAAGAAAGCATTGTTTCAATATCCACCCCTTGATGTTAGCATTATATCTTCATGTTGTCTTTTTCCTTCTCTTGGAATTCCAAAGATAACACCTACTTCTTCATGTTGCCTTTTGAACTCAAATGTGAGCTCATCTGCAACTTTACTTCTCTTATAACACTTTATTAGATTAGTCACAGCAGTTTCATTCTTCATCCAGTGATCTGCACCAAGATTTGTGTACCAGAACATCAAAAAAAGGTTCCCATATGATTGCTCACTTATGATCCGCAACTGAGTTTCACTGAACTCAAGCTTTTCATCCTTGATTGCTTTAACAAGTGAGAAAATCCCCATGAAACCACTTATGTAGATCTTCGTAGCAGGTGCAGGTGCTTTTGTCTTCTTTGTGGTTTTCTTCACACCACCTGTATAATGAACACACTGTCAATAACCCTACAATATATCAATATGTACTATAATATATAACAAAGTATATATTTTGATATGTTGATATCTATCTGCTATATTATGAACAAAGTATACATTGATATATACTGATCCAATTCAAGATTAGAAAAAAGTACTTATCAATATATACTTATCCTGTACGCAAGGTCTAGATGCTATAGTATAGAACAATATACATCGATATATATGCTTTATATCTATAACATGAACAAAGTATAAATTGATATATACTGATCCAATTCAATATCTAGAACAAAGTACATATCAATATGTACTTATCCTGCAATCAAGATCTAGAGGCTATAACATGTAAATAAGTATATACTGATAGGTACTTATCAGTATATACTAAAAACCAAGTACATATCAATATATAACCTATATTGCATGTTAGATTTATGTGCTATAACATGAAGAAAAAAAAAATTGATATGTAACGATGTTGTATGCTAGATCTAACTCCTATAACATGAACAAAGTATGTTATATATTGATATGCACCGATGATTAGAATCCGTACCTTTTTTACCAGAAACAACAACACCCTTCTTCTTCTTTTCTGATGTTGATAGAGAACGAACAACAAGAGCTTTCTTCTTCTTCTTTATAGATGGAGAATCAACAACAGGTGTTTCATTTTTTTCCGATGTTGCTGGAGAATCAACAACTTCATTGTTCTTCTTTTTTTTTTATTTTGCTGGAGAATCAACAACAGTTTGTTTCATTTTTTTTTGATGTTGTCTGAGAATCAATAACTTCTTTGTTCTTATTCTTTTTAGATTTTGCTGGAGAATCAACAACAGTTTGTTTCGTTTTTTTTATGTTGTTGGAGAATCAACAACTTCATTGTTCTTATTCTTTTTTGATTTTGTTGGTTTAGAATCTACTGTAGAAGCTTTCTTGTTCTTCTTCGATGGTGGAGATTGAGGAGTATCATGTTTTTCAATCATTGTTTCTTTTATTCTTTTGTTGATTTTTCTCTTGGTACCCATTTTAGGTGGAAAATATGCAGTAGTTGCTGACAGTAGCTTAGGTTTGAGTTGTACAATGCTCAAAGAAATCAAAGTCTGCTATTACAGATTTTGATTTTTGTTTTTTGGTCTCTTTTTTTGGATTTGGTTTCAGGTGTTCTTTTATTTTGACTTTGCCCTAGATTTTTGCAGAAGTAATGAAGTGGTGGATGGAGTAGCTGAAACTAAATTTCCGTTAAAGAAAGTGAGTAGTGTAGGAGGTGGAGGAGGTGGAGTTCATAGGATGATTCCACGTGATGGGCATAACTGTTATTGTTAGTTTTCAAAACGAATTTGGACTTATAGATAAATGTGTTTTCCCGGGTGGACTATATGTTAACTTGGTCCGGGTATTTTGGACTAACCAACAAATTCCCAAAGACAAATAATAAAATATAATTGAAAAAAAAATTAATTTGAATAAATCATATCACATAGTTCTAAAATTACCTAAATCAAATAAAATTAACTAGACATAATGGAGTTCATAAATAAAAGAGAAACAATTAACACAAAACCAAATCAGCTGCAGGGGTGGAGTGTATGGTGTTGTGGACTGGTGGATTGATGTTGGAGTTGTAGTTGGTGGTCTTGACTGGTGGAGTGTATGGTGTTGTGGACTGGTGGAATGATGTTGGAGTTGTAGTTGGTGGTCTTGACTGGTTGTTAACTGTGGATGGAAGCAAGCAGGTAGACTGGATGTAAAAAGGTAGTATGCGGATGGTATGTAATGAATGGATATGAATGCAAGGTGAAGATGCTGCTGGTATGCAAGTAGGCGGTGCTGTGAAGGTTGGAGAGGATCAAGAGTTCCTCTCTGTTGAGATGGAAGAAGCGTGAGGGGTATATATTGGGATGATGCTTCTGTAGCTTGTTGTCTCCTTTTATATCTCACGTCCTCCGACAATTTCGAATCAAAGACAGAACCCACTTTCCTAATCTCATTCAAATTCCTAAAACATCACATATCCCAGCCATTCATCACACAAAAACTGACGGTAACAGCTTCCTTACTTGTTATCTTCTCGGCAAGAAACTCTTTCCAAATCTAAGACAGATTGGTACCCAAATCTCCTCTTCCTGTTGGCTTCTTAGTCGAGTCCCAGTTATTGCCCAAAAAACCTTGTATGCAGCCTACAAAAGTCCATGGCAACTGGTGGAACCAAGCTGGTGGTTCAGGCAATTCTACGAACATGCTCTGTGCAGTTCTGTTGGTGATTATGGCTATACCATGTTGGTGATTTTATCACAAGTTCTGACCGCTTTCCTGCAATTGAGACAAACCCATTTCATATAATTATTTCAAACACCATAATAACCGGTCTTCAATTGAGATTCAAGCCAAGAAAAATTCACTCATATCACCACAGACTTGAGCCAAAACTAACCCATTCTTCGATTTCATCTCTGTCTTGATTCTTCTACATCCATCTCTCAAATGATCGGCAAACAACATCTTTTCTACCTGGTTCCTCGGCTTCTAAGTCTTCCCAAATCCGTTACTAATAGAACTACAAGCTCCGTCTTCTTCCTTGTAAAGATGTCTTCATTCATCGTTCTCAATTTTTCACTTCAATTCATCTCCATTCATTCCTTGTATCAACGACAGTAGACACTTTTCTTCTCACCGTTTTTCCCATCTGAAAACTCAACTCAAACTCTGACACAATCGTAACTTCCTTGTCTCAACTCGTGAATCGCTCCTAACCAAAACTAATCAGCCATCGTGACTATGGTTTTTTCTGGTGTTGAGACTTGGTTCAACATAACCTGAACTTGTAAACTGTGAAGAAAATACCAAGTCTCGATCTAGCCTTCTATTATTCTGTTCTAAAGGTGAAGATGAAGGCACCCCTTAATTGTCTGCCTGGTTCACTTAAGTTCAGCTGGTTGCCCTGAACAGTAAAGTATGGCTTCGGTAATTTTGGTCTGCAACACTTTTAAACCTTCCATTCTTGCTAGCTTCGAGTCCGTCAGGATCTAAGGTCACCAAGCAATGCCATGCGCGCCTTTTTTTCCTTCTTTTAAGTCACATGACTTCAAAATACCTATAATTTATAAACCAAGTATAATATATACTAATACAAGATAAATAGTTAAGAAATGCATAAAAAATTAATATTCAAAAGATATATTTTAGGCATTTATCAAGTCTTTTTTTATAGTTTTTTAAAATTAATATTGATGTTTCCTTTTTAATTCGATATCATAAATGACGATTTCTGGCATTAAAGGAAACCTTGAAGAGGACTCATACTGCATTTCAGGCAGAAAATTGGGCTCTAATTGAACGTATGCAACTAGCTCTTTTTCATAGCTAGGATAAAGTTACCTTTAAATCAGATAACTTAAATCTGTCAGTTTATTCAATATCAACATCCTCGTCCTCCTTGACGAAGTCAACCTCTTTTAAGAAGATGTATAAATCAGTGAAATAATAGTAATATAACTTGGTCTTATGTTCATGTTGATAGATGTTTTAATAAAACAACTGATGCTTTAACAAAAGTTGTTAGAAGGTTGTGTCTTGAAAAGGAATAGTGATCTAACCCACCTAACATGTTAATTCCTCATTTAAACAAAATGAACATTACTTTGTGTTGATGGTGTTTTTTTTACAAGGACAAAACTTATAAATTCTCCTCTGAACGTGTATCAGAAATACATAGTCTATACTTATAGGCTTCATCAATGGCCATGGGAATCCTTACTAATCCATATGTTTTGTTTATGAATATATACATGCTAGGGATTCACCCAGTTGAACTCTTAGTATTTTATACATATATTTAGTACATTTACTGAGTATTTCAGTATTTATACTATACTCACCTCTGTATTGAATCTACATTGATTGGACAGTTCCTAGATGTTCTCTGATCATTGAGTAATATTGAACTTGTGAATTCGCAAATGAACCTGTATCAAAAATACATAGTCTATACTTATAGGCTTCATTAATTTCCATGGGAGTCCTTTACTGATCCCTATGTCTTGTCTATGAATATGTACGTGTTAGGGCTTCACCCATCTGAACTCTCAGTATTCTATATATATTTACTACATTTACTGAGTATTTTAATATTTATACTATACTCACCTCTGTATTGAATCTATATTGATTTGACAGTTCCTATATGTTCTCTGATAATTGAGTAATATTAAACTTGTCTCAAGTCGCAGAACTTCCACGACTGAATACCTTGAACTTGTTCTGTATATACATCAATGTTTGGATTCTCATTTGTTACTATAGTCACATTACCGGAATAAAAATCAAATACTTGGATTCTAATTACATGTTCTCTAATCAAATGCACGTTAGAGCCAATACTCTCCAATTCTAGTGTTGTAGTCAGCGCCGGCAGTTCCCAGGCATGCACCTCCTTGCGCCAGCACTATCCACTCTAGCGCAAACGTTACCCAGGTAATATTAGCACCAACACTCTTCAAATCCAGCGTTGGAGCCAGCGCTAGTAGTTCCCACGCACGCGCCTCCTGGCGTCATCACTATCCACTCTAGCGTCAATGTTACCTGGGTAACTTTGGCGCCAACATTACCAAGTTAACGTTAGCGCCATCACCATTGTTTCCCAGCGGTGGCTCATGTCAGCGCCATCATCTTTATCTCTATGGTGCTATTATATGCTAGCGCCATCATTATTGCTTCACAGCGCTGGCTCATGCCAACACGCAATCACCTTTGTTTTCACAATGCTAGCATACGCTAGCGCCATCATCTTGGCCATCACAGCTAGCATTTCCTGCGGCAAACCACATCATGGCATACCCTGCGCCAGCACCAGCTTCACCAGGAACTATGCCTTGCCAACGCCATTGTTATTGTTCCACGACGCTGGTTCTTGCTTGCACCAGCCTTCCCTTGTGCCGTGTCATCCAAAACCCGATAATTTACCGAAAATCTCCCCACGATAAAAGTGTCTCGGACCGAGATAAAATCGAGATGAAAACCGGTAACATGTAAACCATGTCAAACCAAAACCAATCAATATCCAAATAAATCAGATTTGAACTTCTCCCAGAAAAGTTTCCAAACTAAAATTTATAGAATATATGAATCATTCAAGAGAGAAAGATATTATCAAAGGGAAACGCTAGGTAGGGTCCTAGGACAGTTCCTTCAGTGAGACCCAATATTGACTATATTGGGCACAGCCCTAAAATAGACGTGTACTGCTTCACATATCGGCTCCCTAGATCTAGACTGAACCAGGGAATCCATCCCTATCCGGGCCATTTTTACAATACAGATTTGTTTGGAATAGAGAAGGAAAATGGCTCCGTAATCCTTAGTGCTTGGCTGCTTGCTCTTATGTTTAGTTCCCAAACACTTCCCTTGAATATATTCGCGCCAACCCTTTTTCTTTTTCTCGTCTTGCTTCTTTTCAAATCTAGGGTTTATCTTTCTCCTTCTGAAATCGATTAGTAGTGAGAAAAAACTCGGGAGGTTTCAAAAGTCATCGCATCCTTGAGAAAATTCATGGCGTTTGAATCATCTCCCGAAACTGAGAAGTTTCTATTTGAACAATTACTAGATCAAAACCAACCAATTTCTGAGCGTTTTGTAGCTCTCTTCTCTCTTCGCAATCTCCGTGGCCCTGAACCTCGTGAAGCACTTATTCTAGGTAAAATTCATCACAATCTTTCTGTGGAATTTTTGATTTGCATCATAACTTAATTGCTTATATCTATGTGTTCTTTTATCAACAAAATGATAATTTATTTTTAAAATGAAAGAATTAGTTACAGAAGTTCTCTGTTAAGGGTTTGGGTTCTCTGTAAAACATAGTAACGTACCTAAGAAAAAAGCTTACCTCTCTTTTACAATGTCTTCCCATTTGAAGACTATAATTTCTCATATCTTCGGTCATTGTTCTTCTAAGATCTGAATTCCAATTGATGATGCCCCCATGTGTGACTGAATAAAACTTGTCTCCCATTAGTATTTGTTTTCTTGAGATATTAAATAAGTTGGGAAAATTGTCCTTAAGGTTGTCATATGTCATCCTCAATCCCATGGTCAGGCAAAACCTTGTCTTACCACCTATACCAATGTCATACTTCAAACCTTTCTGAAGTATATCTATCTTATTTGTAACTCCTCTCCAAATACTTTTTCCATATTGCAACCTTAGTGTTCCACCAGTTTGAATCTCTTCCATCTATCTCTTAAATGATTCTCCTCCACAGTGATTCCTGCTCCACTAAATACCTAAATACCTTCAAACCATTTACAAGTAAAGAATCTTTTATTTGGTTAAAATCCTTGATGTGCAAACCCCCTTGATCCTTAGCTCCATATATTTTACTCCTTGCTAAATGTGCATATTTTCTCTCTGATGTTTTATTTCTCCACAAAGAATCTCACACCTGTCTATTAAGTTGTTTAGTAACAGCTGATGGCGTAGTATATTATGACACTAAGTATACAGCAAAAGGGGTCTCAATACGCTTTTAATTAATACTAGCCTTTCACCATAAGACAAGTATCTGCACTGCCATGCATGAAGTTCCTTTTCAATACGCTCGATGACAGGATCCCATATACTCTTTGCCCTATAAGATGCTCCAGCAGGCATACCCAGAATTTGATGGGTAACTCTTCTTCTGGACAACCCATTGAGTTCTGGACCACTGTGTTTTAGAATTGCAATGGTGGGACTCTTGGCATGGTCAAGATTCAAACCCGAAGAAAGTTGAAAGCAAATAAGTAAGGCTCTTATGTACCACCCGTGACTAGTTGTGTCAGTTGAAAAGAACACAGTATCATATGCGGACGATATATAAGATATACTAGCTCCTCTATGGTTTACGTTGAACCCTTCGAACCCTGATTCTTGTAATTCATATTCAATAATTTTGATATGAAGAGATAGTTTTGGTAAATTGTGTCAACTATGCTTGAGTGCCTATTGAGGGACCTTTAAAAGCTAAGTCTATTGTTTACATTTCAGAAATATAATTAGGATGTCATGTGCTGGGTTAAGTTGACCGTTATGGTTTTCACTGTTTAAAAAAGCAAAAAATAAAGCGATATGCTCTCCTAGTAAAGCATAAAGCGTTGCTAAAAAGTGTTATCGGAACAGTGCTTTGCTAATTATATAAATTAATAAATACTTAATATCTATACAAAAAACTAGAAGTTATCAACATAATAAAGGGAGAAGATTATGGATTAAATACTTATAAATCTTCTTGGTACACTTTCTAGCTTGGCTAGACAAGATTAAAGAATTGAAGAACATCACATAAGAAAAAAGAGGGAGGAAAAAGAAACGTCTAAAACAAATGGCTGAATGAGATAATAGAATAGCTTTAGGGTTTTTTAATTTTATTTCAAGTTATAAAAAAGCTAAACAGACGTCTAAAGCCTGTTCTGGGGCTTTAATGCCCAGAAAAAACAGAAAGATGAGCAAAGTGTGAGTATTAAGGCGTTTTGGAGGCGAAGCACAGAAAAGCGGGTATTGAAGTGCGAGGCAAGATGCTTTTTTAAACCACAATGGTTTTATTCAGTTTTGCATAAAGTTGGTGAAGACTGAAGATTGTTAGTTTTTGCTGAAATGCTTGTTTCAAAATACATGTCTAAGAAATTTGTTAGAGTCTAGATGTAGCAGAAAATTTTGATTTTGATTGAAATTGTTTATGCTGGTCTTGCAGCAACGAAGAGATTCTTCAAATTTGCTTGCTCATGAAGCAGCATTTGCACTAGGTCAACTTCAAGATGCAGGAGCAGTTCCTGCTTTAAAGGAGGTTCTTTAGGATTTTTCTTTGCATCCCATTGTTCGCCACGAGGTACTTTTTCTTTTCTTTTTTTGATTTGTGTATTGATTATTTGAACTATTTGGATTATTGCTGATTTTTTTTTTTGAATCATGATTATTGCTGATTATGTATGCCTTTATTGTTTTTTTTACTTTTTTTTATCTTTTTACTAGGGGGCAGAAGCACTTGGAGCAATCGGTGTAGAGGCTAATATATTGCTTTTAGAAATGAGTTTGAGGTCAGATCCTGCTCCAGAAGTTCGAGAAACATGTGAATTGGCTCTTAGCCGTATTGGGAAACAGAAGCATACTAACTTGAATGACAAAACATCCGATGTACCAGCATCACCTTTACTGTCAGTTGATCCTGCGGCACCTTAGTGCATCTGTAGATCAACTAAGGTTTAGATACCTAATATACAGACTTCTATTTTTCTTTCTATTTTGTATTAGTTCATTAAATGGTATGTGTGTTTTTATCTAAGGGAAGTCCTTAATGAAGAGAAAAGTATGTACGAGTGATATGCAGCTCTTTTTGCACTTTGAAACCATGGAGGAGAAGGAGCTGTCACTT
>JAJJMC010032380.1:2551535-2601986 GCA_023531435.1 Papaver californicum | reverse complement strand
CGAGGTATGCTTGGGCTCTCATCAGGTAGTTGGTACTAGGATTAAGCAAGGATTTTGTCTTCTGGATAATCATGGAATTTGGAAACTTAATTTATTTTTATTTTTGGTTGCATAAGAATTTATTCTGGATTATGAATATCATTGCCTGGAACTGTCAAAGGTGTGTCCCGTTAGTAACTAGAAAATCTCTCTTTGATATCACTTCCTTCCGTTCTGTTGATATAATTTTTCTCTCTAAAACCAAAAATGATGATTCTAAGGTTATTCCTCTGTTTAAACAATGTAATTTTGTCCACTGGGACACTTTCCCATCAATAGGTCGTTCAAGAGGGTTTGTTTTAGGATGGACCTCAAATGTCAGTGTTGAAGTCATTCAAAAAAAAATTAATATGATAAATGTTTTAGTCACATATCTTATTTTTAAGATTGAATGTCTTCTAACCTTTTTTTATGGGAATCCTTATAAGGGGACAAAATGCGACCCTTGGAAAGAGGTTACGGATATTGGGCTTAAAATTTCAAACCTTCTGTGGATCCTTATTGGTGACTTAAATTTTATTCTAAGCCCAAATGAGAAAATAAGAGGAAATAATACCCAAACCTCTAGTCACAACCATAGCTGGTATAATAGATTCTTGTGGGCTTTTCGACATGTGATTCGTTGGCGAAAATATGGTTACTTGGTCAAACCAATATTACTCAGATGGTCTCATCGAGCAACGTCTGGATCGGGCTCTTATCAATTCTAAATGGAACATTGCATTTCCTAATTCCATCTTGTCTCACCTGCCACATATAGGGTCAGATCATAGCCCCCTTCTGCTTAATTTGACCAAGCCTTCATATTCGAGAGCAAAACCTTTCAAATTCTCAAACTCTTTCTTTACGAATCCCACTTATTTAGAATTAATTAGGAAGGTTTGGGAAACCTTTGTTTTAGGATCCCCAGGATTCGGGGTGTGCTCAAAAGCTCAAAACCCTTCGAAAGGAGTTTTAAAAATGGAACAAGGAGATATTTGGGCACATTGGAGCTTAGATTAAAAATCTTAGAAATCAATTAAACTCCCTTCATATGATAAAAGAAAAATCTAGAAATGAAAATCTGAAATGGGAAATGTTGCTTAAAGATTTGACTAAAAGGTATAACATTGAGAAGGAATTCATGAAAGAAAAGTCCAGAGATGATTTTATAAACCTTGGAGATAGAAATACTGGGTTCTTCCATAGATCGGCTGCCAACATATTTAGAGTTAACAAAATTCAGAGACTTCAAGACTCTCAGGGAATTATTCATTCTGATGTCGGTGTTTTAGCTTCAGTTCTTAGAGATCATTTCATCATCATCGCTCAATCTTCTTGTGTAAATGACCAGGAACATCAAATAATCAAGCAGCCATTCTTGACCTTATCCCTTCCTGGGTGACGGACGAGGTAAATACTATTCTGGTAAATAACCCCTCCGACGAGGAAATCTGGGACACCCTTAAGCAAATGCATTCGTCCAAATTCCCGGGCCCCGATGGTTTCCCGGTGGACTTTTTTCATAAAGGTTGGGATGTTGTGGGAAAAGACATTTGTCACCTAATCTAAAAGTTCTTTGAATCAAAATTCCTTCCAAAGAAAATTAATCAAACTTTTCTCTCCCTCATTCCAAAGAAGGATCACCCATCTATCCGGGGGACTTTCGCCCTATTGGTATGTGTAGTACAAACCATAAATTAATCTCCAAAATCCTAGCCAATAGGATCAAGCCATATCTCAATAGTTGTATCTCCCCTTACCAAGCGGCCTTTGTGCCTGGTAGACAAATTGTGGATAACACCGTCATAGCCAATGAAGTCCTGCATTCCATGAAAAAAAAGAAGGTAAAACTGGATTCCAAGGAACTAAAATAGACATGAGTAAGGATTTTGATAAAATCGAATGGGAATTTGTTATCAAAATCCTGAAGAAAATGGGTTTCTCCGATCACTGGTGCGACCTAATTTATCAGTGTCTTTAAACCACCTCTATCTATGTTCTTTTAAATGGATCCCCTGGAAATCCGTTTAAACCTTCTCGTGGGATCAGAAAAGGTGACCCCCTTTCCCACCTGTTCTCGTATGATTCTCCATGCAGAAGCTTCAAAGAAGATTTCTGGATTTAAAGTTGATAAGGACAATCCTTCTATTTCTCACCTGTTGTTTGCGGACGACATCCTAATCTTCACAAAGGCTAACTTAAAGGAACGTAGGCATGTCCTAAAAATCCTTAATGAATTTATCCGAGCTTCTGGTCAAACCATAAATTTCGAAAAATATGGTGCTTTTTTATAGTCCAAAAGTCCCCCCGAGATTATACAGAGTGCTAATTCGTTCTCTGAGAGTTCAAAAATAAATCTAAAAGATCAATACTTAGGAGCCATGTTATTCTTTGGAAGACAAATGGCTCCAAGTTTCTCAAATCTGGTTGCAAAATTCAAAGTTCGGCTCAAAGGTTGGAACACAAAGTCTATTTCTCCTGCTGGTAAAACCACCCTAGTCTCTTCTACTCTAAACTCCATCCCAAACTATCTTATGTCTTGTTTCCCGCTGCCTATTTTTATCTTAAACCAATTAACCAACATCACAAGGGATTTTTGGTAGGGAAAGGAAGAAGGTAATAAGGGTTTTTATCTTAGAGCTTGGACATCAATCTGCACTTTAAAATCTAAAGGGGGTTTAGGGTTTAAGAAACTAAAAATATTAAATGAGGTAAATTAGCCTGGAGAATGGTTACTAATCCTCACGAGTTATGGTCCAGGATAATCCATTCTAAATATGTCAAACATCATCATCCGCTCAAATTAAGAGGGAAACACAAACAAGGTTCTATCATCTGGAGAGGAATTCGTAAAGGTCTTACTGACTTAAAAAAAATTGGTTTTCTGGAACATAGGTGATGGTTTTGATATCCTCATATGGGAAGATCTTTGGATCCCGACTCTTGAATTTACTCTTTCTCCACCTTCTGATGCTATTAAACTCCAATTTTCCCTTGTGGGACAGTTAATTGACTTCGAACAAAAAGCTTGGGACCTAAATCTGCTAACAAAATTATTCCCGATTAACATAGTCAGTTTAATTGCTCGTATCAAAATCAATTTCGATAGCCCTGACACAATAAAATGGTATCTCACCAAAAATGGAAACTTCACTACCAAACCTTCTGGCCAGCTTTCTAACCAGAATCTGTGGTTCACAAAATCTGGAAATTAAATGTAATCCCCAGAATCAAAATTTTTGTATGGAAATGTATTACCAACTGCCTTCCAGTTAGATCAATCCTAAATACTAGAATCATGATAGACTACTTGAAAAGTCCCTTAAGCAACCAACAAAAGAAAACTCTTCTACATCTGTTTCGAGATTGTCACTTCGTGAGAACAGTATGGTTTGAGCTTGATACTGGTATCAGAGATCTGGATGGAGCAACTATTGGGAATTGGTTTTTATCTTGGTTTGTTTCATCGAGAGGTTGGGAGGATACTTATCATCAGTGGGAAGATGTATGTGTCATAGTTTCATGGCACGTACGAAAGGCTAGATGCAAGCAAGTTTTCAAAAATGAAGAATAACACCCGACAACGACTATAATGCTTATAAAACAGGATTTGGCCTTTTATTTAAAATCTTATGCCAAGATTGGAAATCCAGGGAGGAACATGGGAACAGATATACAGGATCAGAAAAAGAGGATAATATGGGAAAAACCAACACCGGGAACAAATAAGATAAATTATGATGCTTCTTTCATCGATCATATCTCTTATGCAGAAATCAGCCTAATTTGTCGTGATTATACAGGTTCGATCAAAGGAGGACAGTGCCACCAGCTCTTAGTTTATTCTCCAGAGCAAGCTGAGAGCCAGGCAGCGCTCTTAGCTCTTCAATGGGCAAGGGACAACAAAATCAACAATTTGGTACTGGAAAGAGACAACATTAGTGTGGCAGATTATTTAGCAGGCAAGAAGGTCGAAGTCGAGTGGAGGAACCAATCTATTCTTGACGAAGCTCTAGTAATAACACGTTCAGTAAAATCTTTCCGAAGTGTTTTTATTGGTCGAGATGACAACGGGGTAGCGGATAAGAGGGCCAATAAATCTCGGATTTTGGGGCCAAGTAGTTTTAAATCTACTAGTATTCTAATTTATGTTTTAAATGTAGCTCTAAAAGACTCTATTACTATGGATGCAAATGTGAATCTTTTAATGAAGCAAAACTATATTACTTAATTTGAAGTCTTATTTATTAAAAAAAAAAAGAATATATCAATAAATATTAAAAATCTACCAAATAGGATTGTGTAGACAAGTGGTAATAGCGTTGGTATAATGTGCTAGAGGTGGCAACAATCCATGATCCTCTCATTGTCACAAAACCAAACCTGAATCTCGAACAACACTACCATTCTTCCTATCTATTTCACGACCATGGCTATGGAAACAACATACCAGCTAATTCACCGTTTTTCGGCTGAGAAATCCTCATCCAAACCCTGTTCTAACTTGTCGCAATCGTCTACTTCTATTTTACCTCCTAAACACTCTCCCAAATACTAGCAACAACATATTCTTTTCCTCATTTCCTAATTGTAAACATGTTCAAGAACCCCATGAAACTCATCCATCCAACACATCTCTACTTTGTAAACTCAGATTCAATTCACAAAAACCCAATTTCAGTATCAAACCAAAGACCCCAAAAATCTGTTGAGTTTGATTTCATCTTCTAGATCTCAAATTAATCTCACTAATCCTTACCATTAATCCACATCCAGTTTGGATAAAACCCATCATTGCACCCACTTGTATGAATTGATGCCTATGATTTGATTTGAGGAGAATAATTATTACTCCATCTGCTTCTTTTTGTAAAAGAAATACAAAAAAAGTGTGAATCGTATCAAAATCGAGAGAATATTACGATTCAAATGAGATTTGATTCGCCCGTGAGTGTCGACTCAATTTGAAAATATGTGAGGTGACTCGTACGAGTCGAATCGGGATTCGTACGAGTCGAATGACCTTGCTTATTATGATACGAAGGTAATTGTGTTGCAAATAAGACAAGGGTTAAAACCGGAAAATAACATGGACTTTATAAAATAAATAAATAAAAAATTAATCTAAGAGATTTTACAAACTCAAACTTTATACGTGTGGGACTGAGGGAGTATATTCAAAAGGCAAAATTGATGTTTTTGCTAGAACGTTGAAAATAGTTTGAATAAGAATAAATAATATTCCCTTCATCCCATGTATAAAGGCGAAGTTTTTTATTTTGTTGTCCCATTAGATAGACATAACTCTATTTTTGAGATGATTTTTTCTTACATATACCCTTTATATAGATAATTGTGGTGGAAGTAAGACAAGGGTTAGAACAGAAAAATAACATGGATTTTATACAATCAATTTTTTTTTATTCATTTAAGAAATTTTACAAGATCCTCCTTTATACGTGAGGCTAAAGAAGTATTCGAAAAAATAATTTATTTATTTTTTTATTCGAAGAGAGAAATAATATTTAAAAAATCAGTTCACCACCAATAAAGTGATAAACTGGTAAAAGGAGAATATCAAAGCTTAACTATAGTATAGTTAGTTTCAAAAGCAAAATATTGGTATGAGGAGTTTTGTCTTTCATGATGTTTTTTTTTATATATAAAGTTTCATGATGTTATTGAGCTTATGCTTCAAAGAAAAATAAAACCCAGAAAGGTTCCAACCATACTCTCTTTTTCTCTCCCCTAATGCCTGATTTCTTGTCATGTTAACCTGTTTTTTACCGTTAAAGTCTTTTCTATCCTTCAAAGGCTAATTTTTCGGATTTCCGCTGAAATCCCATGATTTTATAATCTCAAACTTGCATTCTGATGGAAATTATCAAAACAATTACTCACAAGAATCACAGAAACTCACTTCAGTCAATCAAATCACTAGAAATGAGGATACATCAATTACAGTAGGAAATCTCATCGCTGGAAAACCAAAATTCAATCTTCTCCTTCAAAATCAGGGAAGAAACTCACTTCAGTCAATCAAATCACAGGAAATGAGGATACATCAATTAAAGTAAGAAATCTCATCACTGGAAAACCAAAATTCAATCTTCTTCTTCTTAATTAGTCCATGAATCTCACTTATAATACATGTGATCAATCAGAACCCCTCTAGTCATAAAAAACCCATGAACACCATCTTCAAACCAACTTGATCAGGATCAATAACATCGTTGATGCATCCCTTTGGTGCCATGCTGGTGGAACCTATCCATCGCCTCTCAAAGCATACTCAAATTTCGAGGTAGGAATCTTCTCCACCCTTGGTTGATCCTCTTAATTTATGCTGGTACTAGAAATTTTACCCTTAAACTTGTACTCCTTTCCTCGCATATGAAATATACCTAAGGGACTACCAGTATGAGAAGGTTCCAAAATCATGACCTTTTCTCCATCTGGAGTTAGATCAAGAATCGGATGGACTGGAGCATGTGCATTAGAAATATTAGGCTCTTCAGGTTCAATGATCTCAACATCATCCTAATAATCATCTATGAAGTGGTGACGGAAAAAATTGGGATGTTGATTCATCATAACTTGATCGTTTCCTTCATTGTTTGTGGTTTCAACCTCATTTGCATGTGGCACATCATCTACCATGTACCATTCAGGGAAATAATCCTCCACATTCAATGTCTTTGGTACTTCATAACCAACACCATGATGGTCGACATACAAAATAGTAGACATCGGATAAAAACTGCTAATCTTTGTTATAAAATTATACCAAATTTCAACTTTCTAAGTGATTCTGATCGGATTATTGAGGCTAGGAATATTAACAAGGTTGCAAAGTTTTGAGAGATTATTAAAATGGGTTTTAAAAGCATAAAAACCATTCTCCTTTCTTCTAATAACCATATTAACTTCTCTTGGGAAAATTTGTAACGCTTCATTGCTTTGTGGTTTAGCAGTTACATCCACATTTCCAAATACATTACTCTTACTAGGAGTCATACCCCTAGTGAGAGGAAATATTGCTTCACCACTGCTTGACTTAAACAAAGCTAACATCTCTCTCTGTCTATCTTAATTGCTTTAATTACTTTTATGGGATGGTAAGTGAGGTAATCCTTTTCCACCCCAACAATTGGGTTTAGCTGGCCCCGCATAATCAGTTTACACCCAATAGATTGGATGGCACACGTGCTAACTTAGAACATATTTTTTTTAAAAGGGTGTCCCACACGAGTTGTACCAATCCCATATGGAACTTTATTCACTTCCTAGTTAAAAATGTTACCATTGCATATAGAATTATTGTTTTGATTGTGCTATCTTTTTTGTCATTGCAGGTACGTCTCAAAGATACTATTAGCTTCTTCCTCTAAAGACAAAAGCAACATCAACATCTCTAGCAGAGAGCATAGTACTTTCTTAACTGCTTGGAACTTATTCATTGGTAGTTTGATCTTCACAGTCTCCAAGCAACTGTAATACACAAAATTATCTAATATTTACCAGCCCGTGACTAAATTTCAAATTAAAGATATCTTAGTTGGGGTTTCTCTGATCAAACAACACTTTCTTATCATTCTTTTCTGGAACACTCCCATGGCCTCCTCCTCAAACTCAGCTGATACTTTTATTGATGATTTAGTTACACAAATGAGTAACTCTCTAAGCATCCATGAAGAATATCTCTTCTTGAAAGTTTTCATGAACCAAGACAACATTAAATCCAAGAAGAATCTGGGATGGAGGTGGTCTTTCATTGAAAGGATTTGTAGCAATATCTCTTTTGAGACTAACAGAATTAGCAGATTCATAAATGAGAACTGGGAAATGCAAAGTAGAGTTCAAGTCGACCTCTGGAACAGAATTCTACGTTGTTAGACTAACTGATGAAGAAGACTACAGAGTCCCAAGACAAAGAGGAACTAGAGGGGTGTTTGAAAAGCTCATTATACTTATGGAAGTTCCAGCTGTGGGTCCTGAAATAATCGATGAAGAACTTTCTCAAAAATGATGATTTGGCTGTTGATTAAAAGAATTCCAAAACACATAATATTTGATATCAGAAGAATTCTAAAACCTGTAAGGATTTTTCAGGAGGATAAGAGACATTATGAAGGGATAGAGAGGGGAAAAACATGGAGGTTAAGATGACATTAATTGATGTCATTGATGTCAAGAGACCTATGATTTTTTGCATTGATGCCTATGAAACACCAACCATTTAATATTGGCTTTAATTTGATTATGTTCTTAATGGAATCAAATTTTACAAAGTTTGCAGAATTCTCGACCATCCCCAACCTCTCTGTGAACCAAACCATGATGTTAAAAGTACAACTCCTTTAATACCCATCAATCTGGGACGACCTGTCCCTGCCAACCTCTCTTACTCTATTAAAGATGCCACCATGGAAGTTGAAGCTAAGTTGAAAGCTGTTAAAAGAAATTAGCAAGCCCAAAAAATTGTTGAGCAGATAACAACCCAAGCTAACAACTCTCAACATCCAGTGCAATTTAATGTTGGAGAAAAACAGAATGTTGAATCTAATGAAGCCTCTAATCCAGATGTTATTGCTTGTCAGTTGAGGAATATTAGAAATAATGCGGCTAAAAGAGGAAGTGTTCCCGCCAAAAAGAAGGGAATGAACCTAAAGGTTGCTGCTAAAAATCGGGAAAGAAGAAAGTTCATGATAAATGTCAGCAAATTAATTCGAATACCTTTCCTACCTCTTCACCAATAAAGCCTTTTCCCTTCAACTCCTTTCCTACTTTATCCCAACTAAAAGCAAGAATGGATATGAAAATTGAAACTAGGAAAAAAGAAAAATGGTCAGCAAAGAAAAAAACTTTTCTTTGAAATTAGTTGGAGTCAGGAAACCAAAAGTATAAATCTCAAGTTGGTGAACCAAAAAGGAAAATATCATATCATGCTAAAGAGCCAGGCAGCCAGAAAAAGAATAAAGACCATGATATAAAGGAAGTTATTGTTGATCAAGAGGAGAATACCAAGATTGATGAAAGATACAAATGAAACTTGGAAAATGATGGCCACTAGGATGCTAACAGTATCTAGGGACACGCAAGCTCCAGTCATAAGGTAAACTTTCATTTTCACTTTCTTTGGCCTTGGGTGTACAACATGCTTATTTTAAATATTTATACTCTATATGCAATTCTAATTGTAGGGTGGTATAATCACACCCCAACATAAAAACTTATTAAACTTTTTTTCTTTTAAAAATAGTATATCCAGAGGTATCTTATTTCTGGAAATTCTTTACCACCTTGGAGCTAAAGAATTGGGCAAAGGAACACCAGAAAAATACCCCAATGATTGTTTAACAAGATCAACCCTGATACTTTTTTCATATCTGAAACCAAACAAAAGAAAGAAGGTCTGAAAAAAATTATGAGGGATATTGGAGTTGATAATTTCTGGTTTGTTGAACCTGGTGGTATTGTGGGCACTGCAGGTGTCTTAGATATGGTATGGAAGAACACTATCAATATTGTCATCATTGATTTTTCCCACCACCATATCAATGTTATTGTCACCTCTGCCAACAGAACACCATGGTTACTTACTAGGTATTATGGTAGTCGTTACATTATTGACCAAAGAGCTGAATCTTGGAAAATGGTTGAAACACCGCTACCTCTAATAATTTTCCATGGCTTGTTATAAAAGACTATAATTTCATCCTTCATGACTCAGAAAAATTTAGTTTGCATCCTATTAATAAAACCGAAGCTGATTTATTCAATAAGATAACCTCTGATATCGATTTGGGCCGCTCTGGCTGTCCCTTGGTCTAATAGAAGATCTGGTCCTTCTCTTACTAAGCAAAGGTTTGATAGAGGTATGACGAGCACTACTATCACTATTTTGCTTGTCGTAGGTTTTGCTCATCAGCCCCATTCTTCTTAATTCTAATCCCAGTTGGAAAAATGGTCCTTTCAAGCTTTTTTATCCTTGGCTTGAGCATGAAGATTGAAAAAAAATTATAGATGTGTTTTGGAAGAAGGATTTATCTCGCCCTTCTTCCTTCATTATAGCTGGGAAGCTTAGGAATGTGAAATTGAAGTCAAGGTCTAGAATAAGGATGTTATGGAAATACCAAAACCAACTTATATGAATTCAAATAACACCTGAATTGGTTGTACAAGAACTACTTCAATTATAATATAGTAGAATTTATCAACAAAGCCAGAAGAGAGATGATGGATTGGTATGACACTGAAGAAAAATTATGGAAAACAAAGAGCATGGATCAAAATATAATGCTAGGAGATATAAACACTAAATTCTTTCTTAGAGTAACCAAAAACAGACAAAAGAGAAACAAAATTGAAACCATAATCAATGAAGAAGGTACCTGGTTATCTGACAAAGAGGAAGTTTATACTTGTTTTCACTAGTCATTTCAATAAGATGGCTACTGTCGAGTTTTCTGAAAACTACTATCACCCAACATGAAAACTCTTTACTGAATATCACCCCTAGTCCTACTGAAATCAAAAACACTCTGTTTAGTATGATATGGGACAAAGCTCCTGGGCCAGATTGTTTTCCACCTAACTTCTTCCAAGCCAACTAGGATATTATTGGATCTGGCATCATCAAAATGGTTCAACATTTCTTCAGTTCTGGTAGCATGCTCAAAGAAATGAATGCCACATTCATGTCCCTTATTCCTGAAATTGAAAACCTACTATACCATCCCACTTCTTACCTATAAGCCTATGCAACACCACCAATAAGATCATTTCTAAAATCATAGCCCAGGGAATGAAACCTTATTTGAATAAGATTATATATCCTTTTCAATCTTCCTTTGTCCCTGGTAGATAAATATCTGATAATGTGGCCATTGCTCATTAAGTTAATTATTCACAGTACAAGATCTAAAGGTGGTAAGAATAGTGAAAATGGTGTTACGGGAATACAAATTGATATAATGGCTAAAGGTTTTGAATGGGTAGACTGGTGTTTTCTTCTAGCTGTTATGAGACAAATTGGGTTTGATGAAAAATGGTGCAGGAAGATTCAGCAATGTATATCTACCACCTCCTCAGCTGTCCTTGTCAATGGGGTGTCTGGTAAATTCTTCAAGCCATCCAGATGGCTTAGACAGGGACATCTTTTATGTCCATATCTCTTCCTTTTTTTGCATGGAGGCCTTGTCCATGACTATGATGCATGCTGAAACAACTGGTATTTTAACTGGAGCTAAAATTTGCACCGGAGCCCCTTTTATAAGCCATCTTCTTTTTAATGATGATTGCCTTGTCTTCTGCAAATCTAATATGAGTGAGTGTAAGAACCTTGTAGATATTAACAAAAAAATTAGTGAATCTTCAGGCATGTTTATCAACTTCAGCAAATCTAGGATTTTCTTCAGTTAAAACATTAAGGAGGATATTGGCAGATCTATCAGCAACTATATGGAAGTTTAAATTAATGATATTTATGGATGACAAGTACCTTGGATCCCCCCCTCTTCACTACCAGAAGAAAAATTGAGTCTTTCAAGCCTTTTGTTGAAAAACTGTAACTCAGACTTGCAGGATGAAAGAACAAATACTTAAACCCAGTTGGAGGATGAATCTCATTGCTTCCGTAACATCTAACTCTAGTATATATCAAATGAATTGCTTTAAAATCCCTAAGAAAACTTGTCAATAATTGAACAAAATTTAGAGGGACTTCTTTTTGGGGGGAGATCAAGACAACCCTACAGGTCTGCACCCCAAAGCTTGGGATTCTATATGCAAACCAAAATATGGAGATGTTCAACAGTGCTAGGATTACCAAAATTGGATGGAGGCTAGCTAGTGAGGAAGATTCTTTATGGACCAATATTATGACAACAAAGTATTTCAAAGGAAAAAAAAATTCTCAATTTGGAAACAACTATCCAAGATTACAACATATGGAAAATTGGTAATGGGCATAAGGTTCATATTTGGGAGGATAAATGGATTTGCTAATTTCAGCACTCATCTCACCAAAACAGAAAATTGTCCTGAGGACCTTCTGATAGTTAAACATCTTATAAACTCAGAAGAAACCGGGCCGGTTACAAACTAAACATTTGGTTCAACCAGGAGGAAGCAGAAGCCTTAAGAAAAACCATCATTACCATAATAAAGATGACTCAATTCTCTAGGATCTAACGGAAAATGGTGAATTTACTGTCAGAGATACAATATTGATTCTCTATACAAGGCAAAAATGGATCAAAGATACAATATTGAATTTATTTTCAGAGATACAATATCCATTCTCTATACAAGGCAAAAATGGATCAGAGATACAATATTGATTCTCATGTTGCTGACTGGAAGAAAATATGGGTTCCTGATGTTTCCCTGCCATCTATCTCTTACTCTAGAAATGTGCGCATAGAATCCTCCCTGCAAATTCCAAAAATGGCTAGTATCTTACATTACATAGATCCTTTATGTATCATTTGCAAAAGTAGGGAGGAAACTATGTCTCACTTGTTTATAGGATGCCCTTTTGGCAAAAGTGTTTGACAATTATTCTTTGGTCCAAATAACATAATATTTTGGGGAACATCAAATTTCACTTAATGGCTCAATTCTTGGTGGATCAGTGTTCCTATCATAGGAAAATATCAGGCTCAGCTGGCCATTATATGCTGGTATATCTGGGAATCCAGATGTGATTACATTAAAACCATTATGGATCATCATTAGATGGTTAAGAACATAAAACACCATATATGAGACTATAACAGGATTCACAAAATGCCATAACACATTATTCATAATGTGCATTATCAAATGCAGGAAAATTCTCATTTGAACCTGCATGTTAGCCATAACAGTTGGGGAGATACTGGAGTAATCATCAAAATATGTACCCTTCAGAATCCAGAAACTCTAATATACTACATTGTTTTAATTGTTGAAGATTTTGCAGGTAACCGTATCGGGGAAAATAAAAATCAGGATATCATGAAGATCAGGAGCAATAAGAAGGAGCAGAACTAGTTATCATGTGGGCTAAGGAAATACCACACATAAATGTTCAAATCGAAGCTGAAGAAATATCCACCATTTTCAAATTCAATTTGCCATGAAGACTATTCAAGGAAGATATAAGAGTTTCTCTAGTTACCATGAAAGCAACCAAGGTGATCAGAAAGATATCATGACAATTATATTTCTTTTACATTAATTAATCTCAAAATCATTAATAGAAACCAGAACTTATATGCGTTTAATTTAGCTATATTTTGTAAGAACTCCACTAATGATAAGAGTCTAAACTCTGATTATACCCAATCCCATCTTTTGGAAAGGATTAACAATTTGGATGTTGTTGCCACATACTTGCTTATATTTTTCTTATAAAAAAAAGTAACTGCACAAGTAGATTTTTCTGCAAGTATAAAATTAAGAAATCAAATGAGGAATGACCACGTAAAAAAATAAATAAAATAAATAAAAAACTATCGATAAACAATGGCACCTACACCGTTAATGGTTTCTTTTCTTACGTAATATTTCTGAAGGAAAAAACATTGTAATTTATGCACAATATAAAATCAGAGCTTGGAATACCGTACAATAATCAAATTTTACTAGCTTTATGTCACAGAAAAGTATCTTGCCACCTCTACGCATTCATCAAAATCAAAACTGCTTGCACAGTCTAATAAAGCGTTCTGTTGATGTTCATAACGGCAAATATAGTTTAATCCAACAAGAAGTTGGCAAATGGCTGCTTCCGTTTTTTCCCTGTCTGCAAAATACAATGTTTGAAGAAGGAGAACGTTTGTCCTCGTAATAATTTGTTGCTGCTCCAAATTACGTTCTGTTTGCCACCTGATCATGTTGTGAGCTAATGGTGAAAACCATGCTAACATTTTGTCGAGTTTTTCCTTCCAATCATGAGCAAGAGGAGCATCATAGATAGCCATATTCTTAAAGTAAGACTTCAGATTCGTCTTCAAAGATTTTCTTAAGCTTTCTGGCAACATCTGATATAGATCATCTCTTGCTTCTTCGCCGACTAAATGTGGATATCGAAGAAATTTCTCTATAACAATGATTACATTTGCATAATGCAAAGCCAGAGCAGAACCTCCAATAGTGGAAGGAGGAGCATTCACCGTTAACCTACTCTTCAGAACAAACTGGGCTCTGTTAGTCATAATAAACTTAGGCTGTCTTTGATCTCCGCCGGAAGGGACACCAAAATCAACCCGGTTAGAACAACCAGAAAAGTATGTTTGATCTCTCCCCAACCCGTTAATACTACCACTACGAATACCCAAAGCTCGGTCATTATCTTGACAAACATTCTCAACTTCATCATCTAGCTCTGCCGAAGCTGAACTGCTCAAACTAAGACAATCCATGAAAAGTCTCCCAGGGCTACTTCCACAAGGAAAGTTAGAATACTCTGGATGAAATGTAGGATCACCCAGTTTTGTCGGCGTAGCCCTAGAATGTGTCCCTTTTATCTCCACAGGCACTCTCTTGATTTGTCCTGAATTCTGAACAGTAGTCTTCCTTGAAGCTGGTTGTGATGGATCATGAATCATCTGAGAATGTTGGCTTCCACCACTTTGACCCTGAATAGAAGGCGAAACCGAACCTCCAACAGCACCTCCGAAAGAAAACTCTGACCCTAAAGCCAAAAGGTTAGAGACATCTGACCTTGAAACCGAATCCCCAAACACAGCGCAAATCCTGGCATAAATTGTACAAACAGTTCTCACCAATAATGCGACAATCTTATCATAAGTTTGATTCCATAATGAAATATCTCTAAGATGCCTAACATCTTGACCTTGCCAAATCAATTTCTGTTCATAAGCTCTCTGAGTCTCTTCATGTTGAGTTAACTGAAACTTTTTCGACGCTTGTTCTAATTCATTCAAAACTTGCATTTCATTATATAAACTCGACGTTGCATTCACAAATCTCTCCATTTTCCTAATCATACCGTCCATATCTTTAACTAAAAAACCCAACTCTTTAACATCAATAACACCAGTCATAATATCAGCATAAACATGTTCAAATCCTTGCAATGCAGATTCGGTACACTTCTTTCCTAATCGTGATATAACAGACGCAACATGATTTAAATCATCAAGTTTTTCAGCAATTACTAATTCTATTGAGTATAATTCATCAGATGATACTACGGTTTTTACGCCTTCTGAGTTCAAGATCTCATTTTTCAGCTTAGAGATTTCCTGATCAGTTAAAGATTTGTGGAGATACACTGTTTTCGACATAATATTTGCTACTTCAAACGAAAGAATTCCAATGGTTTCCTTGTGTTCTGGTTTCTTGTTGTTGTTCTTTTTCTTTGATGTATGATCTAAAAGCAAAGCATTTTTAAGATTGTAACTTACTTGATTTCCCATTTTCAGAATCCAAGGTTCTGCCACCATCTCTTCCTCTTCTCCAAAGCTGAGCACAATACCACCGACGCTAAAATCACGGAAAAAACCTGAACTTTTCCGTGATTGGCGAAATCTCTGAAAAATCAGAGTAATATAATTCTCAGCCGTTGAATTGGGAGGTTCTGCAGTCTCATCCTTTGACTTGAAACTGAGTGAAAAATCTCAGTTATGATAACACAAATGAAGATTATTATTTTTAAGCCGTAGATTTAGGAACAGATCCAAGCTGCTTTAGTTGAGCCCTAGAAAAGTGTTTCTGAAAAGAAATCCAGGAGAGTATATGAAGGGAAATTAAAATGAAACGATGGAAATGAATAGATAATACCACAGAATAGTAATTTTTTAGTAGAATTTCCACGCTTATCTTGAGTATGTATGGTTATTGATTGTTTCACTGAAACAATGTTGAAGAAAGTTCAGACAAAAAAGAAAAGTTTGATAAGAAAATTTTGAGTTTATTATTTCTTCACTGGTAAAGCTGTGCACAGGGTGCGCATTTTAGCGACAAACCATTGAAGAAGAGGTACTTAAAAATCTTTGCGATTCTGAGGGAGAGAGGAATTGTGGGGAAGGGAAAGGATTAACGAAGATTTGAGAGGGAAAATAAAATCAAAGAGGATTTAGGGGAAAGATTTTATTTTGGTTTTTTCAGAAAGTAGGTCAACAAAATCACCTTAATTGTAGTAATTAATTAAAGAGTTTACCTTTTATTCAAAATCCTAATTTAGTTATGAGTGTTTTTATTTTTTGAAGCATAAATTAAGACTTTTGAGTAAATGCCAGAGAGCATTCAAGTTTAGGAAATGAATAATTTGACATTTCACTGTTTTTGACTTTAGTATTCTTTTTGGGTGTTAAATGTTGTTTTACTTATATTTGATTAATCAAACAATAAATACCACCATTAAATGGTACGGAGGAGGAAGTAAATAACGAGGGTATCAATTTTTTCTTTCAATTATCGGTTTGTGTAGGGCGTTATTTTATATACCCTCGTGACAATATTTATAAGGTACATCTTTTAATCTTTGGATATTATATTTTAGATTATACATATTTGAGATATTATTTTAAAATATTTAAATATTTTTTTTATCATTTTTTAACATTGAAGAAGAGATAATTATGTTTGATAATAGTTTTGGAGCAATCTAGGAACCAAACAACCACGGAGATCATAGAACTGATTACCACTATTGTACCTAAAAATAGAAGCCTGATTTAGGGGCTCCTCAATTCATAGAGGGGCTCCTCATATAAGATAAAATAGAGACATTTGAAATAAAATTTAAAAACTCCTTATCCATAATATTTTCATAATGGCTAAACTACCCATGATTAGTTAGTATTAGTAAAATTAATTAGCTAATAGATTAGGCTAATCATAATTAATCTTAAATAATTTTATACTTAATCAGATCAAATAAAAAAAAAATTTGGTTTGGTGGGAAGAAAAATTAGAAGAAATTTAGATAATTTTCTAGGGTTTTTTAAAAAATCCTAGATTTTGATTCAATCAACCAGAGTAGTGAGGTATACCTCTAACTTAAACTTTTGGTCTTTTAATGGCTCAAATTTGATGAAATTACATAATAAAAGATGATTTTTTTTTATTCAGAGGATTTTACAGTTGGGTTTTCATGTCGAACACAACCGTAAACACCATTTATGGTTGGGTGTTCTTCCCAACCCAACCGTAACCGGTAGTTCAGGGATGAACTACAAATTTTAACAGTTTTACGGTTGGGTTTTCGCATCGGACCCAACCGTAAATAATCTAAAAAAAAAATATTATCCAGGATGATTACGGTTGGGATTTGCCAATCAACCCAACCGTAAAAACCAATTTTAGTTTACAATTTCATCCAGTATTTACGGTTGGGTTTAGGCTTCCCAATCCAACCGTAAAACATCTTTTGGACCATTGAGTTTAAGGTAAAATTGGGGTTTAAAAATCAAATTTTTACACTTATTCAATCATTTTAACTAGATTGAAGGTAAATTGGGTCATTCAAACAAAGAAAAACCGAAAACAACACAAGTATTAGAATCCAATATTAAATGATCCAGGAATATTTACTGTTGAGTTTTGGCTGAAAACCCAACTGTAAATAGCCGTTTTAGTTTTAGTGGATGATCATTTACGGTTGGCTTTTGTAATCGAACGAGTTTTAGTTTTAGTGCAAACACATTTACGGTTGGCTTTTATAATCGAACTCAACCGTAAATGATCATCTTCATGTCCTTTATCCCACATTTTCTATGCATAAAAAATCATATTTTTATTTGGTTTGGTTGGTGGAAAAAGTAGAAGAAAGAAAAGAGAGTTTTTGGTTATTTTTTGAAAAGCCCTAGATTTTGATTTTCTTAACCAAAATGAGTGATTGTAGTGACAAATTTGTGGTGGATGAATCCTTGTATGATAACCAAACCAAATTTTATATACCCATTGAGGAAGACTCAACTATGTATGATTATTTGGATGGTAGAGAGGTTTAAGTGAAAGTTGTGATGGTGAAACTCAACCAAATGGAGAAACTAACCGTCATAGTGAAGATTCTATTGGCGAGAGTAGTCAGGTATACCTCTAACTTAAACTCTTGTTTTTTTTGGGTCAAATTTTATGAAATCACGTACATAATAATGATACTTTTTGTGATTCAGGTAGTTTTACGGTTGGGTTTTCTTCTCAAACCCAACCGTAACCGTACTTTTCATGGAGGAAAAGTACACCGTAACAGTTTTACGGTTGGGTGTTTAGCACCGACCCAACCGTAACTCATTATGTGCATGGGTATTTATTGCGCTAGTTACGGTTGGGTTCGACAAATCAACTTGACGTGATCACGGTTATAAGGGTTGCCGGTAACTCTGACTCGTTATACCACCTTTCCTTCGTTCTTCTCCTCTTTTTGGATAACATAATACATAGTTGCAAACACTCCAATACAACTTTTGAGTTAACATGAATATTTACGGTTGGGTTTTGACTCAAAACCCAATCGTAAAACTGTCCTTCTTAATGCTTTTGGTTGTTCTATGGTTGGGTATGGACTTGTGTCCCAACCGTAAATGAACCTGGGATACACTAAGGAAATAGAAGAGTAGGCAAAAACCTTATTTTAAAAATTAAAGGAAGAACTAAAGGAAATGAAATAAAATAAATCATTAGATGATTACACTTAAACACTTAAAGATAATAGATGAAATCATGATAGGTACTTTGTTCCACAATACGATAGCAATCGGTATGCAAAAACGACTCCCCATGTTTGATTATATATTGCTCCATAGCCATCACATGCTGAAAAAAATAAATCAATTATAAGTTTGAATTTTTGAAAACTCTTTTTAATGAACGATTTATTAAAGAACACACTTACTCTTGCCACAGAGTTTTCGGGTGGGAAGTGCTTGTTTTCTCAATTTCATTTCCTGTTTTAAGTTCTCCATTTTTTCAAACACCGCCTCAAACCTTCTCTTAATTCCTCTGAACGTCCTCCGATTTTCATTCCCGTCTAATCCCATAAAAATTTGAAACACACACTTCCACAAGGAATCGGAATTGTGATCCGTCATCCAATCTTCATTGACGGCTTGGTTATTGTCGTTATAGTGCGCTCTATCGTACTCGTGCATTATCATCGTAACCCACGCTCTAATAATTGCAACATCTTCATCGGTAGTGTAAACCATTTTTAGTGCTTCAAAGGGTATGGTGAGAATGAGTTGGAAAGTCTAGAATTAGAATGAGAATGAAAGGGATAGGGAATAATGAGAAAGGGAAAGAGAAAGGTTTCCTTTTACAGTGAAAAAGTACTCAACTGCTAGATTTTCAAATAAAAGATCCATTGGGTTTGTCTACTTTAAGGAAACACAACCGTAAATAATCCTCAACAATAAATCCGTTGGGTTACTCTACCGTTGAAACTTGCTTAGTTACGGTTGGGTTTTCCAACCGTAAATAATCCTCAACAATAAATGTTAACTAACCAGAAGAATTTATGGTTGGATTTTACAATCGAACCCAACCATAAATAATCCTCAATTCAAAAAATTTGACATATGTAAAATTATTTACGGTTGGAAATCAGAATTAAACCCAAACGTAACGTTCAAAAAATTTGTAAGTGCAATTTTTTTTACGGTTGGGTTCAGAATCGAACCCAACCGTAAACTTTGATCTTCATATCCTACCTTTAAATTTACGGTGAGTTTGTTTAATAACCCAACCGTAAAACGAAGAACAAACCAGTTACTGTTGGGTTTTCCAATCGAACCCAACCGTAAATTTTTCTGTAACCCAAGTTCTTCATTAGTTTGTTTAGTTTTATTCGGATTGTCATCACTAGTGCCTTCTACACCTTTAGTAGGATTCTTCATCACGAATTTTAGAGTTTAATCGACGGCGAAATTTTGATTCGATGGAGAAATTCGGTTAAAATGGAGAAGGAGGAGATATGGAGAGAGAGGGAAAGGTTTTGAATTAGAATTAAAATTTTGTAAGGTTTTGTTTTGTTTAGGTTTTAATTGATTGAAGACAAATTAGACTTTTTCATTAATAGAAGGGTAATATGGACATTTAACATAGCCCCTTGGACACCCCTTAAAGGATTTTTGGGTCACCCTACCTCACATTAAAGCCCCTCTACAAATGTGAGAGCCCTTAAATCAGGTTTCTAAAAATATGCTTATTAATTTAACGCTCTTGGGAGTCTTTGTAATTTTAATTTACAAATGACCATAATTAAATATATTGATTGAGCATAGTTTGATTCCTAAATCACTAGTATACGAGTAATATACACGGGATGATAGGTGTGGAATTAAAAAGAGAAGAAACACTTTAATTAGAAAGACCAGGGGAGGGGTTGGATGCAAATCTAATCTAATTATAACAAAAACAGAAAACCCCTCGCGATCTATCTATATCCCTGGTCTTTATGTGTAACCCTATGGATTCTTTCTCCATGTTAGAAAATATTTCAAAAACCTACATTTCTAGGATTTGGAAATTAAAAAATTAAATAAAATAGAGTGATTCATGTAAAACAAAAAAGTTAATTAAAAATTAAATTATTTTTAAAATATTGTCTCAAGATCCGAATATATCTAATATTTAATATCCAATGGCTAAAAGATGCACCCTTACCGACGTTATCATGAGGATGATGTAGCCAAAAAAAAGTTAGACGTCCTCTAGATAAATCTCTAATTTTAGACATTCACCTAGAGAATGTCTTCACACTTTTATTAATAAAAATCATTGAAAAAAATAAAATAATTTTAACAAAATATATACCTACAAATAAGTAAAAAAATGATAGAAAACTTTATGTATTAGAGATAAAAAAAATTTCCATAATATTTAGGATTTTATACGTAGAGGATGTCTTAAACGTGATGTCACATATGAAACATCCATATTCACCATTGAAGAAGCTCTTACGAGTCCTAGGAGCAAGGTTGTAAAAACGTAAAGCGTGAAGTGACTCATTTTTTATTTTAGGAGATCGATTTGTATGTTGAAACGTGAATCGAAGATTCATGGTAAATTATCAATATAAATAAAATATAGTGTTTTTGTTTAAACTATCGTCATCTATCAATTCCAGGCCCAATTACAATTACTGTCAGAATTTAGACCTTCTGTTAGCATTAGAACTTGAAGATGAAAGGAATCCTAACTATAGTTGTTGACATTGAACTACTACTCCATGAAACATTCTATGATTTTCGTTCAATAAAAAAATATTTTCAACACCTAACAAGGAAAAATAATATTGAAAAACATCTAAAAGAAAGCCAACACAAATCTTTAATTGATTTTTTTTCGTACGTCTCATGATGTATTAATTAGACCTTCGGTTCACATATTTTTTTCAAAATTTTGAAAAATAAAATTTTAGAGTTTATTTGGGTTAAAAGAAGATGGGGGAGAATATCTAAGGTTTTGATAAAAAATGGCTGATGCTTTTAAAATCAGTTGGAATATGTAAATCAACTCAGTTGACATATTTGAATCAGTTACATTTTGACTCAACTCGCCTAACTAGCTTTAAATACCTAGAAAACTACAGGATTTGAGAATACCGGCTTATGCGGACTTGATGTCATCCCCACCTTCCTTCATTATATCACTGGCAGTCCCTAGTGAGAGCGGCACCTATATATTCAGCAATTATATTTTGGTTTATGATTTAGGCTATGGTTAATAAATTGAAAAAAAATTATAGGTTATAAGTTATATGAGTTATGTTTAATAAAAGCATATGCTATGAATAAGAAAAGCCCTTAATAACTAGTTAGTGAAATATATTTTATGATAACAAATAATTAATTTATCATATATATATATATATATATAATATTAAGGTAGATTTTATGATTTATGTAAATATATTGATAATATTATAGAATCTTACAAACAAGTTTGTGTTAGACTTTTGGTCTAATGTGCTAGAGGTTCAAGGTTCAAACCTAGCCGACTATTTTTTATAAGAAAAAAAAAAGAAAAAAAAGGTGAATTGTTTCAAAATCGAGAGAATCTTACAAGTCAAATGAGATTTGATCCGCTCATGCGAGTCGACTCGATCTGATAATGCATGAAATGACTCTTACAATCGACTCGTGATATGTAGGAGTCTAAGGGCAACTGCAGCGGTCGACCAGACCAAAGAGCAAAGACCAGGAATGCTCTTTGGTCCGATTTTGTGAGCCGCAACGGACGACCAAATGTGGTATTTGGTCCAGAAATTGAACAGTATCCGATCAGATTTAGTCGAAAAACTGGACCAAAACAGATATAGTCTGACGCCCTTGTAATACAGCGTTTTCCCAAAACGCCATTGTACGCGGACGTTTATAAACACAAACGTCATTACTGAAAGACGTTTATCAAAACGTTTATTTATAGTAGCGTTTCTGAAACGTTGTATTAAAACAGCATAATTTAAACAAACGGCAAGCTGGAAGAGCGTGTGGGATGAACGTTCCTCTGCCAGAGCGTTAATTGCCAAAACGCTGTAACACGAAGACGTTGTCACGCTCACGCTGCTCCACAAGAGCGTTTAAGTTTGAAACGGTCCTCCAAAAGGACGTTTTTGGTTAAAACGGTCATCTATTGTAACGTTTTGGTGAAACGCTCCACCACAAGAACGTTTTGATTTGAGAAGCTCACCTAGTGTAGCGTTTTTAATTTGAGAAGCTCACCTAGTGTAGCGTTTTGACCATGATTGACCTAGCTTGACTTTTTTTAACGCTCCCTCACACTAACGTGACCTTTGTTCACGCTGGTCTACAAAAATGTTACCTAAAGTTAACGCTCGTCTTCAATAACGTTACCTAAAATTAAATAAGGTTAACGTTGTTGTGCTGCAACGTTTTTTTTGTAACGCTCCTCTACACCAACGGAGTCATTTCAAACGTTGTTTTATGTTAACGTTTTTTTTTTTCTAAATGCTGTTTTAGAAGAGCGTTTTGGTTTTGACGCTTCATTATGGTAACGTTTAGATATACGCTTCAGTAAAGTGACGTTTGAGTATGTAACGCTTCATTACAGGAGCGTATGTTAAAAACACTAATCTAAATGAACGTCAAAACATAACGTTTGTCTAGTTAAACGTCTGTGTAATATACGTCACTATAGTATAGCGTTTGATAATTAACGCTTATTTACAACAGCGTAATATCATATTTAGTCATGTTTACGTTGCGTTTTTTTTTTTAAACGACCAAACAGATTTGGTCTTTGATCGATGGTCTGGTCCAACCGCTGCAGTTGCTCTAATAACCTTGTTGAGGACGCCCTTCCTATTACATTCTGGACAAAACATCAACCAAAAAACTAGGAGGACTATGCAACCAAGGACCCTACATCCTATCATTAGTTGTGCATCCTATCATTAGCTGTTTTCTTGGCTAAAACAGTAGCCACACGATTCCCCCCATGTACCGATGAACAAAAAATACGGTATCAAAGGCACTAGAAAAAACATCAATATTTATTAGAAGGTTTATAAAAAAATCAAGGATTGTCACGCTCTTTTTTACACAACTCATTATATAAAGAGTTGCTCTCTATCAGTGATGGAGTAAAATTTATGTAAAATAAAGTAGTACTTTAATATTATTATTTTTATATAAAATAACTCATTATATAAAGAGTCGTTCTCTAATTTAGTTGTTATATTGGATTTTTTTTTTGCATTAATTTAGTTGATATAATATATATTGTTTTTATCTTTTTTTCTAATTTATTCTTAACTTGAAATCAGTACCTAATTTAAATCTGTGTGTGTTTAATTTTTTAGACAACTCTCTTAAATACTTATCTTTATACTCCTTTCTAAATACTCCTTTTTAAAAATTAGGGTTCTAAAAACTAGAAAAATCAATACTAGTCTAGGGTATTTGAGGAAAAAAAATTCTCTAAGTACTTTCTTAATCTTTGTGCAAAACCCTATTATAGCAACTGAACTAGGACATCAGAAGTATTATTTTTATTTTATTAATGATATCTTTATTATAAAATAATTAATTTTCGTATTTATTATTTAGAGAATAGTTTAAAATTTTATTTTAAGATTTTTAACAAGTTAGAAAAGTTGTCTAAAGATAGTTAATTACACTGGAAAACAAGTTTTTAGGTTTTGATAAGTTTAGGGTTTGTTTAGTAAGAGTTATCTGTATAAGGAGCTCCAAAAAGGAATATTGGAAGATTCTTTTGATTAAAAAAATTATTTTGTTATTGTTAAAATTTGTTTAACTTTATTTTTATTTTTATTTATAATTAGATTCACACTAAGGTCTAAATAATTATCTTATTCATAGTTGTGACTCTTCGGAGTTGCGAGGTCTGGATCATTCGTTTATAGTTATTCGTAAGAATAATTTGAGGTATGAACAATTTACTTTTTCTTCCATTTACATATATTTGCTGCATCGTTATCAATTTTACGGTTACTTTACAATTTATACTCCGCTGCAATAATTTATCTTTATTTTAACGTTTCTGATCTGCATCAGTTAGTTACCAGAGCTAGTTACGTTCGTTCAAGATTTTTTTTTTTTGGTTTACCGAAAATCCGTCAATATATTTAGAGAAGATTTATTTTTTACGGAACAATGAAAAAAAAATGGTTGTCGATTGGGATACACCACCCGTCTACGATGTATATCAAGAAGATGAAGCTTCGATTGATCCAGTACATGAAGATCTATTTTTTGTGTCCATCAAAAAAAATAAAATTTCACCTTATATAAATATATTGTATTTATTAAGTGTTTCTTATATTTTTGGTTCCATGCTCCATGTTTCTTTACGGTGTAAGAATATTTTTTTACAACATCAACTTATGTGTTTGAATATTGTCACCCACAACATAAAGATGTAGAACATGGTACTGGCAAGATTCGAGGACGAATCTTCTCCAACACCGGTAGAATGATGGAGGGAGATTTATGTAAAATAAATAAATAAATAAATTATTTTATTGTTTGTATTTGTATTTTATTATTGATATTATTAGTAGAAAATAGTTAATTTTTGGATTTCTTATTTAGGGAAATTCTAGAATAGTCTAGAAGTTTATTTTAAGAGTTTTAACAAGTTAGGAAAGTTTTCAAAATACTACCTTGGGAAACAAGTTTTTAGGTTTTTAATAAGTTTAGGGTTTGTTTAGTAAGAATTATCTATATAAGGAGCTCCAAAAAAGAAAATTGGGAGACTCTTTTGATTAATAAAATTATTTTGGTAAACTTTCTTTAACTTTCTTTTGATTTTTATTTATAGTTAGGTTCACCATGGAGTCCAAAATAATTATTTTATCCATAGTTGTGATTCTTCGGAGTTGTGAGGTCTGGATCATTCGTTCATAGTCGTTATTCATAAGAATAATTTGAGGTCTGAACAATCTATCATCTCTTTCTTCTATTTACATATATCCGCTGCATCATTATCAATTTTCTCGGTTACTTTACTACTTTGCTGCAAGAATTTATCTTTATTTTAACGCTTCTGATTTGCATCAACTATCAACTTCCTGATACCTAGAGTCACTTCCAGTTTAAGTACCTCTCTGACTTCCCAAGGATCTACAATGTTATTGCATTGCGTGATACATATCTTGTAAAACTCCTTATGCACCTTCATTGCTCGTCCCTGATAACTCCACCTGAAACATCAAACTTAAGACTGTTGGATGCACCATTTGTATTTAGCTTGCAACAATAAGGAGGAGGACATTCTCATTGGACTTAAATTGATCCTTCTATTCATTTTGCGATTCAGTAGTATTCTGAGTTGTAAGAAACTCAGCTACACTCTTCAAAGCTTGATTAACAACTCAATCCACTGAATAGTTAACAATATAAGAAAACTGTCATGTTTTGAGAAGACCAAATATGCCATATGAGGAATAAAAACAAAGTTTCCCAAAGAAAAGTTGTGTGAGGTGGTTGCAATCTAGAATTGCAGGCCGCCCACTTTATATCAACAAATTTGTGCATGAGATTTATCCCCAGATTAATTTTACCCCAATCCCAAACTTTTTGTGTAATAGGACAGTTTATCAATAGAGAATCAATATTTTTCGCATGATTATCACGTAGAGTGCAATTAGAAGTAACATTTAGACATCTATGGAAAAGTTATGCTCTCACTAGAATTTACTTGTAAGACACTTTCCAAAGAAAATGCGTTATTTGGGATGGAAAATTTATCCATCATAAAGCTTTCCACCAGCATCCTAGGTTACTAAACCGAAATTCTCCTTACAAAGGAAATTATAAGTAGACTTTGTAGTAAGTTTCCTAGTCTTATCTTTACCCAAAACCAAAGAATTAGTTCTAGGACCCATAAATGGAACGATAATCGGTAGGATATGCTCAATTAAATTAAGCTTCAATTCACCAACAATTCGGTCCATAACATCCTCCACTCTCATGCCAACAACCTCAATAGGGTTGGTAGCAATAAAATTAGAAAGAGGGGTACTAGTATCAAACCAAACATTTATGGAAGAACCATCGCCAATACTCCATTCCAAGCCTTCCATGATTATATCTTTACCCCTAATAAACTATTCCAATATCTATAACTACCATTCTTCTTAATACAATCCCAAAGATTGGTATTTTGGCAATACTTAGCTTGTAAAACCTGAGTAACAAAAGATGCCAGAATTGTTGAAAATTCTCCATCCAAGTATAGCAAGAAAAGCCAAATTATGGATTTCAAGATCCTTAATCCCAAGCCTACCTAGATAAACAGGATTACAGACAAAATCTAATCCTACAAGATACATTTTATAAGTCCCATCTCGATTCTTCTACAAAAAGTTCCTCCTAAGCTTATCTACACTATTAAGGACACCGTTAGGAATCTTGAGGGTAGACATAAGATGATAAAGGAAGGATCCAAAGAAGATTTATTAAAACATATCTTCTTAAAAAATTGAGGGATTCAACATTCTATCTTTGAAGTTTGTTGGTTAATCTTATAGGAAAATGATACAAATCAACTAGCTTAAGTCAACCCCGCTGAACAGACTAACCCAAATATTTACCTGGAGATTTACTAACCTTCATGTGTAATGCTCGAGCTAAATGGATAGCACTTCTCCTATGAATATTTAGAGAAAAAATAACTACTGATTTTTCTTTACTTATAATCTGCCTATACTAATCACAAAATCTATCCAGAATGTCCCACATAGAATTTCCCAGATACCACGGAAATTCTTGATAGAGGGCTCAAGGAAAATAATGCTACCATCTACATAAAAACTATGAGTGATCATAGGAGCATCAACATCAATCTTGAACCTAGAAACATTATCATTTAGAATATCCTCATTTATCATCCGAGAAAGAAAATCCAAATAAGTAGTTAAGATATAAGGAGACAAAGGATCTCCCTGTCGTATCCCATAACTAGGAAAACATTTCTCACTAGGGATACACTTTAAAAGGATTCGAGAAATTATAGACAAACAAGATTCAAGCCAACTAATCCAAGTTTCACTGAAGCATAAAGATTTAAAAACACTAAAAAAAAACTCCATTTGAGTTTGTCGCAATTTTTATCAAAGATAATGTTTAAATCCATTCATCCCTTATTACCTTTATTCTTTTTGGTAAAATAAAAAATCTTAATTGTGGAGTTAAAATAGATCGACCTTGAATAGAAGTGTAGATGAAAAAATATAGATGAACACGAATTTTTCAGATATGTAGAATTTAGATATGATATATTATATTTGCATGTTTTAATACAACGATTCAATGATGATTTACATGCATGATGAAGGAGCAACAATGTGGTTGCTCAAACTGATGAACAGTTTTGGTGATTTCGATTAAAATCGGTCTGTTACCGACTTCGGGTAAGTTTTTCATTAATTTACAATATCTCTTGATATAATAAGTTAATCTCGAAGATATTATATGCATAGATATATCCAATTGTAGATATATGATTTAAAATCTTAATCTGAATGAATTCTAAGTTTACATGATATTTCACAAAATTTTGATTTTGCTGTTTTGGATCTGAATTTCGACGATTATTTTGACATTCATCTTACTTGAGCAGTTAGATCTATGATTGTTTATTAACAATTGATGTTTATTTCATCTATTGAAATAGTTTAACGAGTATTTTGCTGGTGATGTTGGTGAACCAACATTTTTCACCTGATGCATCTTTACATCCATGAAGAATATATCTGTTTCAGAATACACATATATAACCTATATTGTTATTACAGTTATCTTATTAAAGTATATAAATATTGTTTAAATATGTATTTAAAATACTAATTATCAACCTCTAATGATCATATTATTAGATTATACGGTAGTCTCAATTATAATAAACATTGCATTTATCTCAACTGTAGTTAAACTTTTTCAGGTCTAACTCAATTTATAAAGACATTAAAGTAAATTATCCATAATATCTAACCTAGATATACACAACTAATGATTTTTGTTTTATGTGAAGATAATGCATAAAAGACTACCACCTACACCTAGTGTTACCTCACTACTGAGGTTCGTCATTAAACCATCTATTTCAGCTATAAATGCAGAAATGACAGATCCAAGTCTAGCTCAAACTGTTCAAGGGAATATGAATGTTGCATCAACGTATGTGATCACTCCTGTGACAATAGAATTACATGTACAACTGCAGAAACAATAAAAACTGGTACTACAACTACAAGAACGAACCATATCCCAACAAAAGTATCAATGACAACCTCTTCTTTCACAATTTTAGGAACATATGGACGTCCACAGGGCATACTGGTTGGATCAACATCATATGTAGTAGACAAAGAGGTATCCAAACAACCATCAACACCATCCAGGAAACAATCAACATTCCATAAGATATGCTGGCAGAACTCCTCGAATCCATCAACATATTAGCTGAAAAAGTCAATAGACTAGAAATCCTAGTGGTATCTCAACCAATGTTATCTCAACTAGCATTATCTCATCCAGTAATTCAAGCAACTGTTTTACATAATCTTTCTTTGAATATCCCACTGTTACCTGAATTTCGTAGTTACCCACAAGATCAATTACGTCCACCATACATGTATTTGACTTCTAACCAATATGGAATCCCACCTAGACACATTTTCTTATAACCAAAACCAATTATTACTATTACCAGTCCAACTAGAAAATCTATGGAAACCATATTGGAAGGGAGATTGAAAGAGTAAGATGAAAAATTTGAATGTTAATTAGTAAGCCAAAAAGTAATCCCACATTCAGACTCCAAGACGAACCACTGCCAAACTAGATCCGGGAATGAAAATTACCTAAAAAGTTTCACTTACCATCTTTCTATCATTTTAAAGGCGTTATAGATCGAATGAGCATATTTTCTATTATGAACAGATGATGGATCTACGCCCGGATAATACACTAATCATGGTAAGGTTTTTCCCATCAAGTCTACAGAACGATGATCTAATTTGATTCATTTGTCTTCCACCTAATTCAGTACAAAAATTTGAAGATATCAAAGAAATTGTTTATCCAGAACTACTCCTGCAACATAAGGAAAGCAGATGTATTTGGAAAACTGGCAGGCGTGGTACAAAGAGATGATGAAATCTTTACAGAATTCCTCGAAAGATTCAAAGCAACTGCAGCACCCGTAGACAAGACTAATAAGAAAGTGTTTTGTGTCATGTTCAAAAGAACACTACTACAATGAGAAATAAGAAATCATTTACTGTAACTGTTATCAAATCCATGAAAGAATTGTACAACAAAATCGGAAAGTTTTTGAGACCAGAACAAGTTATTTAGAACATCATATCTAAGCATAAAGTTTATTCAACCAGTCAAGATGCATACCTGAAGAGATACCACTCCCTTAGATATGAACAACAACCAGCTAAGAGAAGAAATTTCAAAGAAAAGGCTGATAAAAGGTGGAAAGAAAAGTCTCAGAAATTCACCAAGCTGAACAAAACACCCGAAGCGATTCTCCAGTACATGAGAGACAAGACATACTTGTAAGCCCTAACAAGATGGATAATGAAGGAAGGGGAAAGCATACCATGTTTATCATGATGCAGTAGTCCATCACACAAATGAATGTAAGAATTTAATCAGATTCATTGATAACCTAATCAAAGATGGTCAACTGAAAGAACTCGGCCAGCTGGAACCAGGATCAAGTTCAGGTTGTAAATCCTCAGCAGAAGTTTTGAAAGGATGCGTGAATATGATTCATTCTACACCAAGAAACGAAGTAAAATCCGATCTCAATGGAAAGTTTTTGAGATTTTCATGACAAGAATACACCCCAGCTATGAGAAACTCCTTTTTCCTCCAAATGGCATCACTTTACCATCAAGGGATCTAGATGGAGTGACCTTGTATTACCCTAATTCGGCAGGTAGGGTTTACCGAAGAAAATATATATAATGGTTTGACCTTTACGAACACCGATGCTTTTTCAGCACAATTGGCTCCATAGTTGGGAAAACACTCCGCGGTTAAGCGTGCTCGGACTGGGAGCAATACAAGGATAAGTGACCTCCCGAGAAGCTGCTACTGGATGACCGCAATGGTACTCATTGAAAACCCCACATTGCCGGTAGTAGAATTTGATATATAGAACTCACATCTAATCTCCAAAATTATCGTTTCACCACTGTAATTTTCTTCGCTTCCAAGTTCACATTTATAAAGAATTGCTTATCAATCGAAAAGTCTATCCCATCTAATGTTACTAAGCATGTCATATCAATTTAAAAGCATAAACAATCAGTAGAACTATCTAACCAATACATAGTTTCAAAGAATCAAATATCTATTGTGAGCATACACCATCTAAGATCTAATCCAAGCACGACATATCAAACGAAAACCATATATGATCAAATCTACTATTTATACAATAATTAATCAAGATAACAATGAAGATAAATTACTAAACATTTAAATCATTTACTTATAAGTTTTCCATAATCAAAGTTGGTTTCTACCCAAAACCCTAGTGACATAATCTAGAAAAACATGGAGTTGGGTTTCTCAAAACCCATAAAAATAATTAAGAAAAGTAGAGAGGAAAAGATTAAACCCAATTTGAATAATGCTCTAATCTCTGTCTATTTCTCCTCAAGTTAGACGTCCACCCAACAAAGCTTTTTTGTACTTTCCTTTCTTCCAAGATGTGATGAACCAGCTTCACATCCTCGTCAGTTGTCTCCCAGGCTTTATGTTGATCGAACATCACCCCCTTCTCTCTTCTGTCTGAAAATACCCGTAACGGGAAAAGAGGGGGAGGTTTTTCACGAGTGCTGGTGGCGCTAAATAGTTAGCGCTTGTGCTAACACAGGCGTTTAGCACTACTAGAAGCGCTAAATGGTTAGCGTCTGTGCTAGCACAAGACGTTCCGCTGTTGGAAGCGCTAAATGGTTAGCCCCTGTGGTATCACAAGTCATTGCGTTGCTGGCAACGCTGACTGATTTGCGCCTATGCTAGCACAGGATGTTGTGCTGCTAACGACGCTAACTTAGTTAGCGCCTGTGCTAAGCCGTTGCTTTACTGGCAGCGCTAACCTAGTTAGCGTTTGTGCTAGCACAGGCCGTAGCGCTAACTAGTTAGTCATATTTTTTCAGTGCTAGTTTGTTATCCATTTGGCGTATTAGCTTTGTTAGCTTTATTAGCTTTTTTAGGCCTTTTGGCATATGTATATGCTATTTATTTGTACTAAGACTGTGGCTAGGGTTCACTAAGGCTAGAACTTGCCACTGCCATGGTTATTGATGGTGCACCACCAGCTTTGGCATTTGTTAATGTCGTGGCCATATTTATGGCCTATTTAGGATTTCTCAGTCGCATAAGATTTAATGTTAGCATTTATGCTTAGCTTTATACAGTGCATACAGAACATACTCAAGAGATTCAGTCGTGGAAGTTTGCAACTTGAGATTATACTTGATGCGACTCTGCAGTTAGATGGTATGCATCTAATTAGTATTTTATTCATATGGCGTAGCCTCTGTTATGAATGTTTGTAATTTTATATAATCAGTAAATTCTGCTTTATACAAATAGTTTGCATGGTTGCACATGAAATAACGAGAATTTAGTTGAGTAAAGCTCTGAAATTTCTATGGCGCATATATATGCAAAAAGAGCTACAAAGCTAATTTAGCCATGAGTTGATTGTGCGTTCTCAATTCTCTTGCGGAATGTAAGATAACAGTATGTATTTATAATTCTGATGTCGGGTCAGGAATTAATACATATTTATTTTATGCTTCTGCAGCTAGGCGAAAAGAAATATTTACAATTTTCTCCTTTGTCAAAAATCCACCATCAACATTAAGTCCCCTGCTTAATGCGAAACAGTAAATGTTTCGTGGTAAGCACTAGATGGTGGTATCAGTATTTAGGCGTTGGTGATAGCAACAACCACAACTCTTGCTGTGATGAAGGCGTGGCTGAGCTTCACATGTTGAACTAGTCACCGGGCGAAAATTTTCACCTTTCCCTTGATAATGGTCGGTCCTAGATCTTTTGAGCCATGACTGAACTACAAGTGCTGAACTGGTTACCGAGTGAAGCTTGTCACCTCTTCCTTGATAACGGTCGGTCTTGTAGCCTTGATCAGCATTCTTGCTCAGATCCATTCTCTTCGGGATAAATTCCAAGAAATTCCTTTTATTTGAATTTTAGGGTTTTCCACCTTTGTTTATTTAAACAAGTGGTCGGCTCTAGCCATTTTCACTCTTATTCTTCTGGCTTTTAACTTTCATTCTTTCCAGAGCTCAGAACAACCTTGAATCACTTCATCACTCCAGAATGTCTGATAATGGTAGGTCAAACCAAGGTAGCTCTTATGTCAAGCGTACTACTTGGATTACAAGTCCAGTAAGTTTCTCTTCACTCCCAAGTTTTTATACGTGTATGATGATTATAGTGAAAGCATGAACATAATTTGATTGTTGTTTATCCTAGGTTTCTCGGGTTAAGAAAGTACCAAAGAGATATATGAGCACTAGCAACTTCAAAGCAATGGTAAGTAACTTTCTTTCCTTTTTTTTTTTTTGAAATCGCCCTTTTTTTTTGAACCTATTGTTACTTGTTTGATTGTAACAGGAGATGGAGATTAGACATGCTAGGATTAAGGAAAATGAGGAAGTCGCACTAGCGGATAATAAAGTAAATGTTGAAGCCGGCTTTAAGAGTTTATCTAAAATCATGGCTTCCCTTGCTAATGTTGACTCGAGTCTTCCCATTCATGATTATCCCAACGCTGGGTTCCCCTTTGGGTTAGAAATGGATTTAACATCTTGGAAATATGAAGTAGTGGGAGGATTCGTTGTGCCCAAACATCATGTAGGTCTCTACACAAGGATATAAAAGAAGTACGGGCATATTGCTACAACAAAACTGGTGAAAGTCATATTCCTATCCTTGTAACATCCTTCTCAGGACTCCTCCCAATTATTTATGAAATGGATGATGTGCTTCCCTATACGGTTACAGACTTCAAAATCCAGGAACGGGATGAGATGTTGACTACTTGTGAGGGTTTTTGTTTCAGCGTAAACTGGTTGCGTCAGTTTTTGGAGAGCGTCAAAGAGGCCCATGCAGCAGCTTTGGCATAAGGGAAAGCCTTGAAGGAAGAATCCTTTAAAATTGAAGAAATGTATCGAGATCTTCAAACTCGTTCAGAGAAATATGATGAGAGATTAGGAAAATTGCATCATCGTAGTTTTCCTTTACTCAAAGGTCTATTTTAGTCTACATGATAGATAGCAAAACATTCTTGTTATTTTTTATTTATTTTTTTGGGTTTTGAATAGTTTGAATAAAGGATGTTTCTGATGAATGTAATGGGTTTTGAATTTGGAAGTTTAAATATATGTTTTGAGTTATATTGAACTTGAGAAGGAGATGATAAGAGTGTTTTAGGCATAATATTCCTTGAGCCATTTACCGTTAATGACTGTCCCTATAACTTCTACATTCATATTAACCAGGTTGTAATACCCGCTTGGCATGGACTTGGATATCACATAAGGCCCTTCCCACTTTGGAGCAAATTTCGGAGCGGACATATCTTGTCGAATATGCTTACATGTCCTAAGCACCAGATCCCCTACTTGAAATACTCATGGATGTACTGCCTTGTCGTAAGCCCTGGAGATCCTTTGTCGATAAGTCTATGCATACTTTTCTGCTTTGGATCATCTGGATTCGAGTATGTCTAAATCCGCTACTCGAGAACTGGGTATTTAGGACTCATCCCAATAAACTCCACTTGCTACTGCGATTCTTCCTGATGGGACTTTGATTTCTGCAGGTAGAATTGCGTCGGATTCATACACAAGATAATATGGTAAGGTTCCTGTAGAACCCTTCAGACAAGTTCTATATACCCATAAATCCATAGGAAATTGTTCCTGCCATGTTCTTGGATGGTCATAAACAGTACGACTTAAAATTCTAATGAGAGTTTTATTAGTGCTTTCAGCTTGCCCGTTCCCTTGAGGGTAGTATGGTATGGAGAATACCTACTTGGTACCATAGCTTTTGAGTAATTTTCGCACACATTTATTTGCAAATGGAGTACCATTGTATGTTACAATGTGCTTTGGTACCCCAAATCTGCATATGATGTGTTCCTTGATGAAAGTTGTTATTGGTGCTCTAGTCGTACTTATGAGAGGCATAGCTTCGACCCATTTGGTGAAATATTCTTTGGCAGTGAGTATGTATTCGTGTTGCTTTGACGAGGTTGGATTAATTTTACTAATGAGATCCAGTCCCCAGCTGTAGAATGGCCAATGGATGCTTACCGAGTGAAGAGGAAGGCAAGGTGTGTGGATGAGATTTCCATGGATTTGACATTGGTGATATTTATGAACAAATACGGACGCATTGTCTTCCATGGTAAGCCAGTAGTATTTCTCATGGACTTGGAGAAATAATTTTTTCTTACCTTGATGTTCTCCTTCGTGTATTTCTTTTAGGATAATCTGGATGTCTTCTTCTGCCAGACATCGCAACAAATCTCCACCAAATCTTTTTCGGTAGAGTATTCCTTCGTGGAAGACAAATATTTTGGCCTTTTGGATCAAGCGTGCCGCTTCCCGCCTTTCTTGAGGTAGAATATTATCTTTAAAATACTTGATATTCGGCTCCCGCCAGTCTACGACACTGTGTATGGTTAGTATTTCTGAATGTTGTGGCGGGATTTGACAATTAGGGTTCTGAAGGCCGAATTCTATGGTAGAGAACACAAGATCCATGTAACAACCGTGATTGAGCCTCCATGGTGGGCCAATAATACCCAAGACGTTGGAGACGTCTTTATAAGGTTATTACCAATATCTGACCACACATCTCACTGTGTACCTGACTAAGTCGTCCTTGTGCCTCATTGTCTCCCAGACATCTTGATAGGGATCTGTCTCAATTTCTATGGTACAATATCCCATGTATTAAGAAGAAATGTTTCAAATCCTTAAGACTGACCTTCCCTTGGGTATGCGAGTTGTTGAGCTCTTGGATGATGTACATCCCCCATTTGTTGCTTTGTTCTTCATCAGTCTTGGTCATCCAGGTTGAGGGAATGGTACGTCTCTGTACGGTGAAAGTTGCTTTCTTCAAATTGGTGTTTCGAAGTTAGGGTTGCCAAGCAATCATCGTGTCTATTGTTGGTGCGCCCCGTATGTATGATTGTTGCCTCAGAAAAGTGAGTTAATAATTTATGTGCCTCGGCCTATACGGGGCTAGTGTTGCTTCCTTGAGACAGTATACGCCATTCATTTGATTCATTAGTAACTTCGAGTAACCTCTTATTTCAAGATGTACAGCTCCAACTTGCTTGGCTAGCGATAATCCCAATAGAAAGGCTCCATACTCGGCAGAGTTATTGGTGCATTGATAGTCCAACTTGAATGAATGCGAGAATACTTCACCCGTTGGAGAAACTAACACAACACCAGCTCCTCTAGTATTGTTGCTAGGGGTAGCATAGCCGTCAAAGTATAAAATCCAGGCTTCTTCTTTGGAGAGTGAAATTTCTGGGAATTCTCCAGGCACATCTTCGTGTATTGTAGTGTCGCCTTCTCCTGGAAATGCTGCAAGTAGATCTGCGATTGCTTGTCTGTTTATTTCTTTTGGTGATACACATGATATATCACTATGATATTTAGAGCAACCATTTTGTTGTTCGTCCTATGAGAGCAGGTTTTGATAGTAAAATTTTTATAGAGTCATCCTTGGCCATCAACACTACTCTATTTGCTAGTAGATAATGTTGAAACTTCTGAACAGCATGCACGAAGGATATAAAAGCTCTTTCAACCTTGGGGTATCTCAGATCTGCATCTCTTGATGTGTGAATGAGATAGTAGATGAGACATTAAGTCCCCATGTCGTATTCTTGAGCCAATATTGCTTCTATGGCCACTTTACTAGAGGCCGTGTTGAGAACTAATGGTTTCCCCAAAGTTGGAGATTTCATAACGACTGGTGATAACAATAATTGTTGAATCTGACGAAATGCGTTTTTTTTTTTGAGGATGACCAGACAAAACTTGCTTCTATCTTCAACAGGGGTGTAAAAGAAGCAATAAATTGAGATAATCCAGGGATAAAGAGTCAAATATATGATACTTTTCCCATGTGGTGGTGGCATGGTGATGATAGCCTGTGTTTTAGTCGGGTCCATATTGATCCTTTCCGTTGTTACCAGAAATCCCAGAAACTTCCCACAGGATACACCAAAGGCACAATTCAGAGGGTTCATCTTTAAATGGTATTCTCGGCATCTCTCGAAGACTTGGCGTAAGACATCTACATGGGATGCTCTAGTTTTGGATTTTACTACCACGTCGTCGACATAGTCTTCTACTTGCTTGTGCATCATGTCATGAATTGCGGTCATGGCTCTTTGGTAAGTAGCGTTGGCATTCTTCAATCCGAAGGGCATTACTGTGTAATAGAAGTTCCCGATGGGAGTTCGGAACGCGGTATTTTCAGTATCACACTCGTACATCTTTATTTGATTGTAACTACTATAACCATCCATGAATAAAAACATGCCATGTCCACTGGTAGCATCCACAAGAATGTCAATTTTTGGAAGAGGAAAGTCATCCTTGGGACAGGATTTGTTCAGGTTTCATTCTTATTGTCCAGGTTCCATCCTTGGTAAATCATATTATTTCTCCATTTTTTTTTTGACGGGGACAACGTTATCCAACCATTTGGGGTGTTAGATAGGTTTGATAAAACCTGTTGCTAGCAAATTATTAATTTCGATCTTGATTTTCTCCTCGACTTCGTGTCTGAACTGTCTGAGTTGTTGTTTGACTGGTTTGGCGTCAGAAGCAACGTGTAGATTATGAGTGACTAGTTTGTAATCCAAACCTGGAATTTCTTCGTAAGTCCAAGCAAAAACGTCTTGATAATCCTTGAGCAGATTGACAAGCCCTATTTTTTCTTCTGGTGACAAGTCGGAGCTGATCGAAACTGGTCGTAGATTTTCTTACGTTCCTAGATTGATGGTTTCAAGCGTATCAGCCGTAGCATTTGTACCATCTTATAATTATTGTGGTGCGTCCTGGACCTCTTCATGATATTGATCTTCACTATGGCTGCAAATATGTGGGTGGGGAGATTATTTACATGTCTCCCATGTTAATTGCTAACAACGATAACGAAGATAGACTATTCTTCCCTTGTTTTCGCAGCTGGTTACAAAACTGTGGCCTCTTTTAGAAGGTTGAGGGTTTGTGATGCTAGACGTCACGTAGTGATACTCATAGGATCTGACAGTTACTTCTTATGGCCCGGCTCTTGCAGTGAATGTTGATTGCTCTTCTGCTATCGATGCCAAGTCAGGTAACGGCGTGTTGTATATCTTGTTGGGTGGTTTGAAAATATTATCTTCTGGTTTGAAGAACTCAGCATCATATATTGGAGTCTCGGGTGATAGCGACGCCACTATGCGTATGATTTTCCCGCCCAGCACTGCTTTCACGCATTGATAGTAGGTGGAAGGAACAACTTTGTTGTCATGTAGCCATGGGCGGCCCAGTATCATACGTTATTCGGACTATTTCATAATGACATGGAATTTAACCTTGGATACAATCGGACCAACTTGCAAATTTAAATACACATGGCCATAGGAATTAGTGCACTTACCTTCAAAATCCTTTATTACTATGGGATGTTGTATAATCTGGCTTTATGGAACCCGTGCAACCTTGAGCGTCATGAGAGTAATGATATTGGAAGCTGCTTCTATGTCAATAAGGTCCCTTTTAAATTTGATCTCCTTGACGTGAACAGTGACGTACAGGGATCGGTTGTGACCTTCTTCGACCATCATGTCTTCCTCGGTGAAGGTGACGTTATTTATAGTTGGGCTATCCAAAATGGATGTTTCTATTTCCATCGGTGACGACATCAGGTGGGTATCCACGACTATGTGGTTGAGATCAGTGATGGTGTCGATACGTTGATCCTTGGAAAAGTGAAGAAGATCGCACAGGTTTTCAGATAGAAATATAGTTTCTTGGTTTACTGGTTTTTATGTAGATGTGAAGATCCCAATATTATGAGGCGGAGAATCACCGGTTGAGAAATAAATCCCTGGTCCTGTAGATCATGGGCCTCGTTCGAAAGCGCTACAACATCCTACTTCTTCTATTAATTTGACAAGCAAAGAGAATAGAACACCTACCGCATCTTCCAGTCTTTCCAAAATTCTTGCTTGAGATTCTTGTCTCCGCATCAACTCAGCCAGGGTGATTGGGGTGTCGACCACTTCAGTAGTACCGTTGATGGGACGTGGGTTGGTGACGCCATTGACTGCTGGAGAGGGGTTGTGCGCATTGTTATTGATATTGACAGTGGAAATGTTAGAATTGGGGGTAATTGAATCTGACCTAAGACCAACCATCTTTGAATATTTGAATAATTGATTTTCAAATGGTTGAAGAATTGGATACGTGACCAAGAGATTGATCTCCCACTATGGTCGTCAATTATAAGTACCTAAAATTTGATTCTAGGCAAAATAATATGCTGTAGAAGTACTTTATTTAGATTCAGATATCAAAATCGTACAGAGCCAGCCTAAACCACGATAGTAGATGTTCCTCCCTGCTTCGGTCACGATGAGAGGAAACGGGTTGATCTTAGGGGAAGGAAGCAAAGAAAGTTGAAGGAAACGAGTGTGTTGAATTGTGTGTAGAGTTGTAGAACTATTGAGAAAATAACAGAGATTGAGAGATTCGTAAGCTTGTTGTGTTTATGAAATGAGATGAGTAGCCTATTTATAATAGCAAAGAGTACACACGTTTCCTTGTAAAATTGTGGAGATAGTGAAGAGATGGAGATGTGGGAGTTATGGGGTTAGTGGGTTAACCTCCTTGGAATCTTCAGGAAACCATTACTCCATTACTCCGTTAACTACTTCACACTTTCCACGACTTTCTAACTTATTTATGATGGGATGTCGTTACACCCATGTTTCTATAACCGCCAGACCAAAACCCCATATTTTATCCCCCATTATGATCTGATTTCTCGTAGAGTTATTGGAGTCATAGATTCAAAACACGTGCGTTTGTTGTAAGATAAAGTTATCGATGAGTTTGTGCCAATTCAGTATGGTAATAACCTAGTATTGGTATTAATAGCATAGAATAGGTGCTAGAGTGAAGGATGAAAATACCCGCAAAGGGAAAAGAGGGGGAGGCTTGTCACGAGTGATAGTGGCGCTAAATAGTTAGAGCCTGTGCTAACACAGGCACTTAGCGCTACTGGAAGCGCTAAATGGTTAGCATCTGTGCTAGCACAAGTCGTTGCGCTGCCAGAAGCGCTAACTGGTTAGCCAGTGTGCTAGCACAAGCCGTTGTGCTGCTGGCAAAGCTGATTGGTTCGCGCCTGTGCTAGTACATGCCGTTTCGCTGCTGGCGACGCTAACTTGGTTAGCGCCTGTGCTAGGACATGGCGTTGCTGGCAGCGCTAACCTAGATAGCTTTTGTTCTAGCACAGGCCGTAGCGCTAACTAGTTAGTCCCATTTTTGCAGTGCTAGTTTGTTAGCCATTTGGCATATTAACTTTGTTGTCTTTACTTGTTTTTTTAGGCCTTTTGGCACATGTATTTGCTATTTATTTTTGCTAAGACTGTGGCTAGGGTTCACTAAGGCTAGCACTTGCCAGTGCCATGGTTATTTCCGGTGCACCACCAACTTTGGCATTTGTTAACGTCGTGGCCATATTTATGGCCTACTTAGGATTTCTCAGTCGCATGAGATTTAATGTTAGCAATTATGCTTAGCTTAATACAGTGCATACAGAAAATATTCAAGAGATTCAGCCGTGGAAGTTTGCAACTTGAGATTATGCTTCATGCGACTCTGCAATTAGATGGTATGCATCTAATTAGCATTTTTATTCAGATATGGCGTAGCCTCTATTATGAGTGTTTGCAATTTTGTATAATTAGTAAAATCTGGTTTATACAAATAATTTGCATGGTTGCTGATAGGCACTTAATATATATATTTTTACCGTCTAATTTATATTTTCTGGTACTTGATTCTGTATTAATTATATTATTTTATGCTTTAACAGGTGGTTCGCATATAATTTAAAGCTACGAACAAATAAGTAAAATTAACGTCCACACTCATCAAGAAAGCCACAGGTGGTCGTGACTATTAGTTGTAGCCGGACACAGCAAAAGAGAGTTCGTAATATTTCAGTTGAAAGAAGAAAAAGTGAAATGAGAGGAAAGTATGGCAGGAGCATAGTTGGATAGTCGTTTGGTTTCGGTGGGGGATAATGGCATAGATGGTGTTAGGTACGGTGGGTGACTAGCTAGGTTAAAGTTCTTTTGAGTATAAAGAAAGAGAGAAAACGTGATTGATAGGAGAGAGAGGACCTAGAAGAAGTAGGCCTGTACGGTGGAGGTGTATAGGCAAAGGATAACTAGAGAGAAGAAGGGCCTAGGGATTCAAACTAGAGAAGGCTATGATGCGTAGAGTTTCACGTGAGTGGAGAAAGAATAGGTGGTTGATTGAAAAAGTAAAGAAGTGAGATTGGAGGTGATGTGGCATACTAGAGAGAAGGGAAGTTAAGTTTGCAGACTCTTTATGTAACACCCGCAATTTTGCATGGCGCTTACTCAAGGATGCGTCATGGCCTGGGTTGAAGCTTCATCTTAAGCTTATAAAGCTTACCCAGATGTGCATTAGGGTATGGATGCCTTGACCTCGAACTATAGTGTTAAGGCCCTACTACGCGTGATGCGTATCCGAGGAGGCATCATAGTGCAAATGCACTATTATGTCGTGATGCATGACCAAATGCATCAATGAGCCAAAGTTCCGTAAGTGAGAGCATCGTAGTGCCAAGGCACTAGTATGCCGTGATGCATGATCCAATGCATCACTAAGCCGAAGTTGCATAAGTTGGAGCATCATAGTGCAAATGCACTCATATGCCGTGATGCATGACCCAATGCATCACCGAGACGAAGTTGCGTAAGTGAGAGCATAATAGTGCCAAGGCAGTACAATGCTGTGATGCATGACCCAATGCATCACCGAGCCGAAGTTGCATAAGTGAGAGCATTATAGTGCTAAGGCACTACTATGCCGTGATGCATGATCCAATGCACCACTAAGCCGAAGTTGCATAAGTTGGAGCATCATAGTGCAAATGCACTATTATGCCGTGATGTATGACCCAATGCATCACCGAGCCGAAGTTGCGTAAGTGAGAGCATCGTAGTGCTAAGCCACTACTATGCCGTGATGCATGATCCAGTGCATCACTAAGCCGAAGTTGCATAAGTTGGAGCATCATAATGCAAATGCACTATTATGCCGTGATGCATGACCCAATGCATCACCGAGCCGAAGTTGCGTAAGTGAGAGTATCGTAGTGCTAAGGCACTACTATCCCGTGATGCATGATCCAATGCATCACTAAGCCGAAGTTGCATAAGTTGGAGCATCATAGTGCTAAGGCACTATTATGCCGTGATGCATGACCCAATGCATCACCAAGCCAATGTCGTTATCCGATAAATGCATTATAGTGCTAAGGCACTATTATGCCGTGATGCATTATCTAATGCATCACCGAGCCAAGAATGTTTGTCTTTGGAAAGAAATTTTTATTTGCGGCCTTGCAGTCGATGGATGGCCCTTACCTTTCAAATATTTATTTTTGGAAATACAAATAAAACACATATAGGGAGGGAGCTTTGCTTGAATGTGCATAAGCGGTAATGCACATATAAATGTGATGTAGCTTATACGATGGAGCATACTTGATGCTCATCAACGTGTTTAACTGTAGCTTACCCGAGAATGCTTCGCTTGGCTTTGGAAAGAAATCTTCATTTGCGGCCTTGCAGTCGATGGATGACCCCAACCTTTCTAATATTTGTTTGTAGAAATGCGAATACAACATATATAGGGAGGGAGCTTTGTTGGAATGTGCATGAGCGGTAATGCACATGTAGATATGCGAATTAGCCTATACGTTGGAGCATACTTGATGCATAAGCATCAATATGCTGGTAGCTTAGCCGATGAAGATTGAAATATGTGAAAGCATCTTTCGATCGTGTTACGTACTTGATAATGCATATTTGCATAATAAATAACGATAGTTATGCACAAGCTAGTGCATACCTTGCGAAAGCCTTTTGGCCTACACGGACTAGGCTTTGCTTGGCCTTTGGCCTTGCGATGAAGTTGGAATCGAAGTTGGCTTTGCCTTAATAGGATTAAGTTGCTTGTCCCTTTCGAATTGACCCTTTGATGAACTACGGTCATGGTTGATCCCATCAAGGTACGGGTTGGGTACGTAGGCAGCCGCAATGCAATACATTGAGGTGCAGCACCTTGTCGCTCATATCATCTAATTTGGGAGATGATTGTGACATTATGGTAACTCATATCATCTGGATCGGCAATGCTAAGCAAGAGATGATTGTTGCGACACTTGATGAGGTAGTTGCAATTCCATTTGATGGATTGTTCATACTTCCTTGGAACCGTCGCGGCATGGAATGGCATGTGCCTGGATGTTGCACTCTTGGCAAGAACAAGATAAGTGCAGGCTCCAGCGTATGGTCGAAGTAAAATTGATGAAGCGAAAGCTTAGGCTTGAAATAGCCTAGGTGTTGGTCCAAGGCATGAGTTAGGCCTAAACAATAAAGCGAAATTATGTGATGCTTGCCAAAGGAATCCCCATTAGCTTGTATAGACTTCAACTCTTGGTATAATGAGGGTAAGTTGGAATGGTATGCTAGTCAAAGGCATTCACAATGGGCTTTAATGGCCTTGCACCCTTTGTAGGAAAAGGGTGTGTTGGAACGATATGGAGACTACGATTTGAGTACCATGCTTGCAAAGAATGTTTGGAAAGGCAAATATGCCTGGAACGGTATAAACGTAGCTTGCATGATGTGGGAACTAAGTTTTGAGTATAATGCTTACAAGGTAGGCTTGGAAAGCAAAAATATACCTGCACTTTCCAGCGAGAAGTTAGGCTTTAAGGTCGGGTTACACTCTTTTTAAATCACACATCAGGGAGTTCTGGCGTGCAGCGTAGCACGCTGGAGGCGGAGTTTTCCGGTCCGTGACACTATCAGTTTGGTGCGGAGATAGAGAAAGAAGGTGGCAGTGGGGTTAAGTTTGTTGTCAGGAATTAAAAGGGTGTTGGTTAAAAAGAAAAGAGAGAAGTAGGTGGAAATAAGAAAAGGTTAGACAAAGTATGACACATCACACAAGCCGTATAAAAAGAAGCTAGAGGAGGTGACGTCTGTGCACGTGATTGGAGTAGAAAGAAGAGAACTTTCTTTTCAGGTTTTGGAGAGTAGGTATAAAAAGAAGTGAAAGATACGTACGGAAGGGGGTAGGCGTGAAAGTGATTAGAGAAAAGGCTAGGAGCTAGAGGACAGGCTGGAAGAAAGAGTGTGCAGTTTTTCTTGGAAGATGGTTCGTAAAGTACGGTTAGGCTTTTCTTGTAGGTATAAAAGAAAAGATAGACAGAAAAAGTGGGGGACTTCTTTAGGTTTTCTTTTTAGTATACATTACCAGACGGAGACAGTACCAGACGGCTGCGTCAGAAAAAGAAGAGGACGGCTTCATCAGAAAGAAGAGGCCGGTGTCTGTATAGAGAATTAAGACGACATCTTTACGAAACACTGGTTTTATCCTCTCTACTCTTCTTAATTATTTTTATGGGTTTTGAGAAACCCAACTCTATGTCTCAATAATTTTGTAGCTAGGGTTTAATGTTGAAACCACTTAAAGTTTTAGATCAATTAAATCGAATTATTTGATACAGACTATTATGATTTGAATAGATTAATTCCATGATTTTGATTTATTGATTTAATAAAAAAATTAGTTGTTGCTTCACCGGTTCTGTACAATACAGTAACTTATGCGCAGAATCAATAGGATAACAAATATGTTTGTTTACTTGTTTGATATTTCATGCTTGGGTTAAATCCTTAGATGGGGTATGCTTAGAAGAGCCAGAGATTATTTGTGAACCTATAATTAGTTTCGTATTATTTTCTCGCTAACGCAATTAGATGGTGTATGCATGAGACTTAGAGCTTTTGATGCGCCATGCTTAGGGTGTCCCATTGATATTTGCGACTTTAATACATATAATAGGTGATGTCGATATAACGAACAATAGATGGATATTCAGGAGTTATGTTTCACTTCAGTATTTAAATATAAATAGAGGTGGATACTGAAAACCCTGGTTACTATTTCTTCTATTTGATTTATTTTAATTAGTTTAGTTTGTTTTATTATTTCATTTATAATTTTAAGAATCCCAAAAATATTATTCTTGATTAGTTGATTAGAGATATTGATTGCAGTATTTTTCCGCTCCCTGTGGATTCGACCCGTACTTGCCGTTGTCTACTAGTTAGACGACGTGCGATTGCGGTTATTTATATAGGGTAATCTAAAAACGACACCCATTTTTGGCGCCGCTGCCGGGAGTGGTTGTGGAATTTTGTAATTAGCATTCTTGATTTTCTAATCGTAGTTTAGGTTTTTATTTTATTTTGTATATATTTATTTTTATTTTTATTTTATTATTTTTAGTTCTATTTGACTCGTTTTGTGTTTTAGTATCTCTTTTCAGGTACTTTTCCGAGGATGATGACTCCTTCTCAGGAGACGTCATCTAAGATGACACTTCGGGAATATATGAATCGGTCACGGCATGATGAAGTTTTTGCTTCACCTCTGGTAAGTGAAGAATCACCTCAAATGTTATATGAGAAGTATTATAAACACAGACCGTCTAGTTTGGAACAAAGATTGAGAGTTCTGGAATGCCAGAAATTATTTGCTGATGATGATCAGTCTTGTAGTGACTCTCTGTTCCATACAGACTATGTAGATGACCCTGTGGATGATCGTGTAGATGATTTGCCTAATCCCATAGATGAATCTATCTCACAAGATCATTCAGCCGACTTAGTGGTTGTTTCTAGACCTATAGACTTCCAGAATTTACTTAATTTAGGGTTAGAATTGTGTGCTTCTCAAGTTTTGTTGGATCACTTTGCATCCAAATACCCAGAGGACTTGCATGTTCCTGACATTGTGCATAAACCAATTGATATTTCCCCAGTCCCAATATTATCCCCATATTATGTTCTTTACGCACTTCCAAGTGTAGTAAAAACTTGGTTTGGGGGTAATCCCTTGTTTTTGATAGTCTCAGTGTCTCCGTGTCGCCATAGTATAATTGTGAAACTGTCATTTGTATATATTGTATTTTGGGTTGATCCCCAAATTTTCAGGTTATTAGTGTATGGGATTCTTTCTGTACATATCCAGTAGGTAGATTTTTATTTTCTTATTAGACTTTTTGTTTTTATTTTTATTTTATTTTCAGTGTTCTTTGTTATTACTATCCTTTGATGTGTGTTACAGAGAATATTTCTTTTCTTGCGTCAATCAGGTGAGACGTTCCAATCCCTTCTCTTTGATTTATACTTGTTTCTCTTATTTATATTTATTGCATACCATTCTAGGTTGCACGGTTTGAGACATTGAGGACAATGTTAAATTTAGGTTTGGGGGCAGAGTTTCTGAAAATTGATGCCAATAAGAAACTCCGAAATTTAGAAACTTATGAATTATTCAGGATGACACTAACCATTATAGGTAGATGGAAACATAGCTTTTATCTATACGAATTGGTATGCCCAGCTAAATGGTCTATTCATATCTAAATGCACTCAGGTGTTAGAAATAACATGATAATCATAGAACAAGCATATCTCGGAATCATCATAAACATATCATTTTCTGTTTTTATTTTTGCAATTTTATGTTTCTCTAAGTGATTTGGTGGGGCCCTAGTATTTTCATGAGGTCGTAGCTCGGATGCTTTAGAATTTTAATTATTTGATAAAAAAAAGAAAAAAAAAAGAAATTGACACTTTGATAGCAATATGTGTGTGTTCTCCCTGTCTCCGTCGCCTAAGCAAGCGTGGAATGCAGGATCCACGGGAACTATCATGTAATCTGCTGAAAAGGAGCATGCGCTTAGATTCAAAAGATCTAATCATGTAGTCGTGAAAAAAAAATATTATGTATATAATCCGAGACGGACTTTATACTAATATTTTGGGAAACACCGCTCACCTTAGTCAACATATGCACCATTCATTACTTCAATTTTTATCTTCTAATTTATCCCTTTGTTTGAATTTGATTGATTTTGAGCAATGTGAATTTTTATCCAGCTTTGGATGTTCAATGATTATTTGAGTAGAGTTGCATTTTTATATGAATTTTAGTACGATGAGTGCAAACTCGTGTACAATAATTGGATTCATACAGGGTAATGATTTCTATAGCTAAAAATTTAGTATGCCAACTAAATAGCTTGTTTAGTGTTTATCCTTAATCGTTCACATGTAGCTAGAATTTGGAGTAAAGGTTTTGTGGGTATATCTCTTGTAAACCCTCACGAGACAAAACTCGTCCACTAAGGCCACTTAGGGGTTTAAAGGCTTAATACATATGCTAAATGTAGTCGCGATTCCTAGAAAGTGAGTTAGGATTTTATTTTATTAGTTTTGCTCGAGGACTAGAAAAATATAGGTTTGGGGGTATTTGATAGGAACTAAATATATACATTTTTACCTTCTAATTTATATTTTCTGGTACTTGATTCTATATTAATTATATTATTTTATGCTTTAACAGGTGGTTGGTATATAAATTAAAGTTACGAACAAATACGGTAAAATTAACGTCCACACCCATCAAGAAAGTCACAGGTGGCTGTGACTATTAGTTGTAGCCGGACACAGCAAAAGAGAGGTCGTAATATTTCAGTTAAAAGAACAAAAAGTGAAATGAGAGGAAAGTACGGCAGGAGCATAGTTGGCTAGTCGTTTGGTTTCGGTGGGGGACAATGGCATAGATGGTGTTAGGTACGGTGGGTGACTAGCTAGGTCAAAGTTCTTTTGAGTATAAAGAAAGAGAAAACGTGATTGATAGGAGAGAGAGGACCTAGAAGAAGTAGGCATGTACGGTGGAGGTGTATAGGCAAAGGATAGCTAGAGAGAAGAAGGGCCTAGGGAGTCAAACTAGAGAAGGCTATGATGCGTAGAGTTTCACGTGAGTGGAGAAAGAATAGGTGGCTGAAGAAAAAGTAAAGAAGTGAGATTGGAGGTGACGTGGCATACTAGAGAGAAGAGAAGTTAAGTTTGCAGACTCTTTCAGTTTGGTGCGGAGATAGAGAAAAAGGTGGCAGTGGGGTTAAGTTTGTTGTCAGGAACTAAAAAGGGTGTTGGTTAAAAAGAAAAGAGAGAAGTAGGTGGAAATAAGAAAAGGTTAGACAAAGTATGACACATCACACAAGCCGTATAAAAATAAGCTAGAGGAGGTGACGTCTGTGCACTGATGGACACATTTTTGTGTCCGATTTAGTCTCAATTTTATATGTTGTTGGTATTTAATTTTGTACTTATTATGGTTTTTATTGCTTTTTAGGTATTTTTGGAGAAATGTTAAAGGCACCCTCAACTTGGATTAAGGCACCCATTTTTTGGTTCAGGGCACCCCAACCAACATTTCAAATTCACAATTTTGGGCGGGAAATATTCATTACAGCACACGTGAACGGGAAAAAACTCAATTTTGGAAATCAGTTGTTTTTTTTGGAATTGTCTCAATTTAGGAAACCAATTGTTTGGGAAAGAACTAAAAAAAGAAAGAGATCAAATTGATTCTCCTATTAGCATCCAGAAAAGAAGAAATCAGAGGGAAAACAAGTCCGTTTTTGGAAATCTCTTCGGTGATTTCTAAAAAAAGAATCATAAGGAAGTTTTGATGTGATTTGAGGCTTGGAATGGTATAAATAGGGGTTAAGATCAACTGGGTTGGGGGAGAATGGAGAGGGAAGCTTATAATAGGTGAGAATTAACAGAAAAAAAGTAAACAGACGAAAACATTTCTGCTGCTGTGTGATCGGAGAAGAAGAACAAAATACACCACTGAACTGTCGTTCATTAACCAGCAGAACTGTCGTGCATTAACCCAGACCGTTGTTCTTTACGTTAATTCAAAATACCTTTTGTTACAGCTGAAGTGTTTCCAGCAACACTTATAAGCGTATTTAATCGACTGTTACACCATTATTCAACCTTGTAATCAATATTTTGAGCAATGAAAAGATCTTTTGAGCAATTTTTCTCCACCATGAGCTAAGTTTCTTTACTGGGATGATGGAGGAGGTTTTTCTCTCAATTTTATGTGGTAAGTCTATTTTATTTAATTTATTTATAATTCTTTCTCTATTAAATTGCATGGTTTCAAAATAGAAAAATGGTTTTCATTCAGTAGTGGTGTTTTTGTTTGATGGATCATACTGGGTTGACAACCATTGATGTTCCATGCTTATGATTTACCTCTACTTGTTTGCATAAAAACCTATTTTGGCAATATCTGAGCTTAATTTATTTAAAAAGAATTACATGATTAATCACATGATTGTGAGAAATAACTGAATCCTGATTCCTGGTTTTCTCCATATTTTCTAAAAACATCTCTAGTTTATTTTGCTTTCTTCTACTATTTCTAAAATCATTACCTTCACAAGTTCGAGAATCGAACACTTTATTTACCACTTAAAAAACTACATCATGCACGTGATTGGAGTAGAAATAAGAGAACTTCCTTTTCAGGTTTTGGAGAGCAGGTATAAAAAGAAGTGAAAGAGACGTACGGAAGGGGGTAGGCGTGAAAGTGATTAGAGAGAAGGCTAGGAGCTAGAGGACAGGCTGGAAGAAAGAGTGTGCAGTTTTTCTTGGAGGATGGTTCGTAAAGTACGGTTAGGCTTTTCTTGTAGGTATTAAAGAAAAGATAGACAGAAAAAGTGGGGGACTTCTTTAGGTTTTCTTTTTAGTAGACAGTACCAGACGGAGACAGTACCAGACGGCTGCGTCAGAAAAAGAAGAGGATGGCTTCATCAGAAAGAAGAGGCCGGTGTCTGTATAGAGAATAAAGACGACATCTTTACGGAACACTGGTTTAATCCTCTCTACTCTTCTTAATTTTTTTATGGGTTTTGAGAAACCCAACTCCTTGTCTCACTAATTTTGTATTTTATTGATATAAGCAAAATAAATCAACAAGCTTAGTTGTCGGAAATTACCAGAAATAATATTCTGGTGTTGTCGAATAATCGTTGAAGAAGCAATAATTGATATAATTGTACTTCTTAGGATGAAAAAGCATTGTTTGTAGAGCACAAATGAGTGGAGCATGGCTGATTTGTATGATGAAGAGACTTAAATTGACCCTTGTGTTGTACAAGATCATGGCTTCAAAGAGGAAACCCTTGTTTGACCCAAATTCGCTATAAGGGGAGTAAACCCTTATTATTATTTTTTTATCTCTTCTACGCCAACACCTTCACCTCTTCCTCTTTCTCTTCATCGATTCCAACAGAAGCAGCAGCTCCTCCCGCCGGCGCCACCTGCATCCACTTACTCACTGTCGGTTAATTTCCGGTCGATTTCCGGCACCGACCAGGTAAGCTTTTCTTCCTTTTTTTTTACGTGAGTGTTTGCTACTCTTTCCAGTTTTTTACTTGCTTTATTGCATAAGCATTATATTGACTTGTTACTGGTCTTCTCTTGACAGCTCTTTGTGAGTGAATTTCAACTCCACAATTGTTGTATCTGATTATAATAATTATTCATTGGTTTCACTCCAGCGTTATTAATCTTTAACCAGGTACGCTAGAGTTTGTAGATTTTTTTTTATATTGGTATTAATTTTTATATATATATATAAGCACGTATTTGTATATCGGTACTATATATATATATATATATATATATATATATATATATATATAT
>JAJJMC010032380.1:2365334-2551435 GCA_023531435.1 Papaver californicum | reverse complement strand
ATTCTTCATTGGCTCCACTGCAGCATTGTTAAGCTTTAACCAGGTACACTAGAGTTTTTTAGCAATTTTCTTTTATATTGGTATTAATTTATATATATATATATATGAGCACGTATTTGCACATCAGTACTATATATATATAAAATAGAACCAAACCTTGTGTATGATTCCCCAGTAGTTGACATGAATGCTATTCGAACCAATTGTAGATGTCTATCAATCAGGAAGATAATGCCACCACTTCTTCTAGTCACGATGGATGCGAGAAATCCGATGTTATTTTTCTAGAAAATGTGCCCAGCATTCATGATAATCTCTTTGATGGTGTCGTTGAAGAAGCTGCTGCTTCTGGTTATGTTGGAAATTTCATTCCAAATATCAATAACACTTCTCTCCGTCAAGATATTTATCCATTGGATCTTGTCAGGTGTTGTTTGCAAAGAAGATAATACATGCCTTTGTTTGTTCATTTCAAGATATTCCAAACTCCTCATTATGAATGGAAAGGATGGGCTAAAGTTATGTTGAAGAATCCTCAGATGAAGATGGTTTTTGGAAAAATGCTAAGATATTTCATGCCGTGCAAGTGTCTGAGACTTTGAACATTATCAAAGACTCTTCTTTTGGGTAGATTTCCATTCATGAGTAGCTGCAATAATGCTGCGTTCTGCATTTATATAGTGTCAAAAAATCCAGACTCGCATCTTGTGGCATATACAATTGTAAAAGGAAGCGTGTCTCCTGCAAACTGGTTCTACCACTTTATGCATCTACCTTACCTTGTTTCTATTCTTGGGAGTAAGCATGTGAATTGAGAAAAGAAGGTGGGACAGAAAAGTACGACAAAGAGAGAGTTGTTGACATGGCTAGAAACTTGTGATGCTTCTTGGGCATAGAAAATGAATGGAGTTGGTTAAATAAAGGAAAGAGAAATGATGTGGGGTAGGTGGCTATGGAATTTTTGGTTCAGTTATTGATGGTTGGCTAGTTGGTGAATAAACGTGAAAGAGAGCAAGTGTTGGGTTAAACTAAGAGTAGGTGTCAGACTCTTCTTTTGGGTTTTTGGATATAAACTAAAAGAAATAAAGTGATATGAGGTAGGTGACTGGATGACACGTGAATTAGAGTGGTTTTTAAGTATGAAGTTGGCATTGGGTATTGAATTACGGTGAGAGAAAGTGAAGGAAAGTATGACAGAAACAGACCAAGAGAGATAAAGACTAGAGAGTAGGCACGTGTGAAGAGGGAAGTGAAAGATGGTGGGATCCATGCATTAAAGTTGAAGAGAAAGTGGTGTTTCTGTTTAGTATAAAAGGAAAAGAAAATAAGTTGAAAAGGGGAGAGTGTGACGGTTGAGAGAAAAGAAAGGTCGAGAAGAGAAGGTGAGACTAATTGAAAAGAGGGGAGAGGAAAATAGGTGGGAACCGAAGAGAGAGCGGCTGTGAGGGGAGAGAGATTGATTGAGGGGAGAGAGTAGAAAAAGTGGGAGGATGTGTGTCTGGTGGAGAGAGATTGGTGGGGAAACAGTAGGGGGGACAAGATCATTAGGTTGTTTCTGAAAGTGAGATTGGTCTGGAGGAGGAAAGAAAGAAGAAAAAAAATGAGGACCGAGGAGGGGGAAGCAGGTGGTGGTTCTGATTTTCTTTAGCCTGGAGCGGAGAACGAGACAGGAAAAAAAGAACATAACCAGGAGTTGAAGAGGCACAAAAATGTTTTAATCTTTTCCTTTCTATTTTACTCTCTACTTTGTTAATTTATTTTTATGGGTTTTGAGAAACCCATCTCCATGTTTTGCTAGATTTTGTGACTAGGGTTTTGGGTAGAAACCAATTTTGATTATGAAAAACTCATAAATATATGGTTTAAATGTTTAGTAATTTATCTTCATTGTTAGCTTGATTAATTATTGTATAAATAGTGGAATTGATCATATATGCTTTCCGTTATGACGTTATGGGATTAGATTCTTTGACGGTGTATGCTCACAAATTGATATTTGATTCTTTGAAACTATATATTGGTTAGATAGCTCTACTGATTGTTTATGCTTTTAAATTGATATGCCATGCTTAGTAACATTTGATGGGATATACTTTTCGATTGATAAGCAATTCTTTAGAAATGTCAACTTGGAAGTGAAGGAAATTACAGTGGTGAAACGATTATTTTGGAGATTAGATGTGAGTTCTATATATCAAATTGGTGAAAGAAGAAAACCCTAGTGCCCTCTCTACTTGATCACATTGTCTATTTTATCTAGTTTATTTTATTGTTTTCTCGTTTATCAGCATTTCCAAAAATCCAAAAACATAAAAGTATCATCCTTGATTAGTCAATTAGGAATATTGATTGCAGTATTATCCCCACTCCCTGTGGGTTCGACCCGTACTTGCTGTTGCCTGCATTGTAAACACCATGCGATTGCGGTTATTATATATAGGCTTCTCAGAATCCTATCAGTGGCTTCACTATCCCATCTGCCTATACTGAGTTGTATACCAAAATATGGAAGAAGTACGACCACTTCTTCGTTGGTAATCCCAAGAACTATCATGCTCTGGAGAATGATGTGTCCTTTCTCTTGCCGACCGTGCATGAGATAATTTATCTTCCTCGTAAGGAAATATCTGAGATAGTGCTTCAAGAATGGAAGAATGCCTTAGACGAGGCTGAAAGGGCTAAGCTTGATGTAGCGTGGCTTCGTCGTCATTTTGAAGTTACTGAGAAGTATCTGCAAGATAAAGGTACGACTCCAAGTTTGGAGACGATGACCAAAGCTAAATATGAAGTTGAGATGCTGTCTCGCGAGTTAAAGCTTGCGACCGAAGCTATTAAGAAGATGGAGAAGACATATGCTGAAGGTGTTGAATTAGTATTCAAGGAGTTTTTCTAGAATTTGTGAGTCTTATAGGGTTTTTTTCTGAGATATATGACTTTTTTGTGGTTTTATTTTGGGATTTTGAGTAGGTAAAGATTTTTTGAATGATTTGCAAGGATATGTTTTTTGAAAGAAATAATATTTTGCTTGATTAATAAATTGAAATCTGAAGTATGAATGCAAGATATCGCAAACATTTTGGAGGAATTACAAATATTGCATAAAACAGGGAAATATTGTGAGGTGGTAGTAGACTGCTTTAAACGTTGTGAGCTTTAAGTCATTTGCCATGTATGACCACTCCTTCTAGCTTGTTAGTATTGACAAGTTTGTAGTAACCACTGATCAAGGATTCATTGATAAGATACGGTTCTTCTTCAGGAGAGTCTGTAATTTCCCCCACCGTATCTCTGACATGGAAGGAATCGGGTTCAGGCCCCTTATCTTCATGACATGTCTTCTGAATTACCGGGTCATTAATTTCCTTATCTCCAGTAGAGACAATCCATACCCATTTGATAAAATTTTAAAATATATCATCTTCCATTCACATCGCCGAGTCAGAGTAGGGTTGATATCCGTGTCAAGTCCCCAAGCTTTGATGGGACGTTGGATCGCTGGTTGCAAAGAAGTTGGTTGATATGACTTACTTGTGTGTGAAACCTTCGGACGTATGATGCCGTGTCCTCTCCTGGAAGCTGCTTCACATCAAGATTTATTGCACAGAGAAACTCGTCTGATAGGAAGTCTTCGGGATTTGCAGTCTTGTTTAAGAGTCTTGGAGGCGGTGACACCGGCAAAAGAGATACATCTGGTTTCGTTTTGTTGCTGCAGATCCATGGGCGTCCTAGAACCATGTCATAACTTGGATCTTCTTTGACAATGTAGAAATTGGCATGTGTTTGTGTATCACCCATTTTTACTTCGAGAGTGATATAGCCATACGCACTCCTGGACTTCCCTTCAGAATTCTTAACCATTGTTGGCGAATGTATGGCTTCGTGCCCGGAAATTCCCACATCTCTCAAAGTATTGATAGTAATAATATTGGCATCAGTACCCGAATCAATTAGTGTTTGCTCGAACTTGGTGTCCTTGAGGAAGACGGTGGTGAGAAGTCCCCAATTAGGCTTCTCATTATGTTTGATGAATATTTCTTCAGGAGATGTCTTGGGGAAGTGAGTAGCTTTTTTGGCAAAGAGTAGACGCTTACCCGATACAACACTATTGAGGGCGGTCAAAATATCTCTTCGTTGCGCCTTCGATAAGTTAATGAGTTTACATTTGCGCTTCATCATGGATTAAATAGTTTTGTTGACTGATTCCCCAGAGAGGGTGAAACTCCTGACTGGGAGAGGATCTTTGTGGACGCCTTTGGTCCCCAGGCATAGTTCTCCTGAGTCGATCTTTTCTTTGAAGATACGCCTTAACCATTGCACTCACTGGTGGGATGATTGAAAAAACTGTGGAAGTGAAAATATTTCAGATTAGACATGTCCTCTTCGGTGGGTAGATGTTGCACAGGTGACAACTTGATAGCTCCGTTTTGTACCCATAATTCTAGTAGGTTGAGAACTTCCTCCACTGGAAAGGGGAAATCTGGGATTGTCAGATTTGTCTTGGTTTGTCGTGGCTGGCGTGAAGTTTTGGCCGAGTCTTGTCCTTGAGTTGATATTGGGGATTTTGATGGAGACGATGTGGCACGCTTTGTCTATGCTGTTGATTGATAATATTCCTTCCTTTTGTCTCCTTCCTCAGTAACAACACCTATGGAGTGTTGGCTAGAATGTTGTTTATTCACCAAGCGTCTACTCCCACGAGTGTCTCTATGGCTTTCTTCTATGGCGGGCCTCTCTCTTTCCAACAAGGATGTGGAAGTTATTGCCGATCTTTTGGCGGCTTTGTGTAGCTCAGAGAATGTTTGAAATCGTAAATTTTCTAATAAAACATGATAAACAGGAATCATACCATTAATGCAAAGCTCCACCAATTGTTATAAGTTACATTCTGGTCATGGCAGTCAGAGATTTTGTTCTGAACCTCTTTACATATTCGTTGGGGTACTCGTTGTTCCTCAAGAACATCCTTCCCAGATCCGAGAGAGTGATTTCCTCAGATACGAAGAAATACTTTTTATGAAAAACGTTAACCATCTGGGACCAACTGGAGATGTTGTTTGGGGCGAGATTGTTGTACCAGGTGTAAGTTCTTCCTCTAAGAGATTTGGAGAACTCCTTGAGCTGCAACACTTGGTTATATTAATAATTCTAAAAATCGAGAAATATGTTGTCGAGCATTCCGGTGCCGTCATACAATGAGAATGGGGGAGAAAAATACTCGTTTGGCAGTGATATCATCTGGATTTCAGTTGGTTAAGGGGGTTGATGCTGGTGGAATGAGGATGAATATTCCTTTCCACGATTTCGCAGGAGCCTTTCCAGATCTTCATGAGTGACAAAGTTTTGTTATGGTTGATTTCTTTCTGGTACACAATTAACGACAATACGTACTTCTTCATTTTCCTGGATGTTAGCTCTCGACGTGTTGGCTCCGCTGGAAGTTGTGTTCTTACCTTTTTCCATTTGACGATGGCGTTGTTCCGGTGGTAACTGCTCCATTAGAGTCTTAAGAAAAGTGAGAACTTCCTTCTGGGTAGTGGCCATGGCTACTTGAGTTTCAGCCAAGGTATATTTCCATTTCATCAAATCATCCATGGTCGGTGGTGCCTGCTCCTTGTTTTTAGCACCTTCAGTAGTATGAAGAGGATTTTTGGTGTTTTCAGTGGTGTTTTTTTGAGAAACAATTTATGGAGCTCCACCATTGGTGTTACCATCATTCGAAGTGGGTTTTGAACTTGAATTGGGATTAGTTGTTGAACATGACCTAAGATCCACCATTTTTGAGTGATTGAAGAATTGATTTTCAGATGGCTGAAAAACTGGATTTGTGACTGAGAGATTGATCTCCCACTGTGGTCGCCAATTGTAAATACCTAAAAATTGATTCTAGGAAAAATAATGTACTGTAGAAGTACTTTCTTTAGATTCGGAAAACAAAATCATACAGAGCAAGACTAAACCACGATAGTAGCCATTCCGCTCTGCTTCAGTCATAATGAGAGGATATGGGTTGATCTTTGGGGAGGGAAGCAAAGAAAGTTGAAGGAAACGAGTGTGTTGAATTGTATGTAGAATTGAGAACTATTGAGAAAGTAACAGATCTTGAGAGATTCATAAGATTTTTATGTTTTCCAAATGGGCTAATGAGCATATTTATAATAGTAAAGAGCTCACACATTTCCTTGTAAAATTGTGGAGATAATGAAGAGGTGGATAAGTGAAAGTCGTGGGGTTAATGGCTTAACCACCTTAGAATCTTCGAGAAACCATTATTCCACTACTCCATTTACTGCTTCATCCTTCCCACTAATTTATAACTTCCTGATCATGGGATGTATTTATTCCCATGTTGTTATAACCGCAAGACCAAAACCCCATATTTTATCCCCTCATTATGTTTTGATTTCTCGTACAGTTAGTGGAGTCGTAGACTCAAAAGACGCGTGCGTTTGTTGTGCAAGACTGACATGAGCATAGGTGCATGAGTGAAGAGATGTAGAGCTGAAAGACTAGTAAATGTGGAGAAAGAGTACTAGCGTCGCTGTTGGGAGCTCTAAGTGCTTAGCGACTGTGCTAGCACGGACTAACGCTGTTGGCAGCGCTAATCACTTAGCGTCTGTGCTAGCACGGACGCAAGTGCTACTGGTAGCGCTAAATGCTTAGCGCCTATGCTAGCACATGCGTTAGCGCCAATGCTAGTGCTACCAGCAGCACTCCTAGTGCTTGTTTGTCCCTTTATTAGTTTTTTTTTTACTTTTTGGCTTTTTCTTGGCCTTTTGGCACATGTGCATGTGCTATTTATTTGTGTTGGGATTGTGGCTAAGGTTCACCAAGGCTAGCACTTTCTAGTGCCATGGTTATTGCATGTGCACCACTAACTTTGACATTCGTTAATGTCGTGGCCATGTTTATGGCCTATTTTGAGTTTCTCAGTCACATGAGATTTTAATGTTAGCATTGTGCTTAACTTTTATGCAGTGCATTCAGAACATATTCAAGAGATTCAACCATGGAAGTTTACAATCTTGAGATTATGTTCGATGCGACTCTGCAATTAGATGGTATGCATCTAAATTAGCATTTTTATTCAGATATGGGGTAGCGTCTATTCTGAACGTCCACCATTTTATGTAGTCAGTGTTTGATTAGCACAAATAGTTTACGCACATGAAATAACGAGAGTTTAGTTGGGTAAATCCCTGGAGTTCTGAAAGTACATAAATATAGAGAGAGCTACAAAGCTAATTTAGCAACGAGCTGAATATGCATTCTTAATTCTCAATTCTCTTTCGGAATGTATGATAGCAGTATGTATTTATAATTCTGATGCCTGGTCAGAAATTCATACATATTTATTTCATGCTTCTGCAGCTAGGCGAAAAACAATATTACAATTTTCTTCTTTGTTAAAAATTCACCATCAACAACTTCACACCTTAAATTTTGAACCTATTCTCGACTTTTCTCCTGGGTTTCATAAGTTCTAAGCAGTATAGGAATCTACACATATAAAGAGTCTTATCTGAAGAAAGAGTCAATGTTTGTGTCAGAGGCACCCAATTACCATGTTTCTGAGACGTTGTTGAACTACATCGCCATATGGAATGTCATATTAGAAGAATGCATCAAGTAAGGCTCAACCCATGATTCCAAATTGGAAGAGGAATATTAACAACATTGCAATTCCTGGTAATCTCTTTCCTCCCACCAATTATTTCATCTCTGTTTCTTGAACCGTCCCCCCCCTCAAAGTAGAGGGTTAAAGACATATTAGGTTAGAACATCTCAAGCACAAAATTCTTGAACATGAACCATAAAACTTATTATGTATACTCACAAGTATCGTATACATTCATTATAAAGTGGTATTTGAGGAATCATGTGAGTCAAAGTTATTACAAGATGTTTTGCAAAAACCGCATCAGAGGCAATTTAAACTTCCTCATGGAACTCTGAAGCTGGCGAAAATTGGTAAAGAATCTATGCATGAGTCTTATATCAAACGTTTCTTGTGAATGTCTACTACAACATATTAAAAAGGCGCATCAATCGGATAAACGAGCTAAGAGTTATGGCTAAAACGGTGGGCAGTGTCGAATCTGAAAACTGTCAAAATTTCATGGATACTCCCTGAATTTTATTGTTGGGTCGTTTTGATGCCCCAAAAAGGCTCAAACCCTGGATGTTTCCTTTAAACGACATATGAAATTGTTTTTTGATAAAAATAAAATGGAGGTCGTATTAAGATTCTATGACGTTTTTCCCAAGCATAATAGCTCTGAGATTTTATGAAAAAAATAAGTAAAATTTTTATATAAATTTATTCATTCATCTTCCTCGAGACTTGAAGACATTGATGCAAACTCATATAAAAACACTCAAAGAAAGGTATGGTTCCATCATAACGGCCATACATAAAATGTCTAAGAGGATATCTACAAAACGTATAAGTGTAAAAGCAAAACTATGACAAAGTAACTATGCTGAGCTCAGTCAGAAAACTGAGAATTTGAATCAGAGTCGTGTGCATCATCATCATCCTCATCATAATCATGTTCTTTTTCTTTCAAGTCCTCTTCAGGGTCTTCTGCTTCAGGGTCTTCCTCCGAATCTTCTTCGGGATCCCCATCGTCAGCAGGGTCAATATAGCATATAATTGTAAAATCTCCCTCTGCCTAGCAATCGCTCGTAGGCGACGCTTCTGCATATAAGCTGTGAGTTCTTCATACTCAGCCTTTTCCTTTTCCAACTTCTCTCTGTGCTTTGCTTCCTCTTCAGTATTACTGGCGAATGTGAGATTCAGAGCCCATTCACGAGCTACTTTCAAACGATCAAGAGGCATACATCGCACGAGTTTTATGACCTTGACCAAGCAACGACAAATCTTATATTGTACTTTCTGAGGAGAAGCCACCTTCATCCTTTTACCTTTACAACCCAAATTCTTAATTGAATAAAAACAAGTACGGTTTTGATCAGGAACTACCATGATCTACTTAAAACATAAAATAGTAAGATGAAGATTTCAGCACAAAAGAGAAGAATAGTTATCAAAGACTTTGGTTTATCGAAATCAAACTTACTGGTATTTTCGTTGCTGTTGTTGAAGAATCACTCTGCTCCAAAAGAACAACGATGAAACTAGGGTTTGGAAAAATAATAATGATATTTTCAGTATTAGCAAGATATATATGCATATGATATGTGAATTTTTTTGGAAACCATAATTCTATTGGATAATGAGATTATGATTGAAAATCCTAGCTTATCTAAGTTGATGATTCACAAAAAGAAAAAGAGGAACAATCGGTGCTTACCCCACAGAAGCAGGGAAGTAAAAATAAAACCTATACAAGAAGCGTACTCGAGAAAGAAAGATAAAGTGACATTCCCTCCAACTGAAGCTTGTTGCAGTCCTTCTCGCTAAAACGTATGCTTTTCCTTACCGATTGTACGAAAAAGAAGAAGAGAAAAGAAGCTTACCTCGGCCGAATACAAGCAGCTTTTTCTACCTGGATGAACACCTAGCTAACACTCACCGTCAAGAGCAACTCTTGCTAATGCATCTCCTTTCACCAACGAACAAATAATGAATAAGGGGAAATACGTTAAAAGGAGAGTATATATAGGAAGCTAAGTTTGGCAATCCATATTGTATTAGGAAACTTAAAAAAAAAGAATAAGAGAAGGGAACGCCCGGCGCTGACCACGTCTCCTGTTGCTCACGACAAGATGGCCTTCCTGGCAATAACGGAGGTGATTACTATTCCCATACAAGGTTCGCATTAAGGGGCGCATATCTCAAGCACTTAAGGAGCTAAGTATACCTTCTTACTCTTAAAATTTAAATTATGTATATATAATCATTATAAGCATATTGTCACCATCTAATGCTTACCGTGCAATATTATTGTTCCTCACTAAGTAGGGGACATAATATAAATAGTGAGTTTTTGATAAGGTCTAGAATTGTAAAATTACCCTATGTCAAGCAGCAAGAATATCACGGAATATGAGCGTATTCATGCACATATGCGTAGCTTTATACCAAAACATGAGATACTGTATTTCTTCTCATTAATTCCGCAAGCGAATTAAGAAATCAGTCTCTACGAATAACTACAAACATCCTAAACTGGCCTCACACCCTCCTCAATACTTACAATATTTATGCCATATCGAACTAGTCTCAAGTCGCATAAATTCCACAGTTGAATTACTTGAACTTGTCTCAAGTGCGTATTGATGTTCCGGTAACATCTATCAAATTCGGGAATAACTAATGTTTAACCCCCAAAATACACTCTAGCTTAACGCTTTGTTCGTAACGAATACTTCTCAAATTGCTCTCTTGAGCTTAAATATGCTACTTTAGCGCTTTTCTCAAAGATAAGCCACGAATTATGCGCCACTCCTCTTAGACGCGCCATAAACAAGGAGCAATGCCTTTAAAGACACATTGTGCCTCTGAACTAGGCTAACCCTAGCCTTTTCTCCCATTAACGCCGGAATAACACTAGCCACTTGGCCTAACACCACTTTGGCGCTAATTTCTTACCCTAGTATTAAAAGCGCTAAGTCCCCTTAGAAAAGCACATATCAGTATGGCGCGTCCTTTAGCGCAAGCACGTTCCATCCCGGTGCATCCTAGAGTACTAGTGTCTCAGCATGGAGCGTCCCTGGTGCAGTGCCTCTCAACATGGAGCGTCCCTAAGAACAACGTCCATGCCTAGCAACGTCCCTGTGAATAGCGTCCATGGCTAAACAATGTTTATGCCACAACGTCCATGTTACAATACCCATGTCGCTGCGTTCATGCCTAGCACATCTCATCCAAGAGTCCTCGAGTGCAAGCGTCCTCGAGCACAAGTACGTCCTAGATTAGCGAATCCTTAGACAAGTGACTTAGCGCAAGTGCCCTTGGCCACAAGCTTATTGGTGCTATCTTCCTTGGCTTAGCTAGCTTTCTTGACCTAACTGGCTTCCTTGAGAAGTGTTAACTTCAAACATTCTTGGTGCTAGTTCCCTATCCATATCATTATATAGTTTCCTTGATAGAAGATCGTACATTAGCCTCACTCTCAAAACACTAGCACATTAGCTTTTACGCCTAAAGATCTAGCACATTACCATTTGCACTAAGAATCTAGTGTAAGCTTTGCTAGCTGCTCCACTCAGAAATACGCTATTCTTTTCAATACTGGCTTAATACAAACACTAATTAATCTCATATGATAAGCCTTCTTTCTCAAGAAGCTCTTTACAATTTTGGCCTCAAACGTCTTTCAGACTTATGCCAATTTACTTTTAATCTAAATTTGGATATTAAAATTATGCCATGCTATTTCAAAGTTAGTATATGACTACTAAATTTACCAGACTTGACACTGATCAGTCTGATTATCAATTCATTGAGTTGCGCAACTTGCCTCACTGACTTAGCAAGTCATTTGACTTGACTTAATCAAAACAGTAATGGTTCACGATTCCACTATCATTCTATGAGATATCAAATACAACATATAGTGGGATTCTCATTAGGGAATGGGTCTGGCGGTCTACGATAATCGTTCGTTATAGAAATACATCCACGAACAAGAAGGTCACAAGTAATGGGGCGGTTACAAGAAGTTGAGAGAATTAGGAGTAGTGGTCATACAAGTCTTCCTTGCTTTTCGGACATGACTCCACTATAATCTCCAAAATCAGTACTCCTCTACTTCTTCTGTAACTTCCGCCACTTACGAGAAATCGGTGTGTCTCTTTTGAACTATAAATGGATGGGTTTTCATCTATTCGAAACAAGACAGAAGAAACTAAGATATATAGAATTAGCGATTCATCCTAGAGATAATCCTTTATTCTTTACACACTACTTATGTCACGGACCGGAAAATTCCGCCTCCGGCGCGCTGCGCTGAGCAGGCCAGAACTCCCCGATGCGTGATTTAAAAGAGTGTAACCCGACCTTAAAGCTTAACTTCTCGCTGGAAAGTGCAGGTAAATTTTACTTTCCAAACATGCCTTGTATGCATTATACTCGAAACGTAGTTCCCACATCATTCAAGCTACGTTTATACCGTTCCAGGTATATTTGCCTTCCCAAACATGCTTTGCAAGCATGGTACTCAGACCGTAGTCTCCATATCGTTCCAACTCACCCCTGACCTACAAAGGGTGCAAGGCCATTAAAGCCCATGGTGAATGCCTTTGACTAGCATACTATTCCGACTTTCCATCATTATACCAAGGGCTGAAGGCTATACAAGCTAAGGGGGATGCCTTTGGCAAGCATCGCATAATTTCGATCATTGTCCAGGCCTAACTCATGCCTTGGACCAACACCTAGGCTATTTCAAGCCTAAGATTTCACTTCATCAATTTTACTTCGACCATGCGCTGGAGTCTGCACTTATCTTGTTCTTTCCAAGAGTGCAACATCCAGACACATGCCATTCCATGCCGCGACGGTTCCAAGGAAGTATGAACAATCCATCAAATGGAATTGCAACTACCTCATCAAGTGTGGCTACAATCATCTCTTACTTAGCATTGCCGAGCCAGATGATATGAGTTACCATAATGTCGCAATCATCTCCAAAATTAGATTATGTGAGCGACAAGGTGCTGCACCTCAATGCATTGCATTGCGGCTGCCTACGTACCCAACCTGTACCTTGATTGGATCAAACATGACAGTAGTTCATCAAAGGGTCAATTTAAAAGGGACAAGTAACTTAATCCTATTAAGGCAAAGCCAACATCGATTCCAACTTCATCGCAAGGCCAAAATCCAAGCAAAGCCTAGTCCGTGTAGGACAAAGGGCTTTCGCAAGGTATGCACTAGCTTGTGCATAACTATCTTTATTTATTATGCAAATATGCATTATCAAGTACGATCGAAAGATGCTTTCGCATAATTCAAGCTTCATCGGCTAAGCTACCAACATATTGATGCTTATGCATCAAGTATGCTCCAAAGTATAGGCTACTTCGCATATCTACATGTGTATTACCCCTCATGCACATTCAAGCTTCGTCGGTTAAGCTACAAGCATATTGATGCTTATGCATCAAGTATGCTCCAACGTATAGGCTACTTCGCATATCTATATGTGCATTACCGCTCATGCACATTCCAACAAAGCTCCCTCCCTATATATGTTGTATTCGCATTTCTACAGACAAATATTAGAAAGGTAGGGGTCATCCATCGAATGCAAGGCCGCAAATGAAGATTTCTTGCCAAAGCCGAGCATTCTTGGCTCGGTGATGTATTCTCGATAATGCATCACGGCATAATAGTGCCTTAACACTATGATGCACTTATCGAATAGCGACATTGGCTCGGTGATGCATTATATCATGCATCACGGCATAATAGTGCCTTAGCACTATGATGCTCCAACTTATGCAACTTCGGCTTAGTGATGCATTGGATCATGCATCACGGCATAGTAGTGCCTTAGCACTACGATGCTCTCACTTACGCAACTTCGGCTAGGTGATGCATTGGGTCATGCATCACGGCATATTAGTGCATTTGCACTATGATGCCTCCTCGGATACGCATCACGCGTAGTAGGGCCTTAACACTATAATTCGAGGTCAAGGCATCCACACCCTAATGTACATCTGGGTAAGATTTATAAGCTTAGGATGAAGCTTCAACCCAGGACATGACGCATCGTTGAGTAAGCGCCATACAAAAATTGCGGGTGTTATAACTTATCACATTGATATTTCTCAACATTCTTTACTTCCCTCCCCTAAAATCTACCCAATCTTTTCCACCTTTGTGATTGAAGATGGACATGAACGTCCATTTCTTGGTTTAGGTTCGTCCTGTTAGAGCTTGATATCTCAAACCTACTTGAAAGTATGATTCTACCGTACATTTGTTTTCACCCTATCATCCTTCTAAGCGCCAGTGTAAAGCTGGCACTGCACATCTATACCGCTGGCCAAACAAGTATGTCATGCCTGGTCATTGAGAACTCTTGCGTAATCTTGACTTTAAACGCTTTCAAATTTGTGCCATGTTACGCTTAAGCTAGTACGTGACTGTTAAACTTACCATTTTTATAGACTCGAGACTAATTACTCTACTTAAACAATTTAGTGAACTGAACAACTTGCCTTACTAATCTAGCAAGTTATTGACTTGACTTAACTAAAATAATGGTAGTCCATGACTCCACTATTTTCTATAAGATATCAAATACATTACATGGCTGAGATTCTCATTGGGGTATTGGTCTGGCGGTCTACGAAAATGTGCGATGTGGCAACACATACACGACAAGAAGGTAACAAGTAGTGGGACGTTGGGAGCAGTTAAGACGATGAGGTGTAGTGGTCATACATTCCTCCTGACATACATGACATGACTCCACTACAATCTCCACGATCATCACTTTCCCATCTCTTTGTAACTTCCACAACTTACGAGAAATCAGTGTGTTCACGACAAGACTGTAAAATAGATGGCTTCATTTATTAAAAAGGGAACGAAGGAACTAAGTGCGTAACAAATATCTATCACATAGGTAATCCATTCTAAAATCCTACATTTAGTCTTCAATTATACACCATCACTAAAAACAATCACACGGTGATTTCTCATCCTTCTTTTCTTCTCTCCCTTAAGATCAACCCATCATCTCCACTTTTGTGACCGAAGCAGGACATGAACAGCCATTTCTTTGTTTAGGCTCATCATGTTCGATTTTGATCTCTCGAAACTACAGAAATTACTCTTTTGCAGTACATTTTTTTACCCTAAAACAATTAGCGACCACAGCGGGAGATCAACCTCTCGATTACAAAGCCGACCAAATTCTCAATCATTAAAAATGGTGGATCTTAGGTATGGATCAGTTACTACTCCTAATCCTAATTCTAGTAATACTGGTGGTGGCGGATATAAAACCACTCATGCCGTTACCAACCCTCCTCCTACCAACATCACTGTTGACGCTACCACCAAACCTTCTCCTGGTAACACTAATATAGAGAGTACTAAAAACACTCAAACTGCGGTCACAATAGTTGATCTGATGCAAAGGCAGGATGTCCTGGGTAAAATAAAAGCATGCACGAATAACACTCAAAAAGAGGTACTCACTTGTCTCAAGACCTTAACGAATCAACTCTCTCCATAATAACGCCATCACCTGGCGGAGCAATCCACAAACACTCTCACGACAACGACTAAGGCTGGTACTTTAAGGGCTTAAGGGACGAAGAAATTCATGTCCTCACTGATCTTCCACCATCGTGGAACCAATAATCCATTTTGATCACTGGTGAGGATTTGGAGAGACTCCTACGAAATCATGGTAAGAAAGACTCATCCTCATTTCATCAACACCAACTTCCATACCCTCTCGCCATCCGAAAGATCCCTTCGTCAGGGGGATATATCTCTCCCTATTCTCCCTTTATGATGGGGATAGAAATGCTCATATATGAGAAGATTGTTCCAGAGAAACAACAAATATCCTGGTGATTACGTACGCCGATTCATGATCCAGATTATCGACTGCCATAATTCATGAACTACAATTGTTAGTGAAGTTTTACCTCGATGATATGATTTCTGTCTATCATGCTCTTTTCAAGAAAATGTGCTTCCAAACTTTCTATGAACTACATGAGGCCGCTAAGCAGTCGGCGATAACTGCTCCTACTTCGTTGGAGAGAACAAAACCTGCTAAAAAAATAAATTCATAGAGATATACGTGGGAGCAAATGCCATACAACTTCCAATCATCCATATGTATTATCAGAATGAAGGGGTCAATAGGAAGGCTTCATCTCAGCAAGCGTCACGAACTAAGCACTCACCATCATCCTTAACCCCAAGATCCGCCTGAACCCCAGCTCCAGCCTCATCCCTAGCACCAGCCCAAGGACATTCCCTACTCCACGTTCTAGACAAAGATCGACAACAACAAAAGTAACAAAATCCAAAGCCAACTCTGGCTTTGGCAATGAAAAGGAACATCACTTTCTCCATAGAGCATGTCAACCAAAGAGTCACAACCCTGATGAGATAATATACTTCTCAAAGTCACAATGAAAGGTATCTTTACTACCCTCAACTACGTCGTACCTGACATACGCCTGCAACTCCCGGACAGGATGAGGCGCACCCCAAGGCTTTTTTAAATAACACAAGTGTGAGTGGGGACTGCTCAAAGCAACCCATCCTTCAAGGTTGGATCATCTCCTTCAGAATATCGCTTCTCTGCCCTTTCAAGAACCTCTGTTGCAAGCTTCAACTCCTGAGAAAGCCTTTCAACCACCCCTCTAGCCTTGATCAGTGCATCCAAGCCTGCAAATCCATTTACTTAAGCAAAACTCTCTCGTATATCTCCCAGATAACGACGAAGCCATACAATGCCAAGATCATAATTCTCAACATCATCTACAACTTTCTCCTATTATTTGAGGATGATTCTAAATATTTTTTTCTGAGGGAGAAATATCATTTCATATTAGTGTAAATAGATGAAATGGTGAAGCCTCCAACGCACGAGTACTCAGAGCGAATTCTATCAAAGCAAAAATCAACACTAACACCCGTATTAGGGTATTCAATTGCCATATTCTCCGTTACACTACAACTCCGCATATCAACATTATTCGAAGCATCATCATCAACAAGCATGTGAAAGGGAGTTCGTTCATGGTTTTATATATGGGAGAGCAAATTATCCATATCACGATCAATGGTAACTTCCATTCCTTTGTTAGCAAGCTCAGCTCTCTGATTTCGACCATTTCTCACCCTAAATGTAGAGAGATTACGGGCATATTATGCCAGAACATCTCAAACACAAAATATTTGAAATAAATCATAAAACCCACTACACATACTCTTAAATAGGATATACATTCTTTATGAAGCAATATTTGAGGTATTATGTGATCCGAGGTCACTACAAGATGTATCACAAAAAATTGCGTCAGGAAAAGTTTACACGGCCTTCTTGTTTGTACCTAAAAAATTTGGTTCCAGGGTAAACAATGTACTGTAGAAGTACTTTCTTTAGATTCGGAAATCAAAATCATACAGGACAAGGCTAAACCACGAAAATAGTCGTTCCGTCCTGCTTCGGTCACAAGGAGAAAAGATGAGTTGATCTTAAGGAAGGACACATAAAAAGTTTAGAAAATCAGTGGTGATGAATTGTATGTAAAGATGTTGAACTATGGAGAATAAAAGATCTTGTGAGAATGATAAGCTTGTTCTGTTTTCTGAATAGGCTAAGTAGCCTATTTATGATAGTTAGTAAGACACATTTCTTTCCTCGTAAGTAGTGGAGGTAGTGAGGAGATGGAGAAATGGAGATTGTGGAGATAATGGTGTAGTTACGCCTATTATATTTGGGAATTTTCTGGAAAACTCCTAAACCATTACTCCATTATCTGTTTAACTGCTATAACTATCACCACTACTTTGTAACTTTCCATCATGGGGTGTTACCATACCGCATGTTGCTATAAACCTCCAGACCAAAACCCCATGAAGAATCCCCCCATGTAACATGTTTTGGTTTCTCGTAGGAGTTAGTGGAGTCATGGACTCAAAACACGTGAGTAATTTTGGAGTCTGTCATAAAATAATATTACAAATAAGTTTACGCCAACAAAGCATGGTCATAGCATATTTGTGGCATGTTTGCAATATGCAAGTTGTGCTAGAAGCGCACATAGGTGCCATTGGCATGGCCAAAACGTTTCCAGCATATTTGGTAGCAACACTGGCAGGTGATGGTGCTGGTATGAGAAGTTGATAGTGCTGTGACCATAGTCATGGCCTTCTTATGACTAGTTTTGGCAGTTGCTAGTACTGTGACCATAGTCATGGTCTTCTTATGGCTTCTCAATCGCATGAGATTTAGTGTTGGCATTATGCTTGCCCTTTGTGTAGTGCATACAAAACATATTCAAGAAATTCATTCGTGGAAGTTTGCGACCTGAGGAAATATTCGATATGACTATGTATTTATATGGTATGCATCTAATTTGCATTTTCATTCAGAGATGACACAACATTCATTCCAAATGTTCATAATTCTGCATAATCAGTGTGTTATGATTCATGCAGATGGTTTGCATGGACGCAATGAAATAACCAGGGTTTATCCGAGTAAATCCCTGAAATTTCGGAGGCACATGCGTATATAAAAGAGCTACAAGATTATTGTAGCCATGATCTTGAAGACATATTGTCAATTCTCTTGCAGAATATAAGACAGAAGTACGTATCCATAATTATGATGCCGGGTCAGAAAGTTTATACATTTATTTTATGTCTCTGTAGCTGAGTAGAGGCAGTATTACAATTTCCCCCCTTGTCAAAAATCCACCATCATTATTAAGTATCATGCTTAGCACGGAATGACTAATGTTACGTGGTAAGCATTAAATAGTGGTCTACCAGATGAAATAAAATATGATTTTTATTGTTTAATGGTTAGATATTACTAAAAGAGTAGCAGTTGGCTGAGAAAGTTTTATTCGTTCTGCGATTGTACTCTTAGGTATTTAGAGCATTTTTCTTCTACCGTAACAACAACGGGAAGGTATTTTGAACACTACTTGGTTGTAGAGAGTGTTAAGAAAATATTGCCGTCAGAACACTAAGATGAATGTTGAGGCATTGCTGCCGTCAGAACACTAAAATGAGTGTTGAGGCAGTGGTTCCGTCAGAACAATAAGATGAGTGTTGAGGCATTGGTGTCGTCAAAATACTAAGATGAGTGTTGAGGCGGTGGTGCCATCAGAATACTAAGATGAGTGTTGATGCATTCTTGGCGCCGTCGGAACACTAAGATAAATGTTGAGGCAATGGTGCCATCAGAACACTACGATGAGTGTTGAGGCAGTGACACCATCAAAACACTAAGATGAGTGTTGAGGCATCGCTGCCGTCAGAACACTAAGATGAGTGTTGAGGCAGTGGTGCCATCATAACACTAAGATGTAAACTCGTATGTAACTTCTATATAATCTATACAAATATTTTAGTGAGTCAATATTGTTCAATTGATCGTGAATATTGACGTGAGTTAATTTTTGGGAATCCAGCTGCTAGATATAACACCAAATGATACTCAAATTGCTTTACACTATGGACAATCCATCTAGGATCTTGAAATTTGTTATGTAAGAATCATAGAACATCTGGGAATGTCGTAATAAACACCATTAATATTCTAATGATTTTTTTTTAAAGTGATGAATGGTTGTTAGTTCATCAAGTAATTTAGTCGTATATGTAGTTTCTCTGATAAGCTCAGCCATACATATATAGAGAGACAAGGATGCACACTTTCCTTAAAATTCTCTTGGAGAATTCTGAGGTTTAATATTGATGAAAAATAAAACAATATGGCTTAGTTATTAGATATTACCAGAGATGTTGCCGTAGGATTGAACTCTGAATGTCGTCACGTTGTTGGATCTGCAAGTCAAGGATGATTGACAGGGATGTATATAGGCACAATATCATCATCAAGGATGCAACATCAGTAGTTCAGGTTTGTAAATACGAGTACACAAGGTCACATGGTCGGCCAAGCAAGAGAGGAGGCCACGGTTGGGCGGACAAGCAAAGGGTCTTGACTTGGACGGACAAGTGAGAGGTTGTGTATGGATGGACAAGTGAGAGACCATTTCCTTCTCGGACTTGGTAATTCCAGGGGATAATTGTTTTTATTCTTTTCTTTCTAGCATCGTATGCTCTTGGGAGGATCAATTTGACTCTGTTGTTTGTCTCCACTTGGTAGTCTAGTGTTGTTGAAGCAGATATAAGCAGTGTAGTAGTCCCACTCCTGTCAGGATGATGTGAGTAGAGGGTCTTGTCGCTACTACCGTTGTTAATCAAATACTCTGGTCGAAAGAGGTTACTACGTTAAATCTCTAAAACTAAAGAAGCCTTAAGTCCCCAGGTGTAGCTATTTTGGCCTACTACTAGACAAGGGATGATTTGATAGTATCACCATGAGTCCAATCCTCTAGGGTATGATCAGGCGAGGGATACCAGGAAGGTTTATATATCTCCTATTCTTGTTGTTATCTTTGTCGCACTAAGGCTCGAACAAGAACTTGAATTGAAGTTGGATCCCTCGTTGGTACTCAGGTTGTTGAGTCTCAACTGGGACGTTTTCGTAAGCATTGACTGAATGAAATTGTGTCTTATCCTTACCCTTTGTCTCATAAGATTGCTTTACCTTTCTGGATGTGATGATGGTATGATTGGAACGCTTATATGCGCGAAGTCCTCTGGAGATGTCGAGGGTGAAGAAGATGAGTTGAAAGGTGTCATGTTGCCGACATGGTGCTACGGGTGTCTTCGAAGACCATGTTCCTGGAGGCATCTCTTGAGTTATCTTCTGAATCTTTGACTGTCAAAGAGGATCAGCTGCAGTTAGAAGTCCCCTGTCATACTTCTCTTTGGTTATTGAAACTGCATTTTCTGGAATAGACTTAGGATGCGTCTCATCCTTGTCAGGGGTTACAGGCGCTCACCAGATCTGACGACGTAGTCAAGGTGGGGTGAAAATATAGTTTCTTTGGAGAGTGGATGACTTCATCAAGGTTATGACTCTTTGGTTGACTGTCTATTCTGTGTTGGAGAGGTTCTTGATAGTGAGCGGAGCTCGTGTAAACCTTCAGTCCCAAAGTGGGGTTCATGTGATTTTTCAGATATAGCTTCTGAAGATGATGCTCCGAGTGGTGTCGTTGTGTAGGATTCCAATACGCTGGAGTTGACTTTGACTTCAAGTTTGATAGGATCCGACTCCTGGAGGAAGCTGAGACGGATAAGCTTGGTTTTGGATGGATTCTCTTCATACGAGAGCCATTCAGGAGAACTTGAAGGAAATAGACATGTCTCCTGGCTTAGAAGAAGTTACCAAGGCTAGAGGCGATGTTCAAGACTATCTCGGGAGTTGAGGCTTGCAACTAAAGCCCTTCCACAGATGGAGAGAGCATATGTTGATATGGCGCTGAATCATTCTTCAAAGATCCTTTCTAAATATTAGATTTTTGAGGATTTTCATGTGTTACTGAGATACTCTTTTTTTTTTCTGTGGTTTTATTTTGGAATTTTGAGTAGGTAGATTTTGGATGGTTTGGAATAGAGATAAATAATACTTTGTTCAATTAAATAAATTGAAATCCTAAGTATGAATGCGAGGCACTGCAAACATATTGGAGGAATTACAAATGTTGCTTTAAAACAGGGAAATATTGTTAGGGGTGGTAAAGTGCTTAAGCCTTGACAGCTTTGTAGGGGTGGTGAAGTGTTTAAGTCTTGACATCTTTAAGCCACTTCCCACGTATGACTACCCATGTTGGCTTATCAGTATTGACGAGTTTGTAATATCCATCTAATATAGTTTTAATTCTCAAATATGACTTTTCTCCAGGAGAGGCAGTAGTGTCTCCAATTCGAAAAGGGTTGGGTTTCGTATCTCAGGTTGATGAAACATTTTGAGGATGATTGGGTTATTGGTTCTAATATACTCAGTTGAGACAACCCCTATCAATTTGACAAACTTTTGAAAAGGATCAGCTTCCCTTTCACATCGTCAAGGAATGGTGAGGTTCATACTTGGGTCAAGTCCCGAAGCCTTGATGGGATGTGAGACAACTGGTTATGAAGAGAGTTGCTGAACAAGACTTATTTATAAGCGAAATCCATAGGCGTACGATCATCTCTCCTCTATGCAATTATTTAGCGTCCAGATCCGTTGTTTGGTAATGCTTTAGACGTGAGTGCGAAGCACGTAAGTACGACACAATTATACTTATATTTATACTAGCTAGGCCTTAGTATCTAGTTAATATATTTGTTTTATAAGAATTACAAGTAAATCCAATCACTAGTGGAATAAACGGCCAAGTTATAAGTTTAAGCGGCATTTACGACAAAACAATCATCTCACGGACAAGTCATTGTACTAGGTTATCAAATTATATTCTTTGCTAAGCATGTGACTGGCACAAGGGTTGAATAATAAGTGAACGTGGATAAATCTCCACCACACCTCATTTGTGGTATCGAATTGAAGAAATAAAGAAGAAGGAAGAAACAGCGAAACAACAGATTTTGGGGGTTTTGATGTGAACTGAAAGATGGTTTTGCTGCAAAAGAGAAGAAATTGGGGGTTTAGTTGAATCTGAGATGGGTTTTGCCGAGAGTTAGATCTGAAATTTGTTGGCGTGCTTTGTTCAGTGAGAAAGAATAGTTGTTGCTGCTGTCCAATTCGAGTATGAGTTTGGTGATGGGTTCGGTGGTGGCTATGATCTGAATTAGAGTCTGAAGTTAAGAATGTCAAGAGAGAGGGGTCGAGGCCAGAAATTAGTTAGAGATGAATCTGTGTTGTGAGCCGAGAAGGAACAAGGATTGTTGGATTTGTTGTCGGTGACTGAACTTGGTTTTTGGTTGCATTTGATGGGAAATGACTGTAGGAAATGGTGGTAATCTCTAATGCCATGAGTGGGTTTGTTCTATAACCTGGTTTTAGCTAGATGAATGTATGTGAGTATATATGAATGGGTGATTAATGATTGTGCAGGGAAGGAGTGTTGATGATTGAATCAACCAAGGACACTATGACTGAATTACAAGAAACATGCACAATATGTGTTTGTTGAATTGTCTGATAGAAAGAAGATAAACCGGAGTCTGGGTTGGTTCGCTGAGTTGTCTCGGTTAGATGAGTTGACCGGGTCAAGAGTCAGACTTACTAATTCTTATCAGACTGGGCCTGGGGAGATGTTTGCTAGCTCTTAATTGAACTCCCTCTTAGCATTATAAATACCAACAGAAACAAGAGACTCGAGGGACCTTTTGATAATACTTGGACGCTGGAGCTGAGAACGGAGACACCAGAAACAGGAGAACGAGGGTTTAGTTGTTTTATTGTTTTTGATTTCAATTAGTTCATTAAATTATTCATTAATTTTCATGGTTTTTAAGAAAGCTATCTAGCTAAATCTCTTTGTTATGGTGAAAGGTTGAACTTGTAGAGTTTGTTTTGCTTGTGTTTCAAAATTAGGGTTTTTAACTACTAAAGCTTAATGTCAATATTTTATCTATCTTTCAATTTTTATCTTTCTTAATGATTTTTCATGTTCTATGTCACACATAGTTCACTGTTTGATTAGTTTAAGAACTCGTTGACCCTTTCGCGATAATTGTTTTACGAATATTTTTCGACCTTTTATATCACGTATACTTAGTGTTTTAAAATTCTATCTTAGGTTGAGAACAAACAATCTTTTTGATAATTATTTTCTACGATTCTTAAACGAATTATCTTCCGCGTATCAGTTGCTAGGTTTGCTACTTTGCATGAGTTAAATCGATACCCTTTGTGATGAACACAAGTAAACCCTAATCTACAACGGATTCCCAAAAACTTAACACTCTCACATCTTTGATTTCAATCTTTATTAAATTATTTTTATTTATTCTTTAGTTAAATTTCTTATTACAAAAATCGTAAAAATACCTTTTGAAACATCTTTTGACTTGAAAGTTACTTGATTTAATTAGTATAAGTGATTCATACTACTCGTGGGAACGAACCGTATTTGCTATTGTTTACATCTTTCGACATTGTGCACTTGCGGTAAAACAAAGTCGGTTTTTCGACGTATCAAGTTTTTGGCGTCGCTGCCTGACAGCGGTTTAAAATTACTTTCTAGTTGATAATTTGACTTTTTAGTCGTAGTTATTGCTTTGATTTTAGTTTTTTTTTCTCTTAGATTTTTCTTAGTTTCTTTGCTGATTTTTTTGGACTCTTATAGGTACTTTTCTTAGTTGATTTGGAGTGCGTCATTTAAATCATTAACGGGTGAAAAAAAAGTAAGTAATTGATTTACTCGCAAAGCTTTTGCAAGGCGAGAGGTAAGTACAAATCGACTTTTGCTTGTTTTTAGTGTATGCAAGATATACCGGTTGGTTGGGATAGAGATCAGCATAATCGTCTTGTTATAGTTAATCTATTATTCATGGATGGAACTGATGATGAGGGTGTAGACCCTCTAATTAAAAGTTTAAGAGACTACATGTACCCAACTAGAGTCTCTTAACCTTCATGCATTGTTTTGCCTACCTCCAAAGCCCACTTTGAAATTAAGACTAATACCATCCAGGCTTCGCCAAACTTCTATGGTAGAGAAAATGAAAACCCTTACTACCACATTAGATACTTTGAGGAACTATGTGGTACCGTGAAAATTAAAGACTTGAACGATGAGTATTTGTAATTGAGATTGTTTCCATTCTCTTTAAAAGATAAGGAAAAATCGTGGCTTGATTCTTTACCATCTTCTTCCATCCAAACTTGCGATGCCATGACTAAGTTATTTTTGCATAGATTCTTTCCTAGGTATAGAACCATAGCCTCACGTCAAAGTCTTAATAGTTTCTCATAGCAAGATGAAGAATCTCTCCATGATTATTTAGAAAGGTTCGATGAACTTTTGCTGCAATATCCACACCATGGATTCGGTACCTTGAGACTCACTATGATTCTCTACGAAGGATTAAATCACAAAACAATGACTATGGTAGAATCACTTTGCGGTGGTAATTTTACTGATAAGACTGCTGAAGAGGGTTATAATTTTTTGCATGATGTGTCTGATAAAACCCAAGAGTGGGAGGCTAAGGAACCTATAAGATCAATTGCTAGTAGAAAGGGGCGCATAGAGTTGATATCCAATTTGATTTTGACACTAAAATAACTTCTTTGGAAAGAAGACTTGAATCGTTAGAACATAGTGCTAAATCTAAGCCTTTTTTTGAGTCTGTAGACCATGCCATTCATGACGATGATGGAAAACAAGTCCATGCTCTCTATCAAGACAATCGTCGTAGATTTGACCCTTATTCCAATACGTACAACCCAGGATAGGTAAGAAACCCTAACTTTTCATGGTCTAGAGATCAGCATGAAGGTCAACCTAATAGTGCTAGTGGTTTTACGCAGAAATCTTCCGTTCCAACTGATTCTTCTAACCAAAGAGTACCTAGTATGGAAAAAAGTCTTAATTTGTTTATGCAGGCCACCCAAAAACAACTAGCCAACATAAAACAGACTAATGCAAGGTCCATAGCAAACTTAGAAGGACAAATAGGTCAACTTGTTAGCAAAATAAGTGAGAGAGACAAAGGACAGTTTCCAAGTCAAACACAGCCTAACCCCCAAGGATTCTTTTGAAGTAAGCACATCTGGTGCTAAGCCCTCCGATCATGTCAAGGTCGTTACTACCTTGAGAAGCGGTCGGGTCATTGATAACCATGTAAGTGATCCTAAGGAGAAAGAGTAGAATAGGAACCTGCCCAGGTTAACCTTCAACACAAAAAGAAACCAATAAAACTGAAAAAGATGAATCTGAAAATACTTATGTTCCTCGCGCTCCATTCCCCCAAAGGTTACTACTCCATAAGAAAGGAACCAACCCTAATGACATCTTAGAAGTTTTCAAAAAAGTTAAAATTAATATTCCCTCTTGGATGCCATATAGCAAATTCATATGTATGTTAAGTTCCTAAAAGATATGTGCATTATGAAACGAAAATTGAATGTTCATAAGAGAGATTTTTTTGCTGAACAAGTGAGTTCTATCATTACTTAGAAAACACCACCTAAATACAAAGATCCTGGTTGTCCGACTATTGCTTATACTGTATAACACAGGATTGAACATGCTTTGTCAGATTTAGGGGACAGTGTGAATCTATTGCCATATTCTGTGTATGACCAATTATGACTTGGTACCTTGAAACCCACTAGTGTTACACTCCAATTGGCTGATAGGTCTATTAAAATTCCTAAAGGAGTGGTAGAAGATGTTTTTTTGTACAGGTTGATAGTTTTGTTTATCCTGTGGACTTCGTAATTCTTGATACACAACCTGTGACAGACCCTAGTGGTCAGATTCCTATTATTTTAGGACGATGATGTGTTTGTAAAATAGCGGTAAATAGAGTGTCGTTCTCTTGAACTTGTGAAGACTGAATTTAGATTTTAATAAACTAATTTTTTTAAACTACAAATATGCACAAAAGATGAAAATGATATTCACAAATTACTGAGGTTATGGATTTCATCATTAACCAATTTAGGTGATTCAATCTACTCAATATTCATGCAATTCTTTCGTTTAATTTGATTCTAAAATATTGCAATAAGTAGATTTCTAGAATAACAACTGTATAACAAAAGCATGGAATATCTAAACCCTAGGCAAAGCATATACCATCTAACGAAATCACAACTGCTTAATAAAAATCCTTTAATCAAATTTTTAATCAAGGCAAATAATCATAAAAGAAATTGCAAAAATTAATTAAAAATAGAAATGTACCACTTTTATTGAAAAAATGGCTTCCTCCGTCACCTCAGTAAATGGGGTTTAGCTCCTCATGTTGAAAACATTCTCAAAATACTCATTCATGGCTCAAAAAGGTGTTTACAAGAGGAAAAATAATTGACACAAAAAGTTTGCTGCGGATATAAACGTTACAGAGAAGAAAAGATAACTGTTGCTAGCTGTTACAAAAGAGTTGAATCCGAAAGAATAGGCGACGTGATATACAGCTACGACAACGATTTATTCAAACTTTTGGCAACGTTTTCTTCATCTTCTTCATCATGATCATCACAAGCAGAATTTCTGATTTTGATTATAAGCTTCTGGTCTCTCCAGACCCCCCCCCCCCCTTCTATGATACCCGAAACCCCTTTTTATAGCTTCATAACACTTCCAAATCCATCCATTAATTCTCAACATGATATTCATTAACAAGGAATAATCCCGATGATTTTTTTATGATTCTTGGATGATTCTGCTATCGTGTCATGACTCCAGAATATATTTTTTTTGATTATTTCTTGATTCTTCCGAGTATAATATCTCTCAGAACATTCTTCTCATCAGTAAACAGTATCGAGCAAATATCCCTAGATTGTGTTCCTGATTTGATTGAGAATCATGCAAAGATTCCGCTGGATATCATGAGAATTGATTTGTAGCATATAAAGGCAGATACCATCTTGTTTCTAATCCAGAAAATCTCGTGAACCTCACGCAAAATACTCATGCAGAAATGAAATACGATTCTCCCGCCTTTTGATTTTATTTGAAATGGGGAGTGGGTGCCCACATCCAAAGTATGAGTGCCTTAATCAATTTTGGAGGGTGCCTTTAGTAATTTTTTCCGGGGGGTCTAAACATAACTTTTCGAGCCAATTTTTCTCAGGAGTTTATTCTTCCAAAAATACATACAATTACATAAAATGACGCAGTTAGTACAAAATCGAGTTTAACAAAATCCAAATTGGGAACAAATTAGACACGAAAACGTGCCTATCAAATACCCCCAAACTTATTATTTGCTAGTCCTCGAGCAAATCTAGTAAAACAAATTCTAACTCACTTTCGCAGGCATCGCGATTGCACTTAGTGTGTGCAATAAGCCTTTAAACCCCTAGGTGTCCCTAGTGGACGAGTTTTGTCTCGTGAGGGTTTACAAGAGGTGTGCCCACAAAACCTTTCCTCCAAAACCTAGCTACTTGTGAACGATTGAGGGTAAACACCAAACAAACTATTTGGTTGGCATAATAAATTCTTCGCCTATAAGAATCATTACCCTATATGAGTCCAATTGCTATACACGAGTTTTCACTCAGTGTACTAAAATTCATACAAGAATTCAAAACTCTACTTAAATAGTTGTTCAGCTACGATACTCAGAATGTATCAAAGTTCAATCACATGAATACATTTAGAAGATGGATATAGACAAAATGAAGTTTGCACGTGTTGACTAAGGTGAACGGTGTTTCCCATATCTGTCTGAAGGTCAGTGCCAGGATGATGGCTTAAGATACACTCCCACTAGTCTTATTCCTTAAACTAATTATCGACTAAGTTGGTATATACAAGGGTCTCAACGGTCGATTTATTGAAAATATTTAAATGTATTAACAACATACACGATAGTTCTCATGGATCCTGCATTCCACGTTTGCTTAGGCGACGGAGACAGGGAGAACACACATGTATTGCTATCAAAGTGTCAATCATCATTTTTTTATTATTATTTTTTTTTATTGAATAATGGTCTAACTAATACAATAAGTCTAACTAATACAATAATGGGGCTTGATTTCAAACACTTCACCCTGGCAGTGATAACAATTTGATACTGGTGCCCCACCAAATCACTTAGAGAAACACAAAAATTGTAAAAATAAAAACAGAAGGTGATATGATCAAGATAGATTTCGAGATATGGTGACAACTATCATGTTATTTCTAACACCTGAGCTAAGAATCCTTTTATGAATAGACCATTTAGATGGGCACACCGATTCCTATTGAAAAGAGCTAAGTTTCCATCTACTTAGAATGCTTAGTGTCATCCTTAATTGTTCACAAGTTTCTAGACTCTGAAGTTTAAAATTGCAACTAAAAGTTTCTCCATACCCCCAAACTTAAATCTAACGTTGTCCTCAATGTTCTAAAAATAAATGATTAAAAAAAATTGAACAAGGAGAAACTGTTACAACTTGAATAAAAGGAGTTAAGGAAGGATATTACCGTGTTGTATGAGCATGGGTTACCTCCCAAGAAGTGCTAAGTTTAAAGTATTCAGCCAGACTAAGAAAAGATTAGCCACAACTTACAGACCATATAATAATAACCTGAAAAGCTGTGGGTCCCTAACGTCAATCAGATTTGACCAGAACAACTGACCACAATTGAAAACACGAAAGTGGTGGTCATTCTTGAGAAGATGTGTCGATTGTAATTTCCTATAATAATTAGGTTTAGTTCTAAATTCTAGTAACTGACACATTTGAAATTTATACATTCCCACATATGGAAGAAAATATTTTGGCGGGAAAACAAAGTCAATCTTGGTATCATCGCCTGGGTAAACCACATCAACCAGAGGATGGGTTTCTAACAATTGAACTTCTTTTTGGACATAGTTAAGCTCAGGAAAAAGTGTATGAAGATAATCTCGCAATATGGTAGAGGCACAAATGTCAAGTCCCAAGTGAGAGACTTTAAGAAGGGATACTTGACAATCACAAGAATCTTCGGTACCCCCAAACTTAGTGTAGAAACTACTCTAAGATGGACTCAAAACTGTTGGCTGGATTCTAGGGTCTTTAGGGTCGTAATTACACTCAGCTTCTTCTATAGGAGGAAATAAGGTAGACTTATAAACTGGTAAAAGTTCACACTTAGATTTCCAAATACTATAAGTGTCCATCAAAGGGGCAGAATCTAACAAAGTATTCACCTCATTAATAACACTATCATCGTCAACATCAAACCCAAAATGGGCTAGGCATTTTCTCTAATGGATCTTCTAACGAAGTGTTTGGTAAAGATTTATGAACTGAAGTACTAGTTATATTCACTTCTTCTAAATCATAGATCTCACAAGAAGGTTGTCTACTCATACTAAAAAGATTCAGTTCAATAGCCATTTTACCAAAAGAAAAATTAATATTCCATTTCCATAATTGATGACGATATTATTTGTAGCTAAAACGGGATGACCTAAGATCACTGGTACTTGAGCCTCTGGGACCTGAAAAGGTTGGGTGTCTAGGACATCAAAATCCACTGGGGAAACAATTCTATCAACCTGAATCAAATCATCCTCTATCACGTTAAAATTCTATATGAGTCTATCATCTTTGTCAGAGACTATTGTCTTCGAGTCGTTAGACTCGAAATCACTAGTCTCAGGACAAACTCGTTCCTCTAAAACATCATCATATTCATAAGAACAAGGAAATATTACTCCGTCCAAAGTAATGTTATCTCTAGTCAAATCCTCTTCCTTTTATATAGGTGAATAATCATCAATATTATTAGGATGTAAACTAGAGACAACATTATTATCATTATGCTCAATTGGTGTAACAGTTTCCTCGTCATTATGACTACGGATTTCTTCATCAACACTATAATCATCATCATAATAATATGAAGATGTTTGAACTTTATCTAAATACGTAGTTTCTTCTATCCTAACCTCGTTCTCTAAGGTGGGTAAATATTCATCATTATTATCAAGGGTAAAAGTGAAAACACTGTATTGGCAATTAAGATCATTTTGAGCAGTATTATTCTTTGCAGAAATTTCATTCATACTTAATACGAACCTATTTCTATCCTCAATCATCTGCTTGTTATGCTCAGCTATTTGCTTGTTATACTCAGCTATCTGCTTGAGGGATTCTTCTAGAGAAAGAGTTGGACTATTAATTGTTCTCCCCACACTTAATGCAAAACTATTTGTTATCTCAGATAGCTTCTTGAGTTATTCTTCTAGAGGTGTAATAGGTTCATGATGAGTACTAGGTTGCAAATGCTCTAGGTCATCCCTCCAAGACAAAGAATTCGAATTTTGCTCATTTTCATGTTCAAAAGACGGGTGCATGTATGAATAGTAATTGGGATCACCTTGGTATGAACCATAACCTTCAGAAGGTTGGTAGTGGTCCCAAGTACTATCCATACTATGTTGATAGTATGGATAATGTCTATTTTGAAATTCAGTCGGATATTCATTGTATTGGTCCTCATAATACCAGTTCGAAATTTTCTAAAATAAAAATAAAAAATCCTAATAAATTTACAAAAAATCTAAGAAAATAAATCATAACAGGAAAGGGGTTCTAAACATACACAAACAAGGCCGACTCAACCAAATCAAACCTACTAAATCTAGTAAACAAAAAGCATGATGGCTCCACTTAGATTGTTTCTAGACCAGCTTCTATTCTTCAAAAAAGGCAACTAGTTACAGTTTTAGCAAATCTCTTAGAACGATTTGAATTAGATTAAGTCGAATAGAAGCAGGATAAGCTCTAAGGAGCTTTGATAACCCTGCCTCTATGGCAACCTTTCCCTGAGTTACAAGGCGGCTCTAATCAACTTAAAATAATCATCCTGAACTTTAAGTTATGCTAACAAAGTAACCAATATAGTCCTTTTGAATGATTTTCCAATAAGCTCGTTACCCGATAGGTCTCTTTCTAGTCAAATTTTAGGCTTAGGTTCGCGTTAGGTAACATGTTCCTAAGGCGGGCAAGAAGGAAACGGTGATGAAGTCCGAGTCCTTATCTTATATGGCCAGTCCTTGCCCTTTACTAGAAAATAATTTCTGTATTCAAGTCCTCAACATATATGCATTACGAAGGAATACAGAAAACCCACTGACAGAGGATTCGTGGGTGGTTAGAGTCTTACCTCCCGTACCAGACGGGCGATGAACCGTTGAAGTCGACTCGGGCCACCAACTCCTATGTCAGTGTACGAACCCGAAGGGCCGAGACAATATTGTAATTGTCGTCCTTCCCTGTTGCAGTTTATATTTAATACCCTTCATTAGGGTTTAAAAATTAATAAATCCAAAAGTCCCAAATAAAGTCCAAAAATAAAAAATAAATAAAAAAAAGTATTAAAAATAATTACAAAAATAAAATAATTCCTAATACAGTTTTTCTAAAAAAAAAATAAACCCTAAAAAAATTAACTAAAAAGATAAAATAAAAAAAATCTTGTCTTCTTTTTCCTTCGTTCTTTTCGCTTTGTCTTTGACTCCAAGTCTTTAATCAATTAATATAATCTTTAGCTCCAATTTCTTTTTGATCCAAAACCTGTAACACAAAGAAAATACCCAAAAACGTAAAATAGAACAAATAAAAATAAATAAAATAAAATCTAACTAAACTAATTAACCTAAAAAAATCTAAAAACAATTCCGCGTCGGCGGCGTCAAAAATTGATGTGTTTGTAAAATAGTGGTGAATAGAGTGTCGTTCTCTCGAACTTGTGAATAATGAATTTAGATTTTAATAAACTAATTTTTTAAACTACAAATATGCACAAAAAATGAAAATGATATTCACAAATTACTGAGGTTATGGATTTCACCATTAACCAATTAAGGTGATTCAATCTACTCAATATTCATGCAATTCTTTCGTTTAATTTGATTCTAAAATATTACAATAAGTAGATTTCTAGAATAACAATTGTATAACAAAAGCATGGAATATCTAAACCCTAGGCAAATCATATACCATCTAACGAAATCACAACTGCTTAATAAAAATCATTTAATCAAGGAAAATAATCATAAAAGAAATTACAAAAATTAATTAAAAATAGAAATGTACCACTTTTATCGAAACAATGGCTTCCTCCGTCACCTCAGTAAATGGGGTTTAACTCCTCATGTTGAAAACATTCTCAAAATACTCATTCATGGCTCAAAAAGGTGTTTACAAGAGGAAAAATAATTGACACAGAAAGTTTGTTGCGGATATAAACGTTACAGAGAAGAAAAGATAACTGTTGCTAGCTGTTACAAAAGAGTTGAATTCGAAATAAGCGACGTGATATACAGCTACGACAACGATTAATTCAAACTTTTGGCAACGTTTTCTTCATCATCATGATCATCACGAGCAAAATTTCTGATTTTTGATTATAAGCTTCTAATCTCTCCAGACCCCCCCCCCCCCCCACCCCCCCCTTCTATGATACCCGAAACCCCTTTTTATAGCTTCATAACACTTCCAAATCCATCCATTAATTTTCGACAGCATATTCATTAACATACAATAATCCCGATGATTTTTTTGTGATTCTTGGATGATTCTGCTATCGTGTCATGACTCCAGAATATATTTTTTTTTATTATTTCTTGATTCTTCCGAGTATAATATCTCTCAGAACATTCTTCTCATCAGTAAACAATATCGAGCAAATATCCCTAGATTGTGTTCCTGATTTGATTGAGAATCATGCAAAGATTCCTCTGGATATAATGAGAATTGATTTGTAGCATATAAAGGCAGATATCATCTTGTTTTTAGACAAGAAAATCTCGTGAACATCACGCAAAATACTCATGTAGAAATGAAATACGATTCTCCCGCCTTTTGATTTTATTTGAAATGGGGAGTGGGTGCTCACATCCAAAGTATGGGTGCCTTAATCAATTTTGGAGGGTGCCTTTAGTATTTTTTCCGGGGGTCTAAGCATCACTTTTCGAGCCAATTTTTCTCGGGAGTTTATTCTTCCAAAAATACCTACAATTACATAAAATGATGCAGTTAGTACAAAATCGAGCTTTAACAAAATACAACTTGGGAACAAATTAGACACGAAAACGTGCCTATCAGAAGACCGTTCTTAGTAACCGTTAATGCAATCATAAATTGTAGGAATGGTAATATGGAATTTACTTTTGGTAGTTGGAAAGTGGAAGTGAATGTTTTTCATGTTGCACGTTCTCCTCCTGATCTTGATAACCATGAAATTGTTTGCATGATTGATGAAATAGTCCATGATACTTTCTTGCAGAACCATATAGATGATCTATTAGAGTCTTCTTTAGCTCACTTTGGGCATGATTTTGATGATGAAAGTGTTATTTGTGAAGTCAACTCCTTGTTAGACTCCACACCGCTGTTAGACACTAATAACTGGAAGCCCAAAATATAACCTCTAGTTCTGCTCGAGTCTCGACTTGTTCCATATGTCGAGAAATCTCCGACCTTGACCCTTAAACCATTGCATGACACTCTTAAATATGTTTACCTAGGCCCTGCAGACACTTTACCTGTTATAATTGATTCCTTACATTAGAACAAGAAGGAAGATTGGTAGATGTCCTTAGAGAATATAAGATGGCTACAGGTTGGTCTATTGCAGATTTGAAAGGTATTGGTCCTAGTGATTCCATGCACCATATTTACTTAGAAGAGAATGCTAAAACATCTAGAGAAATGCAACGTAGACTGAATTCTAACATGAAAGAGGTTGTGAGAGAGGAAGTTTTGAAACTGCTAGATGCGGGTATCAAATACCTGATATCCGATAGTACTTAGGTCAGCCTCGTTCAAGTTGTACCCAAGAAATTAGGAATCACTGTAGTTAAGAATGAAAATAATAAATTGATCCCTACCAGGCAGACCACCGTATGGCGAGTATGTATTGACAATAGGAAATTGAACAAGGTCATGAGGAAAGATCATTTTTCTCTTCCATTTATTGACCAGATGCTTGAGAGGTTAGCCGGACATAGGTACTATTATTTCTTAGATGGTTATTCCGGTTATAACCAAATACCTATTGCCATTGAAGACCAAGAGAAAACCACTTTTCCTTGTCCCTTTGGTACATTTGCATATAGACGCATGCCTTTTGGATTGTGTAATGCGCCCGCTACTTTTCAGTGTTGTATGTTGAGCATATTTTTAGACATGGTAGAGAGGTTTATTGAAGTTTTTATGGATGAGTTTTTTGTTTTCGGGTCGTCTTTCGATGAATGTCTCCATCATCTCACTCTTGTCCTAGTGAGATGCAAGAAGAAGAATCTAGTGTTGAATTGGGAGAAACACAACTTTATGGTTCATTCAGAAATTGTTCTAGGCCACATTGTTTCTTCCAAGGGAATAGAAGTAGACAAGGATAAAGTTGATTTGATTTCTAAATTGAAACCCCCACGTACGGTTATGGAAGTTAGATCATTCTTAGGTCATGCAGGTTTTTATCATCGTTTTATTAAAGATTTTAGTACGATCTCACGCCCTTTATGCAACCTTCTTGGTAAGGACATTACTTTTGTCTTTGACGAAACTTGTGTTGCAGCTTTTGAGAAGATGAAATTGTTATTAACTTCTTCCCCTATCATACAACCGCCTGATTGGAGTCTTCCATTTGAAATTATGTGTGATGCTTCTAATTATGCAGTTGGAGATATTTTAGGACAACTGAAGAATAAAGCACAACATGTTATTTACTATGCTAGTAAGACCTTGGATGATGCATAATTAAATTACTCTACAATTGAAAAAGAATTTTTGTCGACTGTGTTTGCCTTGGAAAAATTCAGACCTTACCTCTTAGGGTCTAAGATTATCATATTCTCTGATCATGCTGCATTGAAATACCTTCTATCCAAGAAGGATGCTAAACCTAGGTTGATTAGATGGTTATTATTGCTACAAGAATTTGATTTAGATATTCGGGACGAGAAGGGTCCCGAAAACGTAGTAGCAGATCACATTTCTAGGATCATTTTAGAGTCTTCTCATGATGTCTTGCCAATGCATGAAACATTCCCAGATGAACAATTGTGTTATTTTTCACTTGCCTTGGTATGTTGATATTGTTAATTATCTTGCTATTGGTCAAATACCGGAATATTGGTCGAAACAAGATAAAATTAAATTTTAGCTGAGGTTAAGCATTTCTTTTGGGATGATCATATTTGTCTAAGTATTGTCCTGATCATATTATTCGTAGATATGTACCTAATGATGAAGTTATGAGTGTTATCACTTTTTGCCATTCTTATGCTTGTGGTGGCCATTTTAGTGCTAAGAAGATTACTACCAAAATTCTGCAATGCGGATTTTATTGGCCTACTTTATTTTATGATTCTCACGAGTTTTGCAAGAGTTGTGACAGGTGCCAAAAGTTGGGAAGGATTACTCGGCGAAAATGATGTCGCTAAGATCCATATTGATAGTTGAGATATGATGTATGGGGGATCGACTTCATGCGATCTTTCCCTACTTCGAATGGTTATGTTTACATCTTATTAGCGGTTTATTATGTATCTAAATAGGTCGAAGTCATACCTACCAAGACGAATGATCGCCATATTGTGATCAAATTTGTTAGAAAATACATATTTTCTCGATTTGGTACCCCTAGAGCCATTATTAGTGATGGAGGATCACATTTTTGCAATAGATCTGTTAAAACACTTTTAAGTAAGTACTCCATTACACATAAAGTTTATATACCATATCATCCCCAGGCTTGTGGTCAAGTCGAAGTTTCTAACCGACAAATTAAGAAGATATTGGAGAAAACAATTAATCCTAATCGTAAAGATTGGTCTACACGGTTATTGGATGCACGTTGGGCATAACGGACTGCTTATAAGATACCCATTGGTATATCTCCTTTTAGACTTGTCTATGGGAAAGCCTGCCATTTACCCGTTGAGTAGAACATAAAGCCTATTGGGCAATTAAGACCTTTAATGTTGATTTGTCTACAGCTGGGAATCACCGTAAGCTTCAACTCAATGAGTTAGAAGAAATTAGGAATTATGCATATGAGAATGTAAAGCTTTACAAAGAGAAACTAAAGCGTTTCATGATAAATCGATTAGTCGAAAGTAATTTGAACCTGGACAAAATGTTCTCTTATATAATTCTAGGTTGCATTTATTTCCGGGCAAACTGAGATCTCGTAAAGATTGGTCAAAGAAGTTTTCTATCATGGGGATGTCGAACTTGAGAATCGAGAATCTTGTAATATTTTTAAAGTAAATGGACAAAGAGTGAAACCATACTTAGAGTTTAAAGACCCCGAGGTGGAAACTGTCCTCCTCGAAGATCCGGTCTATAAAGACTAAAACTGTTTAGGATCATGGTTAGTGTATATTAGTAGGGTTTTTTTTTGTTTTGTTTTTTTCTTTTTCTAGGGATACAAAATTATTCGCTTCGTGGGAGTCAACCCATCATATTTGTTCCCTACTCTTTATAGTCGGGCTGACGACGTTAAACCAAGCGCTGCATGGGAGGAAACCCATTGGTTTAGTATTTCTTGTACTTTTTCTTGTTATTTTTCTGAATTTTCATATCATTATAGGATTCCCACCTTGATTTTACATTGGATGAGCCAATTTACACTGAGGACAATGTAAAGTTTAAGTGTGGGGGAACGTTAAGCATATAGAGTTATTAACTATTCACTTTTGGGTAGAATTTTTTTTAACTTTTTGTAATTATTTGCATGAAACCTCCAAATTTTAGATATTTTAGAGTCACTTAGTATACTTCTAGCTACATTACATACGAAGTTCTTACCGAAATAACTGAGCTTAGAAGTATTAGAGAACTATATTCGGGTTTCTTAGTTGTTGAGAGGCTAGAGATGACAAAAAGGGACTTAAACCACCAATGGAGAACTAGGTGCAGAAAGAATACAATATTAGTGAAATTGATCATTCAATACCCATGAGTGAGGCAGCAAACCTTCAATTCTTTGTACCTGTCTAAATTTTCCGTTTAGAGTGTTTCATCTGCGCAAATTCCAGGTAGAATGATGAGCTACCCAACCTCGCACCATTTCAACACTACTTTTTGATCTCTTGAGTGCTAATTCTATCAATCATGAAGGTGACATCAGAATGGCAAAAAAACCTTACCTTGTAGTTTGATTTCAGTTGACACCATTTTCTCTCTCTCTGAACAACAACAGGTCTATGGAAACACCATCATCATCAACAAGCGAAACATTATAAATCTGAAGAAAGTTGAAGACGTTCAAGGTTTACAAGCAACACTACTAGAAAGAGCAAAATTTAGATCCAAAGTGAAGTAACGATACAATAAGGAGAAGAATTCTATATCCTAGTTGAAGATTAAGTACAAGATCGAAGATATCAAAGAAGTGAATGTTTATAAAGTTTATGATACTGAGACAATACAATTTGTGAAGAATCAAGTGGTAAATTCCTTTCTCCATGGCCATATTAGTTTCATAGTTATTTTTTTAGTTTGTATTTTATATTTCATGAAAAAAAAAATAATTTTTTTTTAAAAAAAAAACAGAAAAAAAATAGCTAAAAAAATATATATATTTGTTTTTATTGCTTTAGTGTATATTCGTTTTTGTATTTATTCGTTAAGGCCGTGGGAAAAAAGAAATCTATAAAGAAGTTTTAGAAAACAGAATTTGAGAAGAAAAAATTTAGAAATTTTCAGAGTTCTACGAAGTTCAAGAGTTCATCATCTACAATTGAAGTCGAAGACGAAGACGTTTCTATGAGACGCTGTGAGAGTGGTGTTGATTGTAGATTGGATTAGAATGTGAGTGAGCATTCCAATCCTCGCATAGTGGTTGATTTCCTTTCTTAGAGATCATCAGAGAGAAAAAAAGGTTCTTTTTCATCCCACGTTGCTATGGGATAACATCTTCATATAATTTGGAAGGTTACTTTTCCTTCCTACCATTCAACGTGTACAGGATTTCTATCTTTATTCCTGTCTGCACACTTGAGAACCATAAAGTGCATCTTTTAAGTGTCAATTTCATAATACCCAATTGGTGAGGCAGAAGTTGAAACATTCGGTCACTCTCGAACATGAATTCTTTCATATGTTGCTTTTCTCCTAACTCAAGGGCTAAGCATGATAATAATGTTCTTTGATACATCTAACTTCTTATTAGTGTGCCGAAACTTTATGTCCTCTTAGCTCTTTGGATGCATGTGCTTTGGACCATTCAAGAGTTGGAGTAGGTTTTGTGGGTAAATCTCTTGTAAACCCTCACGAGACTATAACTCGTCCACTAGGGATAAACCTAGGGGTTTAAAGGCTTGTTGCACATGCTAAGTGTAACCGTAACCTCAACTAAAGGGAGTTGTAGCATATTAGCTTAGTTTAATTTAGGATTAATTTTATTTTGTTTATCTCGAGGACTAGCTAAATATAAGTGTGGGGGTATTTGATAAGCACGTAAGTGCTTCACAATTATACCCATATTTATACAACTAGGATTTTTATTTGGTTAATATATTTGTTTTAGATTTTTATAGGAATTGCAAGTAAATCCAATCACCGTGGAATAAACGGCCAAGTTATAAGTTTAAGTGGCATTTGCGACAAAACAATCATCTCACGGACAAGTCAGTGTACTAGGTTATCAAATTCTATTGTTTGCTAAGCATGTGACTGGCACAAGGGTTGAACAAGCAGTGAGCGTGGATAAATCTCCACCACACTTCATTTGTGGTATGGGTTATATCAGGCAGGTTCGATTCTTATCAAGAGAAAAGGGTGTGGATGAATTTCAGTCTTCTTTCAAGCAACAAAGATGAAGAGAGATGGGTCGAGATGAAAAGCTGGTGATTCTGTGATGCAGAAAGAAGTAGATAAATAGAAGAAAGTTTGTAGAGATGGGTTATCCGTGAAATCAGATTTGATGGCTATTATGGAATTTGTGGATCTGCAGCTTGAGTAAAGGGCTGTGTGGGTAGTTCAATGGACGTGAATGAAGATAAAATCTGAGAGTGGTTTTGGTGATGAATTCTGCAGAGGAGAACATCAAGCTTATCTACTCCAAGCGAATGTTATGAGGAAGATTAATACAGATGAGCAGGACTCTCCCTTTCCCTCTGGTCGAGTGAGTCCCTACCTATGGTCGAGGTACTTCATTACTGAAAAGGTAGTTTTCGTGCAGAAGGCCACTAAAAGGCTCTAAGATCTTAAGATTACCTCCATTCTAATCTCCCGAATGAAAATCTCATGCTTGCTCTATTCTTGGCCTCTCAGTGAAATCCAATATCCCGTAGGGCTCAGAACAAGGGGATTGCGCTCTCTGCTAGCCTAGTTCCCTTTCCTATGGGCAGCATAGCGAGTAAGGTAGTTTAATATGATGATGGAATTGCCTACGGTAACATCTTAAGCTTCTGAACAATTTAACTATCTAAATAGCTCCCCTATCTAAAGAGTGATTGTAGCATATTTACAGGCTAAAGACTCGAGTGTCGTAAATTAGCTCAAGAGGGGTCCATTTTGATTGGAAACGGGCCAACGAGCAAGACATGACATGACTTCGTCTCATGGTCTTCAGTTTTTTAGCAAAATTCCATCGTTTAGGGCTTCAAACAAGCGTTTTTGCTATTTTATGAAAGTTTTTTTTGTTATATTAATAACTTCTTCATTAGGTGTCTGTTTGGGTTTCCGTTGGCGGCAAATAGTTTTATTTTATGAGTACTTTCATTATTTCTGGTCGACCAAAATTTGCCAAAAATAGCAAATTAGGGTTTGTGTCGGTTTATGGGTTTTTTTCATCCTTTCTTGACTAGCAAGTTAGGGTTTTTTTCCTAAGTCTGTAAAAGAGTCCTCCATGTATTATTTTAAGCACTTGAATTTGATTAATAAGAATTAATTTCTTAAACTTGTTCAAGTTTAATCGATTATTATTTAAAGTCGGGAAACCGAAGTCTAAGTAATTATCGTTGTTCATATTCGATATTCCTAGGAATATTTGAAGTCTGAACAAAACCTCTCCTTTCTTTCTTTTCTTTATTATCCGCTGCATCAGTTGGTATTAGAGCAAAGTCGATTCTAGGGTTGATAAGATGCCACCAAGAGTAGCAATCGGTCAGGGTCGAGGTCGAGGTTGAGGAGGAGGTCCAGAAGGTTTCATTCCATGGAGATCTAGAGAAGAATTCATTGAAGATGTCCAAGGTTTGCTGGGTCGGTTTAACCTTCGAAAGGAATAAGAAGATGATAACGTTAAACTTTTGCTAGAGGGCATCGTGAAGGTAGAATGATAGACACGTTTTCGTGTCTAAATTGTTCTCAATTTGTTCTTTGTTAAAGCTCGATTTTGTACTATTATTGTGATTATATGTAATAGTAGGTACTTTTGGAGAAATAACATTTGGGAAAAATTAGCTCAAAAAAAGCTACTAAAGGCACCCAAAATTTGATAAAGGTACCCGAACATTGGATATGAGCACCCCCTTCTTCACGGTTCAAAGATTCATTTTGGCGGGGAAATATTTTCACTCAACTGTGTAGATTAATACGTGATATCTTGGGAATTTGTACAGTTAAGACATGGAAATATTCTTCCCTCTCATGTGCATGATTCACTACAACAAAATCACGACCAAATCACGGCGGATATTTGATTCTCGGTGAATCAGGAGAAAGAAACAAACTATCGGGATATCCTGTTGAGGATTAAATGAGAAATCTGTAGAGGTTCTGTGAAGGTATTATGCTCGGGATAAATCAAGTAATAATCAAGAAGATATTTTGGAGTAATTACAAGATAACAGAATCATCCAAGAATCAGAAAAAAATCACCGAAAATTATCGGGAATAACCACCATTAAAAGATGATCATGTTGAGGATTAAAGTGAAGATTTGTAGGGTTCTGTGGATATAAAAAGGGGTTTCGGGTATCATAGAAGAGGGGAGGAAGCTTAGGGTAAGGTTCAGAGAGGCAGAGAAGCTCGAAAAATCAATCCAGAGATTCTACTGCTGCTGGTGCACGAAGAACAGGAAAAGGCGACGGAAGCTTCAACCGAAAAAGCGACGAAATCTTCATCATGTTTGCAACGATTATTTCAAATCAGCAACACTTGTTCTTCAGACCCTCTGTAACAGTGAATCTGTAACTCATATAATCGTTGCAACTTCACTGTTTTCTTTATTTTTCTCATTTTTTTTATCATTTGTGAACATTTTGAGCATTGAATTGTAACTCTGAGCAAATGAAAAATATGAGGAGCTGAACCCCATCTCTGAGGCGACGGTGGAAGCTGTTTTTTCCAAAAATTATGTGGTAATGTTATTTAATTAATTTATGTAATTATTTTATGATTGTTTGCCTTAATTAAAAATTGATTTAATAATTTTTATAGAGCAATTGTGATTTCGTTAGATGGTATATGATTTGCCTAGGGTTTAGATTTCCATGCTTTTGTTATACAATTGTTACTTTAAGAATTTACTTATTGCAACACTTTATAATCAAATTAAAAGTTAGAATTGCATGATTATAATTATTGAATTTAATCATTATAAAAATTGGAAAAATAGTGGAAACCTAGCCTCAGTTTTCTCTCAACTTTGTTGTGAATATTATTTTCATATTTTGTGTATATTCTTAGTTTAAAATTAGTTTATTAAAATCTAAAATCAGTCTTCACAAGTTCGAGAGAACGACACTCTATTTACCACTATTAAAAATTACATCAATTTTTGGCGCCGCTGCCAGGGACTTGTTTTCAGAATTTTTTTTAGATTTTTTTTAGGTTAATTAGTTTAGTTAGATTTTTATTTTATTTATTTTTATTTGTTCTATTTTACGTTTTTGGGTATTTTCTTTTTATTACAGGTTTTGGATCAAAAAGAAATTGGAGCTAAAGATTATATTAATTGGTTAAAGACTTGGAGTCAAAGAAAAAGCGAAAAGAACGAAAAAAGAAGACGAGATTTTTTAGTTAACTTTTTTTAAAGGTTTTTATCTTTCTTTTTAGAAAACTGTATTAGGAAATTCTTATTTTTTTAATTATTTTAGGTATTTTTTTAGTTTTATTATTTTTGGACTTTGGACTTTGAACTTTTGAACTTTATTATTAATTTTTAAACCCTACGGAAGGGTATTTAAATACAAACTGCAACAGGGAAGGACGACAATTACGATACTGTCTCGGCCCCTCGGGTTCGTACACTGACATAGGAGTCGGTGGCCTGAGTCGACTACAACCGAGTCATCGCCCGTCTGGTACCGGGAGGTAAGACTCTAACCACCCACGAATCCCCTGTCAGTGGGTTTTCTGTATTCCTTCGTAATGCTTATATGTTGAGGACTTGAATACGGAATTAATTTTTTAGTAAAAGGCAAGGACTGGCCATATAAGATAAGGACTCGGATTTCATCACCGTTTCCTTCTTGCCCGCCTTAGGAACACGTTACCTAACGCAAACCTAAGCCTAAAATTTGACTAGAAAGATACCTATAGGGTAACGAGCTTATTGGAAAATCATTCAAAAGGACTATATTGGTTACTTTGTTAGCATAACTTAAAGTTCAGGATGATTATTTTAAGTTGATTAGAGCCGCCTTGTAACCCAGGGAAAAGTTGACAAAGAGGCAGGGTTATCAAAGCTCCTTAGAGCTTATCCTGCTTCTATTCGACTTAATCTAATTCAGATCGTTCTAAGAGATTTGCTAAAACTGTAACTAGTTGCCTTTTGGAAGAATATAAGCTGGTCTAGAAACAATCTAAGTGGAGCCATCATGCTTTTTGTTCGCTAGATTCAGTAGGTTTGATTTGGTTGAGTCGGCCTTGTTTGTGTTTGTTTAGAACCCCTTCCGGTAGGATTTATTTTTAGAGTTTATTTTTGTAAATATATTAGGATTTTTTTTTTTAGAAAATGTCGAACTGGTATTATGAGGACCAATACAATGAATATCCGACTGAATTTCAAAATAGACATTATCCATACTATCAACATAGTGTGGATAGTACTTGGGACCACTACCAACCTTCTGAAGGTTATGGTTCATACCAAGGTGATCCCAATTACTATTCACACATGCACCCGTCTTTTGAATATGAAAATGAGCAAAATTCGAGTTCTTTATCTTGGAGGGATGACCTAGAGAAGTTGCAACCTAGTACTCATCATGAACCTATTACACCTCTAGAAGAATCACTCAAGAAGCTATCTGAGATAACAAATAGTTTGGCATTAAGTGTGGGGAGAACAATTAGTAGTCCAACTCTTTCTCTAGAAGAATCCCTCAAGCAGATAGCTGAGTATAACAAGCATATAGCTGAGAATAACAAGCAGATGATTGAGGATAGAAACAGGTTCATGTTAAGTATGAATGAAATATCTGCAAAGAATAATATTGCTCAAAATGATCTTAATTGCCAATACAGTGTTTCCACTTTTACCCTTGATAATAATGATGATATTTACCTAATTTAGAGGACGAGGTTAGAATAGAAGACACTACATATTTAGAAAAAGTTCAAACATCTTCATATTATTATGATGATGATTATACTGTTGATGAAGAAATCCGTAGTGATAATGACGAGGAAATTGAGTATAAATATAATAATGTTGTCTCTAGTTTAAATCCTAATAATATTAATGATTATTCACCTATTCAAAAGGAAGAGGATTTGACTAGAGATAACATTACTTTGGACGAAGTAATATTTCCTTATTCTTATGAGTATGATGATGTTTTAGAGAAACAAGTTTGTCCTGAGACTAGTGATTTGGAGTCTAACGACTCGAAGACAATAGTCTCTGACGAAGATGATAGACTCATAGAGAATTTTAACGTGATAGAGGATGATTTGGTTCAGGTTGATAGAATTGTTTCCCCAGTGGATTTTGATGTCTCACACACCCAACCTTTTCAAGTCCCAGAGACTCAAGTACCAGTGATCTTAGGTCATCCCTTTTTAGCTACAAATAATATCGTCATCAATTATGGAGATGGAATAATTAATATTTCTTTTGGTAAAATAGCTATTGAACGGAATCTTTTTAGTATGAGTAGACAACCTTCTTGTGAGATCTATTATTTAGAAGAAGTGAATATAACTAGTACTTCAGTTCAGAAATCTTTACCAAACACTTCGTTAGAAGATCCATTAGAGAAATGCCTAGCCCACTTTGGGTTTGATGTTGACGATTATAGTGTTATTAATGAGGTGAATACTTTGTTAGATTCTGCCCCTTTGATGGACACTTATAATACTTGGAAAGCTAAGTGTGAACCTTTACCAGTTTCTAAGTCTAGATTATTTCCTCCTATAGATGAAGCTGAGTGTAGTTCTGACCCTAAAGACCCTAGGATCCAACCAATAGTTTTGAGTCCATCTGAGACTATGGTGATTATCAAGTATCCCTGCTTAAAGTCCCTCACTTGGGACTTGACATTTATGCCTCTACCATATTGCGAGATTATCTTCATACACTTTTTCCTGAGCCTAACTATGTCCAAAAAGAAGTTCAGTTGTTAGAAACCCATCCTCTGGTTGATGTGGTTTACCCAGGCGATGATACCAAGATTGACTTTGTTTTCCCACCAAAATATTTTCTTCCATATGTGGGAACATATAAATTTCAAATGTGTCAGCTACTAGAATTTGGAACTAAACCTAATTATTATAGGAAATTAGAATCGACACATCTTCTCAAGAATGACCACCACTTTTGTGTTTTCAATTGTGGTCAGTTGTTCTGGTCAAATATGATTGACGTTAGGGACCCACAACTTTTTAGGTTATTATTATATGGTCCGTAAGTTGTGGCTAATATTTTCTTAGTCTGGCTGAAGACCTTAAACTTAGCACTTCTTGGGAGGTAACACATGCTCATGCAACACGGTAATATCCTTCCTTAACTCCTTTTATTCAAGTGGTAACAGTTTCTCCTTGTTCAATTTTTTTAATCACTTATTTTTAGAACATTGAGGACAATGTTAGATTTAAGTTTGGGGGTATGGAGAAACTTTTAGTTACAATTTTAAACTCCAGAGTTTAGAAACTTGTGAATAATTAAGGATGACACTAAGCATTCTAGGTAGATGGAAACTTAGCTCTTTTCTATAAGAATCGGTGTGCCCATCTAAATGGTCTATTCATAAAAGGATTCATAGCTCAGGTGTTAGAAATAACATGATAGTTGTCACCATATCTCGGAATCTATCTTGACCATATCACATTCTGTTTTTATTTTTACAATTTTTGTGTTTCTCTAAGTGATTTGGTGGTGCACCAGTATCAAATTGTTATCACTGCCAGGATGAAGTGTTTGAGATCAAGCCTCATTATTGTATTAGTTAGACCATTATTCAAAAAAAAAAAATTTGAATTGATTGACACTTTGATACCAACACATGTGTGTTCTCCCTGTCTCCGTCGCCTAAGCAAGCGTGGAATGCAGGATCCATGAGAAATATCATGTATGTTGTCAATACATTTAAAATATTTTCAATAAATCGACCGTTGGGACCCTTGTATATACCAGCTGAGTCGATAATTAGTTTAAGGAATAAGACTAGTGGGAGTGTATCTTAACCCATCATCCTGGCACTGACCTTCAGACAGATATGGGAAACACCGTTCACCTTAGTCAACAGGTGCAAACTTCATTATGTCTATATCCATCTTCTAAATGTATTCATGTGATTGAACTTTGATAGATTCTGAGTATCGTGGCTGAACAACTATTTAAGTAGAGTTTTGAATTCTTGTATGAATTTTAGTACACTGAGTGAAAACTCGTGTATAGCAATTGGAATCATATAGGGTAATGATTCTTATAGGCGAAGAATTTAGTATGCCAACTAAATAGTTTGTTTAGTCTTTACCCTCAATCGTTCACAAGTAGCTAGGATTTGGAGTAAAGGTTTTGTGGGTACACCTCTTGTAAACCCTCACGAGACAAAACTCGTCCACTAGGGACACCTCAGGGTTTAAAGGCTTATTGCACACGCTAAGTGCAATCGCGATGCCTGCGAAAGTGAGTTAGAATTTGTTTTTACTAGATTTGCTCGAGGACTAGCAAATAATAAGTTTGGGGTTATAGAATAAATCAAAGAGAGGATTCTGATCGCTGGAAAGCAGGAATAAAAGTAGAGATCCCAGAATTTTATGGTGGTTTGAAACCGGAAGAGTTTCTCTCCTGGTTGAATACGGTTGAGGAAGTATTGGAATTCAAAGAAGTATCAGATAACAAACGAGTTTCGTTGGTAGCGACTGTTTTTCGTGGGAGGGCTAATTCGTGGTGGTAACAACACAAGCTGCTACGCAGTCGTAAAGGAAAACAGAAGTTAGTATCATGGGAGAAGTTGAAGAAACACATGAGAATAGAGTTTTTACCACATAACTACATTGGATTGATGTACATCAGCTGCAAAACCTACGGAAGGGGGCACGTTCTATAGACGATTACACCAAGGATTTTTACCGACTTCTTTCTCTTAACGACTTGTCAGAGTCAGATGAGCAAAAAGTCGCTCGCTATATAGGTGGTCTCCCTCAACAATATCAGGATACACTCGACATGTTTGATTGCTGCTCTATTTCGGATGCACATCATAGAGCAAGGCATATAGAGAAACAAGTAGGGCGTAGAAGCTTAAATTGGGGTATCAATGTGGCAGCATCTCCAGCAAGTAACCGTAGTACTTCAACACCTGGTACTTCTAGTAAACTTAATTCTTCGTCAATATAAAATAAAACCCCAGTTACCACTTTTGGAGGTAGGTGTAATAAGTGCGGGGAATATGGGCACAAAGCCAGTGACTGTCAAAAAGCAGAACGAGTGAACAAGGTATTTTTCACTGAAAACGACCGTGAAGAAGATGGATGGGTAACTGATTATGAAGAGGATCATGAGGATGATTCTGACCCTGTCGATGAAGTCGTTGCTGGAAATAAAAGAGTGAACTTTATGGTAAGAAGAAGTTGTCTCACTCCACGTAAAGATGAGGGCGACAGCTGGTTTCATAACAATATATTCCAGTCGACATGTACGATCGAAGGAAAAGTTTATCGTCTAGTTATTGATCCTGGAAGTTGCGAAAATATTGTTGATGAAGAGGTCGTAAAACGATTCAAGATGGAAACCAAGGCACATCCACATTCATACAAGCTTTCTTGGCTTAAGAAAGGGAATGAGGTAAAAGTAAACAAACGTTGCTTGATTTCTTTTTCAATTGGTAACAAATATAAAGATAAAATATGGTTTGACGTTACTAGTATGGATGCTTGTCACTTGTTGTTGGGTCGTCCATGGGAGTTTGACAGGAAAAGTAGTCATGGCGGGTAAAAGAATACCTACAGTTTTTTATGGAACGACGTACGTATAGTATTTGTACCCAGTAAAGAGATTGCACCTACACCATCTACTGGAGAAGCTACCAATCTCTTGTTGTTTAAGAAGTTTGAAGATGAGGTAGAAAGATGCAGGTGAATTGTATGTGTTGATTGGCAAAGAAGAACAACATGATGAAAGTAGTATTCCCATTGCAGCTCAACCTTTAATTAAGGAATTGATGGATGTTTTTCCTAACGAGTTGTCGGACGAGCTACCACCTCTCCGGGATATACAACATCGTAATTATCTCCTTCTTGGATCAAGCTTGCCAAATAAAGCGCATTACAAAATGAGTCCTAAGGAACATGAAGAACTTCGTCGTCAGGTGGAAGATTTGCTACATAAAGGATTGATCCGACAGAGTCTAAGTCCTTGTGCAGTACCAGCCTTGATGATTCCAAAGAAAGATGGAACGTGGAGAATGTATGTTGACAGTCGAGCCATCAACAAATCACAGTCAAATACCGTTTTCCAATTCCCAGGTTGGATGACTTGTTAGATCAGTTGTGTGGAGCAGAAGTGTTTAGCAAACTCGACTTGAAGAGTGGGTACCATCAGATCAGAATTCGTGAAGGTGATGAGTGGAAGACTGCTTTCAAAACTCGAGAAGGATTATATGATTGGATGGTTATGCCATTCGGGTTGACCAATGCGCCAAGTACATTCATGCGTATCATGAATCAAGTACTCAGACCCTTTATCGATACTTTTGTGGTTGTTTATTTCGATGATATTCTTCTTTATAGTGCTAACATGGACTTGCATGTTCAACATCTTCGAGAAGTGCTCTCAGTTCTAGGCAGGGGGAAATTATTTGCGGCCATCAAAAAGTGTTCATTCATGAAAGATCGAGTTTTATTTCTCGGTTACGTAGTCACCAAGGATAAAATCAAGGTAGATGAGTCCAAGGATGAAGCTGTGAGAAATTGGACTACACCTACTACATTACACGAGGTAAGGAGTTTCCATGGTTTCACTTCTTTTTACCGGCGTTTTATTCCCCACTTCAGCACCATTATGTCACCCATTACTGAATGCATGAAAGGAGGAAAGTTTTCATGGTCCGAGGAAGCTGACGAAGCCTTTGAAGATGTCAAGACAAAGCTGATAACTGCACCATTATTGGTGTTACCTGATTTCAGCAAGCCGTTTGAACTACACTGTGATGCATCGAAGGTCGGAATTGAAGCTGTTTTGAGTCATGAAGGACGACTTGTAGCGTATTTCAGTGAGAAGTTGAATATTGCTAAGCTCAACTATAGTACTTATGACGTGGAGTTTTATGCGATAGTTCAAGCCTTGAAGCATTGGCGTCACTATCTAATTCATAACGATTTCATTATGTTTTCTGATCATGATTCTTTGAAGCACATCAACATTCAAGATAGTCTTTCTTCTAGACATGGTAAGTGGGATGGTTATTTGCAAGAGTTCACTTTTGTACTGAAGCACAAAGTTGGGTCACAGAATCAAGTTGCTGATGCCTTAAGCCGAAGGAGTATGATACTCAACACCATGCGAACTGAGGTAATAGATTTAGTTTCATATTCTGACCATATTCTAACCAATCCAAACTTTATGGAGATTGTGGATGATATCAGTTCAGGCAAATGAAGTGATTACCTTATGCATGAATGATTTCTCTTCAAAAGTAACCAATTGTGTATTCCTGATTCTAGTCTCCGATTGAAGATTATTAAGGAGTTACATGACGAGGGGCACATGTCGAAGTCATATTAATGGCCAATAATGAGGCATGCAGTTGCTAAATTCGTGGATAGATGTTGAATCTGTCAGGTTTCAAAAGGAAAAACAACTAATACAGGGTTGTACATGCCATTGAAAGTTCCAAGTCAACCCTGGACAGATTTGAACATGAATTTTGTATTGGGTTTACCTCGAACTCAGAGGGGACATGATTCCGTATTTGTAGTTGTTGACCGTATTTCAAAAATGTCTCATTTTATTGCTTGCAAGAAGACTACTAATGCACTGAAGGTAGCTGAATTGTTCTTATGTGAAGTGTATCATCTACATGGATTTCCATGTCCAATTGTTAGTGATCGAGACACAAGATTCCTTAGTTATTTCTGGAAAACCTTATGGAAATTAGCTAATACAAGGCTTAATTAACTTCAGTAGTGCATATCATCCTCAAAGTGATGGCCAAACAGAAGTTGTGAATCGTTCGCTGGGTGATATACTATGGTGTATGGTTGGAGACAATCCGAAGAGTTGGGATCAGAAACTTTGCCAACCTGAATTTGCATTTAATCGTTCAGTAAACCGTAGTCTGGGTATGATTCCGTTCGAGGTTATTTATGGATATAATCCACGAGCACCAGTAGATTTAACACATGTTCCTGATCTGAAGAAAATTAAAGTTCGTGCCGAAGAACGTATCCAACAGTTGCAACAAGTTCACAAGTTGGCTGAAGAACAGTTGCTTCGAGATAATGAGAAGTATAAGGAGGCGGCAGATAAGAAACGCAGAGTTGTGGATTTTGCAGTAGGAGATTTTGTATGGGACGAAGGATCATTTTCCAGTTGGCGAGTATAACAAACTGAAGGCGCAAGATTAGTCCCTTGGAAATTGTCGCGAAGATTAATCCTAATGCCTATAAGTTAAAGCTTCCAAGTCACATTCGGAATTCTGATGTTTTTAATGTCAAACACTTGGTGTCGTATACTAGTGATAATTCTGATGATGACCAAGAAAATTCGAGGGCGAATTTCTCTCAACCCCGGGAGAATGATGCAGATAAGCAGGCTATAGCCTATTTAAGGCTAATGACCCGAGTGTCGTAATTTAGCTCAAGAGGGGTCCATTTTGATTGAAAACGGGCCAACGAGCAGGACATGACACGATTTTGTCTCATGGTCTTCAGCTTTTTAGCCAAATTCCATCGTTCAGGGCATCAAACAGGCGTTTTTGCTATTTTAGGAAAGTTTTTGTTTTGTTAATAACTTCTTCGTTAGGAGTCCTTTTGGGTCGGCGTTGGCGGAAAATAGTTTTATTTTATGAGTACTTTCATTATTTCTGGTCGACCAAAATTTGCCAAAAATAGCAAATTAGGGTTTGAGTCGGTTTAGGGTTTTTTTTCATCATTTCTTGACTAGCAAGTTAGGGTTTTTTCCCAAGTCTATAAAAGGTTCCTCCATGTATTATTTTAAGCAGTTAAATTTGATTAATAAGAATTAATTTCTTAAACTTGTTCAAGTTTAATCGATTATTATTTAAAGTCGGGAAACCGAAGTCTAAGTAATTATCGTTGTTCATAGTCGATATTCCTAGGAATATTTGAAGTATAAAAAAAACCTCTCTTTTCTTTCTTTTCTTTATTATCGGCTGCATCAAAGATGGTGATCGCTGGTGGTTTCTGCCGTAAACGGAGAAGAATTGAATGAGGGTTTTGACAGATAGAATATTTGTAGCAGAGATTAAGAGAAGTCAGAGAGATGGGTTCATGTGATTGAGAGGTTTTTCTCTGTTGAGGAAGTAAAGATGGTGATGTAAGGGAATGAGTCGCATCGAAGAACAAAGAAAAAAAGAAGAAACAACGAAACAACAGATTTTTGGAGGTTTGATGTGAGCTAAGAGATGGGTTTGCTGCAAAAGAGAAGAAATTGAGGGTTTAGTTGAATCTGAGATGGGTTTTGCCGAGAGTTAGATTTAAAAATTATTGTCGTGCTTTGTTCAGTGAGAAGGAATGGTTGTTGCTGCTGTCCAATTCGAGTATGAGTTTGATGATGGGTTCGGTAGTGTCAATGGTTTGAATTAGAATTTGAAGTTAAGAATGTCAAGAGAGAAGGGTCGAGACCAGAAATTAGTTACAGTTGAATATGTGTTGTGAGCCGAGAAGGAACAAGGATTGTTGGATTTGTTCTCGGTGACTGAACTTGGTTTTTGGTTGTGTTTGATGGGAAATGACTGCAAAAATGGTGGTAATCTCTAATGTCGTAAATGGTTTTGTTCTATAACCTGGTTTTGGCTAGATGAATGTGTGTGTGTATACATGACTGTGTGATTAATGATTATACAGAGAAGGAGTGTTGATGATTGAATCAACCAACAAAATCATGACTGAATTACAAGAAACATGCACAATATATGTTTGTTGAATTGTCTGAGAGAAAGAAGATAAACCAGAATCTGGGTTGGTTTGGTGAGTTGTCTCGGTCAGATGAGTTAACCGGGTTAAGAGTCATACTTAATAATTCTTATCGGAATGGGTCTGGGAGATGTTTGCTAGGTCTTAATTGAACCCCATCTTAGCACTATAAATACCAACAGAAACAAGAGACTCGAAGGACCTTTTGATAATACTTGGACGATGGAGATGAGAACAGAGACATCAGAAACAGGAGAACGAAAGTTTAGTTGTTGTTTTTGATTGCAATTAGTTCATTAAATTATTCATTAATTTTCATGGCTTTTAAGAAAGCTATGTCTAGCTAAATCTCTTTGTTATGGTGAAAGGATGAACTTGTAGAGTTTATTTTGCTTGTGTTTTAAAACTAGGGTTTTCAACTACTAAAGCTTAATGTCAATTATTTGTCTCTCTTTCAATATTTTATCTTTCTCAATGATTTTTCATGTTATATGTCACGCATAGTTCATTGTTTGATTAGTAGAAGAACTCGTTGACCCTATCGCGATGATTGTTTTACGAATATTCTTTGACTTTTTATGCCACATATACTTAGTGCTTCGAAATTCTATCTTAGGTTGAGAACAAACAATCTTTTTGATAATTATTTTCTACGATTCTTAAACGAAATATCTTTTGTGTATGAGTAGCTAGGTTTGCTGCTTTTCATGAGTTAAATCGATACCCCTTGTGATGAACGCAAGTAAACCTTAATCTACAATAGATTCCCGAAACCTTAACACTCTCACATCCTTGATTTCAATCTGTATTAAGTTGTTTTTAATCATTCTTTAGTTTAATTTGTTATTACAAAAATCGTAAAAATATCTTTTGAAACATCTTTTGACTCGAATGTTACTTGATTTAATTAGTATAAGTGATTCACACTCCTCGTGGAAACGAACTGCATTTGTTATTGTTTACATCTTTCGACATTGTGCACTTGCGGTAAAACAAAGTCGGTTTTCCGACGCATCAGTGAGCAATCTTTAGAATCTGCTGGCTTGTTGGCGGTTACAGGTGGGTCCCTTAGTGAAGATTTCTCCAAAGATGCGTCGAGCCTTTCCTTGTTTCTGTGGATTCACGGACGCCCCAGAACCATGCCGTAGTATGGATCTATATGGTTGTTGCTGATGAAGTGGTAGCAGACACTCCAGTCCACAAAATGGTAGCAGGAGTGGTCTCTCTAAACCCTTACGAATGACGAAGTTTGGATCTCGTCATCGCATCGAATGTCGATTCTGGATGTGCTAACGCTGGTAGCATTAAGAATATTGGTTGGCTCTATCTGGTGACGACTTGAGAAAGGTGAGGATCCTTGTCTTCTTATGCGACAAGAAATAAGGAGAGAGAAGTCCCTTTAGTGTGGGATTCTCTGGATCTCAATTAGACAGAGAAGCTTGTGTTGGTGGAACAGAGATAAGCCTATTATTTTTGCGATTTTTGCAGGGGCCTTTTAGAACTCCACCTTAGTTGAAATTTTGGTGTTGACTATTTCCTGGTACCAGATCACGGGCTAGATGAACTTCTCCTTTATCTCTTTGGACGTGGGGCATGGAGGTGTTAGCATCAGCAATAAAGTTGGAGGCGTTTTTGGCTTGCTTCATATGATACTTATATTTCTTTAAAGGTGGTTTCTTCATCCGAGTCTTGAGAGGAGCGAGTATTTCTTAGCCATGTCTACTTATTTTTCACCAAGGGTTTCTTGTTTCTTCATTAAATCTGAGAGACTTGGTGGTGCTTGATTATTTATGGCGTTTCCAGTAGCACTACTTGAAAGAGGAACGTCGGTGTTGCTAGTGGTGGTGTTTTGAGGAATGGTTTCTGACATGCCACCAATGGCGTTACCAGAATTACTATTGATTGCTGGACCTGAATTTATATTAGTCTATGAACCAGACCTAAGACCCACCTTATTTTAGACGGTTGAAGAATTGATTTTCAGATGGTTGAAGAATTGGATTCGTGACCAAAACATTGATCTCCCACTGTGGTCGCCTATTGTTTGTACCTAAAATATTTGGTTCCAGGGTAAAAAATCTACTGTAGAAGTATTTTCTTTAGATTCGGAAATCAAAATCATACAGGACAAGCCTAAACCCCGAAAGTAGCCATTCCGTTCTGCTTCGGTCACAAGGAGAAAAGATGAGTTGATCTTAGGTGAGGGAAGCATATAAAGTTGAGGAAATCAATGGTGATGAATTGTGTGTAAAGGTGTTGAACTGTGGAGAATGGTAAGCTTGTTCTGGAGATAATGGTGTAGTTACGCGCATTATGTTTGGGAAGTTTCTGGAAAACTCCTAAACCATTACTCCATTATCTCTTTAACTGTTATAACCGTCACCACTACTTTGTAACTTTCTATCATGGGGTGTTTCCATACCGCATGTTGCTATAAACCGCCATACCAAAACCACATGAAGAATCCCCCCATGTAACATTATTTGATTTCTCGTAGGAGTTAGTGGAGTCATGGACTCAAAGCACGTGAGTAATTTGGGAGTCCGTCGTAAGATAATAATACCAATAAGTTTATGCCAACACAGCATGGTCATAGCATATTTGTGGCATGTTTGCAATATGCAAGTTGTGCTAGAAGCGCATATAGGTGCCATTGGCATGACCAAAACGTTGCCATCATATTTGGTAGCAACACTAACAGGTGACGGTGATGGTACAAGAAGGAAAGGGATAACGCTGGCATAAACATTGATTTTGGCCCGAGCATAGGCGCTGGCGTGAGCAAGTGAAGGGAGGGGCGTTGTGCTAACAGCACCGCTAGCGTTGGTTTTGGCACTAGTGCTTGTGCTGGCACTTGGTGCTTGTGTTGGCACTGATGCTTGTGCTGGAACTTAGTGCTCGTGTTGGCGCTGGTATTTGTGCTGGCACTGGTGCTAACAATGTGGGCATGCTATTTTTTTCACTTTCTAGTGATGTGACTAGTCATGGCCTGCTTAGGGTTTCTCAATCGCATGAGATTTAAAGTTGGCATTATGCTTGCCCTTTATGTGGTCCATACAGAACATATTCACGGAATTCAGCCGTGGAAGTTTGCGACATGAGGGAATGTTCGATATGACTATGCATTTAGATGCTATGCATCTAATTTGCATTTTCGTTCAGAGATGACATAGAATTCATTCCAAATGTTCATAATTTTACATAAATAGTGTGTTCTAATTAATATAGATGGTTTGCATGGACGCACATGAAATAACGAGGGTTTATCTGAGTAAAGACCTGAAATTTCGGAGGCGCATGAGTATATAAAAGAGCTACAAGATTAACGTAGCCATGAGTTTGAATACATATTCTCAATTCTCTTGTGGAATTATAAGACAAAATTACATATCCATAATTCTGATGAAGGGTCAGAAAGTTTATACATTTATTTTATGTCTTTGTAGCTGAGCAAAGGCAGTATTACGATTTTCTCCCTTATAAAAAATCCACCATCAACACTCCTGGAAACTCTAAATCTGGCAACAATTGATAAAGAATCTAGGCATATATCATATTTCAAAAGTTTTGCATGGATATCTACTGCAACATACTAAAAGGGCACATTAATCGGATAAACGAGCTAGAGTTATGGCCGAAACGATGAGTGATGTTATGTCTGGAAACTGTCAGAGTTTTCCTCGATACTTCCTGAATTTTCCTTTAAGGAGATTTGACCCCCCAGACAGGCTCAAAACCTGAATTTTTTCCTTTCACGACGTAGTAAATTCTTTTCTAATAAATATATTGGGGTCCACCATCAAAAACATATGTCGTGTGAAGATTCTACAACGTTTTCCCCAAGCACTATACTTCTGAAATTTTCTAATAACGGAAATCTATATAGTTCTTTGTAAATTCGTACATGGCTATGCTTATACGAGGAGTTTGAAGAGTCTACATGTTCTATCATGGTCATAAAGAAAAGAAACTTACTTGATAAGGGTCCAAGCTAACGGAGGATCCTGGCGTTACCTCATCTCTATTGCTTACTTCTACATCAACAACAATAGATTTCAGATTCTTTGCAAAGTTCATCAGTGCGGGATGCTTTTTCAAGATTCCCATCCTCAAACTTGTCTTCATACTCTATATTTACGGTGTCTCCGAAGCCTCGGAAGCATCAAGATGAGATACGAGAAGTTAAAAATAGAAGACTTACATTGTTGCGGTGTCGGATTATGCTTCCAGGAAGAATCATTCGCGGTCCTTTTCTTATAGAACGGAGACTGTCGACAGCAACAAGAGTGAATTCCACTTGAGGGCGCACCACACGCGCATGCTGTAAGAAATAAACCAATTAGTCAAGTCATGATAGTCATGCTTCGAATTAAGAAGATTAAAGAAGAGTGGTGACCGTAGGGATACATCCGATTACCACCTCCATAGGAATATTGTAAACTGGTGAGTCTAAGGAGCATGAAAAATCCTGACTCTCACGAGGTCGGAGAACAACCCTGTTGCAGCTCAACATCCCAGACAACAATGATTCAGATACTCGCTCTAGCTCCAACACTTCAACGACAACAAATGATGGCTCTAACTTTCATGACTTCCCTTGACCTGTCAAATTTCTAGAAGCATGGACCTGTGGCGACACCGTAAAATTATCTCCTGCCTGGTAGCGGATCCAAGTAAGATACACTTGGAGACTGAAGGCTCCTTCACTTTTGAAGATTCAACACAGTCATATACTTCGACTGGAAGGGTTGATCGAAAACGGTACTAGCAATAAAACTGTATACATCAAAACTCACACCCTTATGGCAAGGTAACACCCGGACTCTCATCTGTTCTATTTCGCCTCTTCTACAATAGAGCCTCATCACTTGTGGGAGGATAAATGTCGGGAATAACTCATTATAACGCTTAAGAGAGCATGAAACCTCAATACCCTTTAAGTAGGCACCTGAAGTATATGCAACATAATTCACTCGTGGATATCATGAACCTATTCAACATGTATCACTATGTCTAGTAAATGAACACCTTTTAGTTGTTCTTCACTTGGGGAATTGATTCGTTAAAAAAATAAATCCAAATCCATCTCAACCAGAGTGATCCTCGAAACCAAATTAATAAAATATCAGAGTCATCGAGAAAAACCTCTCTACATCAATACCCCACATGAATAGGAAGCCACCTCCTCTTACCTGATCACGTCCAGAACGGTGACTTCATCCTTGTTGATGCTACTTACTTCAACCACATGATTCTACTGTTAGACAAGCATCGAACTTGGAATTCTCAAAGTGATGACATCAAGTCCTCCCGCTCTTCGATCAAACCCTCATGGACAATATCCATGGTCATGATATTGATCTCAGCCATCACTGGTAATAAGGAAGCCATAAATATTTCCAACACTGTATGGACATCCAATGGGCACGGTCACCTAGCTCAGGTTTAGGATTCTCATCTCAACTTCTAGAATATTGATTTACAAGTTGCTGGTCAGGGATCCAGTTATATGCTCACCATGGAGAAAATATCACGCCATGCATCCTCCGGTGCACACTCTGTACTCCGACGCACGCCTTCTCCTCATGCACACACCCTTTTCTCCAGCGCTAGTTCTTTCCATATAATAAAATTTTTTCATGGGGCTGGAATCTCTTACAAAGTTGAGATATTATTCACATAGCTAGCATTCTTATGAAGCCAGCATCTTTAGGACGACAACATCTCATAACGCCACCTTCCAATAACAACCTCGTCCACTTCTCTACTTTATCGTTGTTACTCCTGCTATTACCTCTTCATTATACAAAATCGGAAATTTAAAACAATCGGTAAGGAATGGGGAAAAACATACTTCATAAGAAATACTATTCATCTATATTTATGGTGTGACATACCAGAAGGGTACGTCAATAGAGACATGAGATAAGAGATATGACTCTTACACTAAGGTCCATATAAGCTAAATTTTTTTACGGGATTACTAATCACAAATGTTTAGTGTTATCGTCTAACCTATCAAACTCCGAATCAAGTGAAATTTTTTGCATATGATAGCTTGGTATCTTGGCTTCAAAATTTGGGTCAATCATCAAAATCTGATATCACATGAAACTTTGACATTCTATGGAGTGAATGGTGCACAAACAAAGTTTTCCGTACGATATTTAAAAGACTCAGCTTTACAGATACCTCATCCGCTCGTGGACTCTCATCTTCTCAGATACACTATCATCTCAGGTTCCACTGCATCATCCAAGAATATCTCACCATACTAGAAGACGCCATCAACCTTGTGTCACCACTGCTCTAATGTTGTGACCATGTCGTCCTAACTTCTGATGTTGCCGATGCCAGCCCTGTGCTTCCGCTGATACGAGATCAAACCAAAAAATATTATGTATCTAAAGAATTGATATGATAAAGTCTAGAAAAGAGCATTGGAGTCCACTTCCAGCCTTTTATGCAACTCTGATCAACTCTCAGCTTCTTATGTTGGTTTTTGCTATTTCCAACTTTGCTGCTACTAGCTACAACTTAATGCATCGTCTTCGGGTGTTTTATCTCTCACATATTGCGGCCTTATGGACGTCATCACTAGCACTTGATCGCCGCATACTCAAAACCTAGGCACCATCGTCTACTAGTTGCTCACAAGAGATTCTAAGTTTAAGGCACAAGTATGCATCAAGGACATTACCTAGAGGAGACATAGCTAAGTGATTATCTCTTTACTTAAATTATGTTTTGAATTCTTGAGAATTCAACGAAGACTTCTTCCGAAGAGATTGTATCTAAGCGTAGTCAACAGTTGAGACTTTGTAGCCGACTGTTGAATTTGTTGGCGATAATAAAAGAGCTAAGAGAATTATATCCTTACTGTCAACGAAGAAGGTACCAGTGACAGAGACAAGGATGGAAGGATCCATGGAGGATATTGCCGCAACCCACCTTTGGACTTCTGCTCAATGTTTCTTGGCTACTCACGACCAATCCTCATAACGTCAATACATACACCTACTAATCCCATCTAGGATTGTTATGGGGCGTTTACCCTTTGTTATAAGTATATTATCACCATCTAGTGCTTACTGCGCAACATTACTGTTCCTCCTTTAGAAGGGGACCTAATATTGATGGCGGATTTTTGACAAGGGAAAGAACTGTAAAATTACCCTCTGCCCAGTAGTAGAAACATAGAAATATCCCCGCATATTTCTAACTATATATCAAAATATGAAATACTGTATCTTTACATACATTCTGAAAGAAAATTAAGAATACAATTTTTACAAATAGCTTTAGGTGTTCTATATTGACCCCGTAGTCTCTAAAAATGCACAATATTTATGCCATATCGAACTAGTCTCAAGTCGCATAATTTTTGTGGTTGAATTCCTTAAACTTGTCTCGAATATGCATCAATGTCTAAACGACATCTAAATTATTAATATATTAGGAATAAATGATGCATGGTCCTCAGAGACGCATCCTAACTTAATACCCTGTTCTTGAAGACACATCTCACATTTGATGACTGTCCTCAAGAACATAGCCTGGTTTTTAATGACAGGTTTTCAAGGAAACATCAGATCTCAAATGATCAAGGCTTCGAGAACGTACCAAGGCCAGCGCTGCACATTTCTAAGCGCTAGTGCAGTACACCATTTTTGGGTACATGAACTTTTTCGTAACAGGGGGTGAGCCGTTACGAATTGTAACTAGTAATTTTTTTTTCGTGTATACCATTCACACGCTTGGTAATGCTAGGGTGGTCATATTTTGATATTTTTTCCACCCAAATGCGATTGAACTAGAGGATATTTCCTCCCACCATCGCCCATACTTTTTTCTCTCGACTATTCCCCTCGTTCCTTTTCTTCTTCTTTTTCTCCGCCTCTCTTCCAAATCTTGTTTTCTTTTTTCTTTTTTCTTCTCTAGAACTGAAGCTTTAGAAGCTTAGATCTGTATTAGGAGTGAACTGAAATTACGATTCTCACGATTATTCTCAAGAAATCTCTTGTCTTAGGAGTGGATCATTTCAGTTTTTTCATCATTTTTTAGATCTGTATTAGGGTTTAAAATATGTTCATCAGAAAGAGAAAAGACAAACCCTAGAACCCAGTAAATCAAATCTGTCATCGGATTGTTCAGATTTGTAATCGGATTGATCCAGTGAAGCAAATAGGTATTAATATTTATGAATTCACTCAATTTCTGTTAACCCTGAAAAGATTTTTTTTTTTCTGTGTTTTTGCTCGATTCCTTTCTCACTGAATTTAATTCTTCTGATTTCGGTTTGTTCATTTTTTCAGGTTTGTGATGAGAATGATGGTTATATTATTACTTCTAAGGTATTCACACATTATTGCTTCCTCTAATTTCAATTTCTTAATAAGGTTTCTTTAATTATTTTTTTTTGCTGATTTGGGGTTTAGATACGTGGATCTGGGTACTTACTGATCTGTTTTTGTATTTTTGCTTTTCTATATTTTAGTGTTTCTGGTGGTGGTGTTGGCATCTGAGGCTTGGTATTATCTGGTGGAGTTGGGTTTTCAGGAGGTGGTTGGTATTTCAAAGCTCTGGGGTGGTGAATTTTCAGCTGGTGGAGGTTCTGTAGTAGCAGTTGTTGCATCAGGAGCTGCAGCAGCTTCAAGGGGAGGTGGTTCCGTAGGGGGTTGAGTAGATTCTGAAGCATATAGGCTGAGGATGAAGATGAATCCGAAAAGTCAAAATTAGAAGTGAATGATTAAGATGATGAAGAAGACGAGAGTGGTGAAGAGGTTTGTTCTTTGAAACCTTTAAGAGTAATATTTCATTATTTATTTGAAGTCATTTAAATTTATTAACATTTGTTCTAATTTTGAATGTTTGATTTTGCAGGAAGAAGATGAAGATGATGAGTAGAAGGAAAAGCAGCTTTAGTCCCCTTTTGATTTTGGTTCTCTTAGTAATTGTGAAGAAGAATTTTCAATTGTTTGAATTGTGTTCATGTTTTATTAACTGCTATTGTACGTATCCAGCTGATCCTAACTAGGTATATAATATTTCTCTTGCAAATACTTCTTTTTGTTTCAATTTGAATACTTTGGTCCACTTAGTAACAAATTATGTAAACAATGGTCTATCTAGCTTAACGCAAAGGTCTTTTTTGTGCAGTACTCCATTTTGTGCGACAAAATGAAATTCTTGTTACTCTAATGAAATTCATTATACATCAAGTGTTTTTTATCCTTGAGTTCTGATAGTTTCCCTGTTTGTAAGCAACAGCAAACGAACTAGACAACACCTATCTATGCGTGGAAAGACCGCCATGGCTTGGTCTTTGTTATGATTTTGATTGATAATTGTATGTTATACTTTTGGTTATGGGAATGTTTGTTCATGTTAAATGAGTTTTATTTATTTATTAAGAGGTATGAACTCTTTTTTTTTTCTGATTTCTGTAGCGCATTAACAAACTCAAACAACATGGAGCTAAGTCAGAATGAAGGCTTGTTTGCCTTTTTATCTTTTGATATTGACGTTCGTTTGTTTTTTTCTAAATTCTTCAACAAATTGATTCTTCATACTTTTCTTTGGAAGGTTTGGAGATATTGGCTTCATTCTTCATTCTGTCTACTGCTGCTGAGGTGAGGTGTTTGCACTACGCAGTACCAGGATGATTATTTGAATCTTAGGTACTCATTCAAGGCAATTTTCTGTTAGTTTTCCTGTAAAGCCATTTTCTATATATATTTATTAGTTTGATTCTGTCAGTTTCGTAACAAATATCATCTCTATTAATAAATTCTTATCCTTGCTAAGCCTTAATTCGTTTTGTTTATGAAATTTAAAGTTATTCGGATTTTGAATGAATGGCAGGACGAGCAAGTTTCATTCATCCCAAGAATATCCCTGCCCTCAAATGTTGTAGCCTTTGCAGTCAAGCGGTGGTTTAGTCCTTCAGACAAGTTGAGGTGAGAGTTTTTTCTCGCAGAAATTTTTCTGTAAATTGCTTCATAGATCTCTGGGATGCTATTAGCTTTGTAGTATAAACTGTTTGGTTTGAGTTCTCTGTAATAACTGGCCATGGCTTGTATAAGAGGGGGGGAGTTTGCGCTTCTCTACACACAGCTACTCTCAACTTCGATTCGAATGAATGGAGTGTTGTTTACAAGCACACCATTAGGAAGGACCTCAAACTGAAAGCTGGTTATGATTCAGCAGTGCGACTTGGCTGGGCATCTGTTTGGGTAAATATTCCTTACTCTTTTCTCGGTTACACTATTTCATACCTTTAGCAAATAGTAAAATGGGACTGTTTTATGTGCTGTTGGGTGAACTAGTGTTGTTCATTTTAGTTAGCTCAAAAGAGTTTCTACTGTTTTACAATAGAATCTCTCGACTTGGCTGGGCATCTTTCTTTTCACTCCTCTTTTATTTGACAATTTTTTGTGGCTTTAGATGAGAATTGTGTTGTGTTGAATAATTTGCAGTTCTGCTACAAATAGAATTATTACTGCAAAAGACTATGCTTCAGTTCAGCTTAACATTGGTCATATTGATGGACTGTTGCATTGCATATATGTATGCATTTTATTTGCAAAGCATGGAAGCTGAAAATAGAAAAACTGAATTGTTTTGTTGAAATTCCTTGAGCATGTGGTTATAGTAGAGGCTTGTGTAGGCAATGGTGGCATCTACCATGCATAACCATGGTCTGTATACTTATGGAGAAATATATATCCTATGTTTTTTAGTTGATTTTGTTGTTGTTGCTGCTGTTAACTTGTTGGTTTGGCTAAGAAAGTGTTTGTGGACTGTTTTTCATTGAGTTTTTCTAAGTTCTGATATAATTTGCAATCCTTGGCACCAGTTGGACGTAACTTTGTTTCTCTTTTTTGAATTGGCTTAGGTACCAACTCACTTCTTCTAGGTGCTGAAACTCTTCGAGTATCGTTGGAGCAGGTGAGGAGAAGTGTTGCAGATTTTAGAGAGAAACAGTACGCAAGAGAAGGCAAAGACGGTTATTTGAGTTTTGCTTCTGTTAGTTTTATGTTATATGCTCTTAAGTTCTAAACAGATATTGTATTCCCTCAAAAGTTAGGAATTCTCTTGAGGTGTTGTTGTTGAAAGAATAGAACAAGTTATTGTTCTTGAATGTGTGATAGAATTCTGTTGGACTGAATGAAAGATTTATGCAGGTAATTATTTTTGAATTCCGGCATATTTCCGGCTGAAAATGAACTGCCAGTCAATATTGACCTGATCAATATTGACTAATTTTGACCAGGTCATTGTTGACTGACGGTATTTTTTTTATAATTTCAAAAAGGTTCGTAACGGCTGGAAACTATTACGAGATCCCTGTTACAAAATAATTCGTAACGGCTGCTCCTGTTACGAATTACCACGTAATAATGGCTCGCTGATGTTATAATAACCGTTACAAATCCAAATTTGTAACTTGCAGTGGGCCGTTATAAAAAATTTGTAATACCCCTTTTGCAACACTCGTTTTCCGTTACAACCCCGATTCGCAATGTTCAAGAACTATTTCGAATCGTGAAAAATGGCCTAGTGGTGCAAAGCTGGCATTGCACATCTATAACGCTGGCCAAGCAAGTCTGTCATGCCTTTTCCATCTCTTCGTAACTTCCATAACTTACGAGAAATCAGTGTGTTCACAACAAATCTATAAAATAGATGACTTCATTTATTCAAAAATGAATGAAGGAAACTAAGAGTGTAACAAAGATCTATCCCAGAGATAACCCAGTCTGCAATCCTACATTCAATATTTAATTAAACATCATCACTAAAAATAATCACTCATTGATTTTTCATCCTTCTTTGTTTCCCTGCCCTAAGATTAACCCATCATCTCTACCTCTGTGATCGAAACAAGACATGAACGACTATTTCTTGGTTTAGGGTCATCATGTTCGATTTTGATCTCTCGAACCTACAGAAAGTACTCTTTTACACTAAATTTGTTTTCACCCTAAAACAACGCGTCATCTATACAAAAAAGGTATTTACATGTCGTGCCTTGTAAAATCATCAATAGGCGAAAAATGCGGGTGGCAAGAGCATAAACTCTTGATGCGCTTCAGCCTAAACTTTGTCAGTTTGATCACACGTGAATGCCATAGCGCGTGTTCACTTTCAAGATAATACATCGTAATATAGAGTGTTTCAGAAAGATAGAAGAGACGAGAAATTTCCAAAATCAGTCGAGCTCGAGCCATACTACTTAAAGAAAGAAGTTGACAACATACCAAATAAAGAAAAACATTAACAACAAATTGTAATTTAAACAACATGCCGTGGGTTATAAGCCCAAATGTGTCACTATCCAACTAGATAAAACCCAACAAAACAAATTTGGTACAAAAAACCCATTACAACCCAACTGTCCATATTACCCCTCATATGTAAACCGTTCACATTCATTAACTGCCATTAATTGAATTCGGGAAGAACTCATAATTTCCATCTTTAACTACTCTCTTCAACATCTCCCAACTGTGTGATTCAAAAATTTCAAAATAATCACAAAAAACTCCTGAAACAACATCATCATCGTCATCATCATCCATATCAAAAATCATCATATTAATCTCCCTGAAACAAAAATCATCACATAAATCATCATCATCAGTAGAATTGAGTCATCATCATCCTGAATTTTTGATTCTCAAACGGTTGTTCATCATCAATAGTAGAATTGAGTCTTCTAGTTTTAACTCATCATCAACTCCCAGAAGTTTCCATTCCATTCTCTAACAGTTTAAACCTAAACAAAATCACTGAAGATCATTAAAAATGGTGAAGAAACAAGACAAAAAGAAAGATAAAAAGATGAAAAAAAGAGTTAATAAAACAGCTAAGAAAGAAGAATCTACAAAAGGTAAATCGAAGTTTATGGTTTCATCATATTCTATGATTGTTTATGGTTGAAAATCAAAATGCATCAATGATTTTTAGTTTCACGATTTTGGTTTCATTGATGTATTTGGTTAATAAGGTTTCGTCTCTTTCGAAATCACCGGTTTCATAGTTAGGTTTCAGTTATATTTTTCTGAAACTAGGTTTCACTGATTTCATCTGTTTGGAGCAAGGTTTTAGATTTCATCTGTTTTGACCTAATTTATTTACTTAATATCTATTACATTTTTCTGAAACTAGGTTTCACTGATTTTCATCTAGGTTTCATCTGTTTGTAGCAAGGTTTAGGTTTCATCTGTTTTAACCTAACCAAATTTAATGCCTGTTTTGATGGAACCGAAATTGGTTCATCATATTATGTGTATGTATGGTTGTGACCAACAATGTTGGTGTTTTTTTACTTAATGCCTGTTTTTATGGAACCAAAATTGGTTTCATCATATTCTGTGTATGTATGGTTTTGACCAACAGTGTTGGTGTTTTTTTTACTTAATGTCTGTTTTGATGGGACCAAAATTGGTTTCATGTGTATGTATGGTTTTGACCCACTGTGTTGGTGTTTTTTACTAAATGCCTGTTTTGATGGAACCAAATTTGGTTTCATCATATTCTGTGTATGTATGGTTGTGACCAACAGTGTTGGTGTTTTTTTACTTAATGCCTGTTTTTATGGAACCAAAATTGGTTTCATCATATTCTATGTATGTATGGTTTTGACCAACAGTGTTGGTGTTTTTATTTAATGCCTATTTTTATGGAACCAAAATTGGTTTCATCATATTCTGTGTATGATGGTTTTGATCCACTGTATTGGTGTTTTTTTAGTAAATGCATGTTTTGATGGAACCAAATTTGGTTTCATCATATTCTGTGTATGGTTGGGACAAGTTCTGTTTGTGCTTATGGTTTACTTATTCTGTAACAGGAAAAAAAGACTGCCAGAACCATATAGGTGCTCGTTGCAACATTTGTGTACAGAGGCACCAAAGATAAAAGCTTTGATACAAAGTAAAGAAAAACACATGAAGGCACTTGTTGCTTGTCCATTCTGGCGCTTCTTCAAACCGTTCTTCGATGGTACCCTTCAAGAAGAAAAATTGAAAAAAGGACCAGAGCAGTTCAGATGATCTTAGGGTCATTTTATAGAAGTGTCAAGGGTGATAAACCAGATTTTTTCAAGTTGATGAGAGCAAGGAATATGATACTACAGGCAACACTTGAACAGTTCGCTGTCATTTTTGGTCTACAAATGATGAAGAATGTAGATATACCCAGAGAAAGAAGACTGATGGTCAAAGCTCATGATGGTTTGTCTGTTCATGGAAGAGAGTTTGGGTTAGAGTTTGTGAAAAAAAGAGTTTGAAACTAAGAACAATGTTAATCAATTTGTTTGTGGTAAAGTACAATGGTTGTCCGTAAAACATCTTATTCAATGATTTGTAAACAGAGGGTAGATAAGAAAACCGTCTTTTCATCAATCACTACTCTTAAGTTATAAAAAAATTTATGATATTTTTCTCTTAATCAAGGATGAAAATCTTATTCCATGATTTGTTTCATCTTATTACAGTATGATTTTTGAGAGATGTTAATCAATATTTTTTGTTTCATCTTATTCCAGATGAAAAAAAACGATGAAACCAAAAAGGGTTTCATCATTTGTTTTTGTTTCATCTTACTCCAGATGAAAAAAAAACGATGAAACCAAAAAATGTTTCATCATTTGTTTTTGTTTCATCTTATTCCAGAAGAAAAAAAAACGATGAAACCAAAAAGGGTTCCATCGTTTTTTTTGTTTCATCTTATTCCAGATGAAAAAACACGATGAAACCAAAAAGGGTTCCATTAACTTAGAGGTGTTTCATCTTATTCCAGATGAAAAAAAACGATGAAACCAAAAAGGGTTCCATCAACTTAGAGATAAAAAACCTACGCTGCACGTCTTTCATGTGAAAAAACTATGAAACCTATTTTGGTTCCAAAAAATTATAAAAACATGTAACTCTGACACAAATCAGATGAAATTCACCAACACAACTTCAACGAAGAAACCAAATGGATCAAATTGAAAAAACTTGGAAAAATTTAGTTGAAACCAAATTTGGTTTCAACATAAACGTACTGTTTCACCATTAAACTTTGGTTTCACGGTAAAAAGTAGGCACAAACCAGATGAAACCAAATTTGATTTCTATAAAACTTACTGTTTTCACCAACACAAAAATTGGTTTCAGCGTTATTTAGTTTTATAAAATTTGATGAAACCAAAAAAATTTTCATTATTTATTTTATTCCAGATGAAAAAAAAAATGAAACCAAAAAAAGTTTCATCATTTTTCAGACATTCCACCAACACAAAAACTGGTTTCAACGTTGTTTTAGTTTTTGTAAAATTTGATGAAACCAAATTTGGTTTCATCATTTTTCTGACGTTTGACCACAAAAAAAACCTAATTTCGACAATAATGATGTATCATTATTTTTTGATGATGATTTTCGACTATGATGATCTGGAGGTGTTGGTGATGTTTGTAGAGGATAAAAGGAGGAGGAAGAGGTGTTGTGGGTGGTTCTGGACATGTAGTGGTGGAGGAGAAACAATAACGAGGAGGAAGCGATGGGGAAGGAGGAGGTGTTGTTGGTGAAGGATACGAAGGTGTTGTTGTGGCGGAGGAGGTACTGTTGCTGCTGGTGATGGTGGCGAAGGAGGTATTGTTGCTGCTGGTGATGGTGGTGGGGAGGAGAAGAAAAAGAAGAAGAAGAAGAGGAAGAAGAAGAAGAAGAAGAAGAAGAAAAAGAAGAAAAAAAAGAAGAAGAAAAACGCCATAAAATTACCATACCTAGGTTATATAGGGAAGGACAACTTGGGTATATTAAAAAATACTAAAAACTAAATTTAATCATTATTAAGGGAAATGGGGTTTTAGTTTCATTTTTAATTAAAATGATTTTTGTTTATAAAAAATAATATGGAAGTATTTTTTGTATAAAAAGTTTGTTCACCTTGATTTTTTATACCAAGTTTTGTTTAAACAATGCTACCGAGGAAGTGTATTTAATGAGCTATTAATTCGAGAGAAATAATGCGAACACAATTGTTTAATTTACATTTGATCACGGACTTGCAGTCAAGACAATAATGCAAATAAACTAAGGGAGGCGATGCATGGCATATTGAACTCGAGCCAATACAATATTGGTAGATTGCAAAGACATAAACGCATTATTCATCCTGAAGAAAGTCACAAGCGCCGCTTAATATAGAACCGATGACGAGCAAAAAATTTGATGTGTAAGAGTAGGCCTTCGCAGCATGCTTTTGAAAGAGTATCCATGATCTGTGCTTGACAAGAGAACGATCCTGGTCTAAGCTATTATTATCGGACATGGTGGTATGCGAGACAGTCATATTCTAAAGCAGCTGAGAACGGTGAAACTGATAAGACGGGGAAGATAACAATAATATATTCGTTTAAATAGATAAAAACGAAACCCTAAATTTTGAATTTTTAAGAGTTCAATGGACACTCCTTCCGAAGAGATAAAATCTGGGCATAATCAACAATTAAGACTTTGGAGCCGACCGTTGAAGCCGTTGAGGATAATAACATAGTTAAAGAAATTCTACCCTTATTATCAATGAAGAATGTACCAGTGGCAGAGACAAGGATGGAAAGATCCATGGAGAACATTACCACAGCCAAACCATGGACCTCTGTTTAATGTTTCTTGGTTATTCATGACCAACTTTCATGGGATCAAGTTTCATAAATAGTCAGGACCCATTATGATAAATTGTTAACTGATTGATTATAATCAAAAGACTACAAACAGTAGGTTGGTTATAGTGTTAGTTTTCAAAGCGATCTTTTACTGACAAAGTTGAAACTTGAAACTACACAAAGATGATCTCGGGATGCTAGGAAGAAGGAATTTGAGTCTTGTAAATATAGCTGGGACGTGTTTAAAATGGTCAGGTGTCCGTGATAGATTCGTGTCCGACACTTGGACAGTATTTTCGTGTCAAATACATTAATAACATTATATACATACGTCATAAACTAATTTAATATGAATGTATACTAATAATGCATGTATTTTTCATATATGTATTATTTTATAGGTACATATGCTTCTCCTTACATAAATTTATTATTTCTTAACAACTTATCAGTACTGTTGAGAAATTATACTCATAATATATATATTTTGGTGGGAAATATCACTGATTTCATAACATATTCGAGTCCTAGTTTTATAAAAATTTGTCCGTTTTTGCATCCGCGTCACGATGTCTCCGTCAATGCTACCTAGTTGCAATTGTGAATTCTTGTGAAACATGGATATGGTAGTGGGTCCTTATGGGTCACACTATATGAACAATCCCTCGGCGATTTTGGTGGATTAGTGGTGAAGTATCTTGGTTAACTAAGCATTTTTGTCATACTTCTTTTAATTATAGCCAATACTTTTATTAATCATAATCCATTTGACTTTAGTAAATATATTTTGACTAAAATTTAAATTTGACTTTTTCAACTTTTAATCATTGCCCAAAAACTAAGAAGGTGAATCGCTCAATATGTAAGACAATGATTTGAGAAATCAGTGACTCATTGACCAATAAAAATGATAGCGTACAAGTTCTGTTTTTTATCTTCATAAGTACAATCATTAAGGGACGGAGGTAAAGGGTGTTGGAGAAAATGAAATGAATTTGAAATGAATTTTAAGTTGAATCATTGGTCTTGGTAGGAATGGATCTTAGGACCAATGAGTCACTAAGAGACACTAGCTCATTTATTGGGTGGAAACATCATTTCTATTTTCACTTGTTGTGAATGAAGAACTTTTGGTTTAGTCCCACATTGGACAAACTAGAGATGAGTTATACTTCTACCCATATTACCACAAAACTTGCAACTAAGGGAGGGCCCTTAGGGTTTAGATGCTTTTGTGGTTGGGGCAGGACTAAGGCAATGGGCTAGTAGAATCACACTTGCTTTTCACACATGTGGGGTGCTTCGCACCGAAGCACGCACGCAGGTCGCGGGCTTGCGAAGCTTGCGTGAGCTTGGCATGTCCGGGCGTAGGCAGGCACACGGTCCTATCAATTACCGTTTTTGTTTATAATTTCCTAAAACAAAAGGATTCTTACCGTTTTATTTAACCGTGATTAATGCCAAATCAATTTTGAATTTATTTTTAATAATTTGAATTTATTACTCCCTAAAACTTTTTCCTATAAAAGAAAACGGTTTTTTTCATTTCAAACCATCCCAGAGCAGGCTACTATCCCTCGCTCTTTTCCCCTCTTCTTGCTTTGCTTGCGCTTTGCTTGTTTATTTATTTTTTTTCTTCTTCTTCTCCTAAATTGCTATTAAGTTCTAGAAGGTTAATTAAGTTGTGCTAATTCAATTAATAACAGACAGTTCTATCCTGGACATAACTTCTCAGTAGGGGTATAGCATATCTCATTCTTGAGGAGTACCCGAGAACTATTGTGTTAAGGACAATTTGCTGAGTAGGTGGCTCTGTCCAGTTTGTGGATCAACATCAGAGTGCTTTAAATTTTTTCTAACGTTAACAATTTATCTTTCTGTTAAGTTTATTCCATTGTTACAGATTTGCGACAACAATCTTAACACAATATTTCTATTACTTCTGTTTTAATGGCTAAGAGTGATGTTGACAGACCTCAGAAGTTCTCAGGGAAAGACTTCAAAAGATGGCAATCAAAAATGTTATTTTTTCTGAGTTATCACATGTTAGATGAATTGGTTCTGAAGCCTTTTGATGAAACTCTGAATGAACCGGAAAATGAAGGAGAGTTAGAAAGTTGAAGTAGACAGAATTATATGGCTAAAAACCATATCCTTAACTGTTTAGAAGATGCACTGTATGACTTCTATAATGCAAAAGAAAATTTTAATGCATTTGATTTATGGACTTCCTTAGAAGCTAAGTATGAAGCAGAAACTGCTGGTTATAACTAACTATGGGTAAAGATTATGTAGGAAAGGGCTATAAGACTGAGGGTTTATATAAATTGAATGTAACCTCTATTGAAATGTATAAAAATGATTCTTCTTATGTTTGTGTGTCGTTGAATGTTTGGCATGGTAGACTTGGTCATGTAAACTACAAATCAATGAATAAACTAGCTAGCATAGGCTGCATACCAAAATTTATTTTGGATAATGAACATAAATGTAATATGCGTAGAATCAAAATATGCTAAAAAGTCTTATAAGAAAAATATTCAGAGAAATTCTAAACCCTTAGATTTAATTCACACAGACCTAGTTGACATGAAATCAGTTCAAACTAGAGGTGGTAAAAAATGGTTTGTCACATTTATAGATGATTGTACGAGGTACTGTCATATATATTTACTTAAAGGTAAGGATGATGCCTTAGAAGCCTTTAAAATTTATAAACTAGAAGTTGAAAACCGAATTAGTACTACCATTAAAACTGTTAGGTCTGACCGTAGAGGTGAATATGTAATCCTTATAAGATATTTTTGCATGGAACATGGTATTATTCATGAAGTAACCCCTCTTTATTCACCACAATCTAATGGTGTGGCTGAACGGAAAAACCGAACCCTTAAGGAGATGATGAATGCCATGTTAATTAGTTCAAGACTACCTTCGAACTTGTGGGGGGAGGCCGTCCTCTCAGCTTGCTATGTCCTGAACAGAGTACCCTTTAAAGGATCAGACAAAACTCCATATGAGTTATGGAAATGTAGGCAACCTTCTTATGCATACTTCAAAGTGTGGGGGTGTTTGGCTAAGGTTTCTATCCCTCCACCTAAGAGGACCAAGATAGGACCCAAAACTGTTGACTGTGTCTTCATAGGGTACCCTGAACATACTACTGCATATAGATTTATGGTTGTGAGTTCTGAAATATCAAAAATTGGTATGAATACCATTATGGAATCTAGGGATGTTGTGTTCTTTGAAAATGTTTTCCTTTGAAATCTGAATCTCGCATGATATGTGTTGATCCCTTAGATGTCCCTTCTACTAGTCAGAAACTACCTGTAGAGGAAGATGAATTTGAGCCTAGAAGAGGCAAAAGACTAAGAGTTGAAAAATCTTTTGGGCCAGATTTCATAACTTGTTTAACTGAGACTGATCCACAGACTTTTAGAGAATCCATGACTTCTTTTGAAGCTCCATGGTGGAAAGAATCCACTATTAGTGAAATGGATTCCATTCTACAGAATGATACTTGTAATATCGTAGATTTACCTCTAGGGTGTAAACCCATAGGTTGTAAATGGATCTTCAAAAGAAAACGTAAAGAAGATGGAACTGTGGAAAAATATAAAGCTAGAGTAGTAGCTAAAGGCTATAAACAAGTAGAAGGTGTATATTTCTTTGACACTTATTCACCTGTTCCGAGAATTACTTCCATTAGGATGTTAATTGCTATCACTGCCATTCATAACTTAGAGATACATCAAATGGATGTAAAAACAGCCTTTATAAATGGTGAATTAGATGAAGAAATTTATATGGACCAACCTGAGGGCTTTGTAGTGAAAGGTTGTGAAAAAAAAGTTTGTAAACTGAAAAAATCTTTGTATGGCTTGAAACAAGCACCTAAACAATGTCATGAAAAATTTGATCATGTAATTATTTCTAGTGGTTTTAAAATAAATGAATATGACAAGTGTGTTTATACTAAACTTGTGAATGATGCCTGTGTGATTGTATGTTTGTATGTTGATGATATGCTTATACTTGGTACAAACATGGATGTAATTAACTCCACTAAGAACATGCTAAATGAGAACTTTGACATGAAAGACTTAGGCCCCGCTGATGTAATCTTAGGGATGAAAATTAGAAGAGAGTCTAAAGGATATAGTCTTAGTCAATTATGTTGAATCTGTACTTAGAAAATATAATCAGTTTGATAGTAAACCTGCTTGTACTCCGTACGATCCTTGTTGTAGACTCAAGAATAACAAGGGTAGTGGAGTTTCACAACTTGAATATTCACGTGTATTAGGAAGTATGATGTATTTAATGAACTGTACGAGACCAGACATTGCTTATGCTGTGAGTAGGTTAAGTAGGTATACATGTAATCCGGGACAAGAGCATTGGTATGCACTTATCATAGTGTTAAGGTACTTGAAGTACACTTTAAACTTTTGTTTAAATTATGAGAGATACCCTGCGGTCCTTGAAGGATATTGTGACGCAAACTGGATAGCGGACTCAGATGGAGTCTAAGTCTACGAGTAGATACGTTTTCACTCTAGGTTGTGGGTCTGTATCTTGGAAGAGTTCCAAATAGACATGTATAGCTCGATCCACTATGGAATCAGAGTTTATTGCGTTAGATAAAGCAGGAAAGGAAGCCGCCTGACTAAGATGCTTTTTAGAAGACATTCCTCTATGGCATAGGACTGTGCCAGCTATATCTATACATTGTGATAGTCAAGATGCAATAGCTAATGCTAAAAACAACAACTATAATGGAAAGTCTATACATATTCGTAGAAGACAGAATTCTCTAAAACAACTAATCTCAACTGGCGTTATTTCTGTTGACTTTGTGAGGTCTAAGGAGAATATCACGGACCCTTTGAAGAAAGGTTTGTCCAAGGAGATAGTTATCGAGGGGGATGTGGCTTAAGCTCATCAATTAAACTTGCCATGAAGGATACTCAACCTTGCTGACTGGAGATCCCAAAATCAAGGTTTCGAATGAGACAACTAATTTGTGGTGGGTTAAAGGAAACACTATCATAGAATTTCATTCTCTGTCCTTTTCCTATGGTGTAGACGTGTTAGTGTGACTGCATGTGAGGATGACTTTTATCAAGTCTTAATGAGTTAAATAGTTTCAATTTAAGATTGAAGTGGGTATAGCAGTAAACACTCTTGATAGAAATCACCTATCTGAATGAGGAAGTGGGCCGCTTCCTATGAGAACTGAGCTGATTCTCTAGAGCATTCTCAAAAACGGGATATGTCCAGGGCCAAAATGGACACAACGACATGAACTTAACAGCACCTAGAGAGATATCTCGCTTGGAAGTTATTGATGAACTACACTAAACGATGGCAGTTCAAGACATCGCGTTCACTTTCCATCAAGTAGTTCCAGTAATTTCTCACTAAGCAAAGGTTCAAGACCTTATGAACACCTATTGCCTAAGCGGTATTTCTCGCTTTCTGCTTTCTGATTTATCGGGTTTTTCATTCATGTGGGGGATTGTTGGAGAAAATATGAAATGAATTTTAAGTTGAATCATTGGTCTTGGTAGGAATGGATCTTAGGACCAATGGGTCACTAAGAGACACTAGCTCATTTGTTGGGTGGAAACATCATTTCCATTTTCACTTGTTGTGAATGAAGAACCTTTGGTTTAGTCCCACATTGGACAAACTAGAGATGAGTTCTACCCATATTACCACAAAACTTGCAACTAAGGGAGGGCCCTTAGGGTTTAGATGCTTTTGTGGTTGGGGGAGGGCTAAGGCAATGGGATAGTAGAATCACACTTGCTTTTCACACATGTGCGGTGCTTCGCACCGAATCACGCAGTAGGTCGCGGGCTTGCGGGCTTCCGAAGCTTGCGTGAGTTTTGCGTGAAGGGGTATAACATCTCTCATTCTTGAGGAGTACCCGAGAACTATTCTGTTAAGGACAATTTACTAAGCAGGTGGCTCTGTCCAGTTTGTGCATCTACATCAGAGTGCTTTAAATTTTTTCTAACGTTAACAGTTTATTTTTCTGTTAAGTTTATTCCATTGTTACAGATTTGCAACAACAAAGGGTGCTTGTGGGGTCTATAGGCCCCATTTAATTCGATCTTTTAGTGAGAACAAAATTGGTTTATCTGTAATTTCAGTGATTTGTGGATGGAAATTCATATGGAAAAATCTAAAATTTAATATTAATGGGTTAAACAGTAAACTTATACCCGTAGTAAATTTTGTTTGATCCCATAATATATAAGTCCTAGCTCCGTCCTTACAATCATTCAAACAATTACTAGCTCATCCTTGCGACCACCGTCCCATTCTATCAAATGCAAAGCGAATTTGAGCTATGATAGATTCATCTTGTGCTTCAACGTACGAACTCCAAGTATTGGACTCTCCTTATCTCTTATATAATTGGACGACCGAAGGGAGTCCTTCTATATGTGTACAATGGGAGCTAAAATATAGTCGTCTTATAACAACTATTTCAATCTCGCTTTTCTTAAAATATCTCCAAATTTAAACCATATTTCTTTAAATTAAAGCGAAAATAATAAAATTAAATACATAACTTATTGTTTAACTTCAAATTTTCGCTCAGACTTGGTGTAGTTTAAAAGATATCTTGAAAAAGAAGAGTTTGACATAGTTGCAAAAAGTCCTGAAATGGTTGCAAAAAGCTATTAGTAACCATTCGATTTCTTAATTTTCTAATTCCTTCAAATCTAACTCAAATTTCTTCAAATTGGAGCCAAAATCTTTCTATTGCACTCTAACACTAACTGTAATTTACCCATAATTCATTACAATAGTGTTAAATGACCAATGGATTTGAAGAAATTGCAAAAGAGTTGCAAAAAGTCCAATCTTCGATCGGACCCCCACCGTTGCACGGTCATCTAGTTGTATTCCCGAGCGACTAAGAACGTGCACAGTCTTGTATAATTTCACAAAGACATCTTAACTCAGATTTCAGATTTCTCAATCAACTTAAAAATGATATCTAATTTGTGGAAATAAAATACATGATTGGTACATGAAATCAAAGATGGAAGCTTACTGAGCGAAAATCGTTAACTGTGTTGTATGGAGCAATGTAGTTAACATCGGATTTCAGTTTATACCTGTCGAGAGCAATACACTGCTACACCTTTATATCGGGGATATTTCGGTTCCAAATATCGGAAAATATCGGTCCACATATATACCTATAATTATTATATCAAACGTTTTTTCCATATTAGACCTATTAAGATATAAAACTAGTACTCATTTTTCTAAAACACCATAAAAACCATGAGTAACAATTGAAAACCCTAGAACAATGATAAAGAAATTCATTTTTTTATTTGATTTTTTTAATTAAAAACCCTAATTTCGGCTGTACCAGTCCATTTCGGTTAAACCGTATCGGTCAATATCGGCCTATATTTTTGGGTAAAAACCGTTCCACCGGTATAGACTATTTCGTATCGAGTGAGACCCGATACCGGTAAAATCGACGATATTTCGATCGTACCGGCCGAAATTAACTACACTCGTATGGAGAATGAAAATGTATGGACTTTTCCATCCAAAACTACCGTTTAAGATAAGTATCTCTGGTAATGATACGCAAAAATTCTTATCATTACCAAGAAAATCAAAGTCTTCTATTCTAGCTGATGCCTGTTGACATGGGTGGGTATTTGATGGAAATTTCTATTGACTTTGCAAAAGTTGTTATCCGTAAGATGAACCAGTATTTAATCCACATACATCACCTGGTTACAAAGTAGTGTCTTGCAAGTCCAAGTTTCGTAAATACTATTTTGATCAAGGGTTTATTTATCAATGTGGCGAGGTTCATCATCAGCGTAGAAGTTATTGTAACTACAATTACAGCGGTAGCAGTCATTGTTGTACAATTGGGCTTATGGCATTGGAGAAATTCACCTGTTTGCTACAATTACTTTGGTAGTCCTATTACCATTTTATTAATCAATGGCATCCGCAAAAACGTTTGAGGAAGAAGAGGAGAAAACAAAGTTAGGGCTTTTGTTTGAAAACGTGTAAAGAAAATAGTTTTGAATTTCGTTGGAAATGGTGAATCAACTCAATTGAAAATTTTAAATCGGCTTTATTTTGAGTCGACTCAACTTAGCTATAAAATTCATACCAGCTCAATAAACATATTTTAGGTTATAAATTGGGCTATAGTTAATAAATAAAACTTTTGTTGTGGGTTGTAAATAACATGATAGGTTCCAACAATCTTACAAAGCCGAAACATAACAACCACAAATACCAAATTAACTTTGTGTAGCTAAAGTCTTGTACACCAACATGTTGTCTTACAATTGCATTCTAGACTGGATAAAATCATGACATAAGCATAACATTCTTATTTCCTTCAAAGATAAAGTTTTGATTGCCTATATAACCCAAATTCTATGGCGAATTTGGAGACATAGATGTGATATTATTTTTGACAAAGTAAAACCCAATCCGGTTACTGTCCTTATCATGATAGCCAAATCAGCAATCCCACCCAATGCCCAATCCACCAATCACACCCACATACCCCCTATTAACCCAACATCTCAACTAATTCCCAATCACATTCAATCCAACTCTGTAACTCAGCCATATGGCACCTTTAGTCATCTCTCGTCAGGTAATGGCAATCGCCAAGTCCCAATAGTCCAACCCCAGATCACAGTTGACCCTCGTCAATTGAGATCAACATTCACAACTACAAACCCAGAACCCACACAAATCTACCATCATCCTTTCCACATCCCACCCCACCAGAACATGTCCCCTCTGACCAGCACCATCCATGATCATACCCCACCACCAATCATAATTGAACCAACTATCCAAATTCAGACAAAACAGATGCGATACATTAGACAAGCCATCATCTCTGAGCAGGGTCTTGTGTCAAAATGAGTCTCTACAAGTACAGATTATGTTATAATAAACTTCGATGGATCTTACTCTACATCTGACTATGCAGCAGGATATGGAGCAGTAGCCCGCACTTCAAAGGGTTCCTTTATAACAGGTTTCTCGGGTGTGGCCAGAGTGGGATCCAGCCATCAGGCGGAAGCTATGGCTTTAAGAGAATCAATCCTTTGGGCAAAGGAGCAACGATGGAGTCACATTTTGTTTAGGGGGGACGCAAGAACGCTTATTGACGACGTCAATGGAATCACGACATCCAGCCCTTGGTCTTGCCATGCTATTTTAGTAGATTGTAAAAAACTTTTAAAGTTATTGCGCTTTTGTAATTTAACATTTATCGGTAGAGAGGAGAACATGATAGCAGACTCTATAGCTAACTTTGCTCGAATAGATGGAGTGAGAAAACTGTGGAGCGATCCTTCCCCTCTTTCTATTCAATTATCTGTAGACCTATGTAGTCCTCTTTTCTGCTAATCAAATTTCGTTTTTTCATCAAAAAAAAAAGAGGCTAAAGTCTTGTGTTCACACTTAATGTTAACTCATCTTTGTATGTCGCACAACACAATTGGTAAAAAACCCAAGGAAAAATGTGATTTCCACTGCTAATGCAGAACCCTTAGAATTCTTTACGCAAACATCCATTAACGGTGAATACTTGTGCATCAACAACTTATCTTGCTACATCACCTCATAGATTGGAAGCAAGATAATCATCATGTTTGTATGCCAATTTTAGGAAATATATAAATAAAATGTTTGAATTTTTTACTTCATGTGTTTCGAAAAAAAAGTGAACAACAAATCAAAACTACTTACAGTATGGGATCACCCATGAGGTGATCAGACCGCTTCACTGCAGAACTCTATTCATTATTACTGACGAAACTCATTGGGTTGGGAGGAATGAAGCCTGGTCCGAAATCATTCATTTGATTGTTATACAGTTCCTTCATTTGAATGGTCTCGAACCAGACAACATTCTCCTCAACCATATCATGAGATCAAAGAATGATCACGTCTAGCTAGGGAGATAGATGATTGTGCAAGCGATTGAGTTTGATTGTTATGATGCCATGCATTATTTTTAACCAACGGTTCTTCCTTATATATACGTGAACTAGCAGGGAAGAAGTGTTAGTAGAGAGATGTGAGATTCTTCTTTAAGAAATTGTGGTCACATGACGAAGTCCGCTTTTTATACAAACCAATTGCATTGCTTTGCACACTAAAGTGTTAATTAGAGAATGAATTGCGTAGTTAGTTTTTGGGGAAAAAAAATGAGACAAATAGTTTGGTGGAATATTAATTGAACAGTTTTAATGTTTCAAGATCATGACTTTTCGTTTTGGCTATTTGACAAAGTAACTTATAAATTGATTGGTTTCAATTTTCAAATGACTAAAGAAAAGCATTGATGCTATTTTGAGGGTCAAAACATATTGACAAATCACAATTGGTAGTTTAGTAGCCTTCATTCAAGGTAATTCATTTGTTAAATATGGATTAGGGTTGAGTGTTAAACTTGGTTAAGGATCTTAACTCTGATGATATTATTTTCATGGAAAAGAATATCATCTCTTTTGGTTGCCCACTTGGAGAAAAAAGCGCAGGAAGAAGATGCATATGGGTGTTGAATGAGAGCATCCATAAACAAACTAGTCGTGATGTATATGTATTCGAAGCTTGAATTTGAAGGTAACAGTAGGTTGGCATTCTCTTCTTTTAGAAGCATGTGTAGCTAGTCGTGATGTATATGTTGTTGTTGGCATCCATAAACAAACTAGTCGTGATGTATATGTAATCGATACACAAATAAAGAGGGACGGAAAAGAGGACTAATTCTTTGGTTTCATTTAGGCATTAAATTGGTGCACCAGGATTATAAAAAAATGGTATATAGCAACTGTCACCAGAGAAAACGCATAAAGCAATTCTCACGAAATGAATAGCCACCGTATAAAACAATTGTCACTCGCCAGACAGAAGAACGAAATGTCATCAGTGATACTTCCCATATGGATCACCTTGAGGATATACCACATTATAAATATTGATATAATGTGGTATTAAATCATATGTTTCAAATAACTTACAGAAAATTTACATTTCAAAGTTCAAATATCCCACAAACAACATCAGAAGTTCTTGCACATGTAAGAAAAACTAGACATTTCTCATCAAGAACAAGAATACCACTAAAAACAACAACAACAAAAGTTAAAAGAGAAGAAAGGAAAAGAAAGCAAGCCATGGAAATTCAAGAAAGAAAACAAACATTTGCTTTTTCCTTTTCTTCTAAATTAGATATAACTTACTGAAGGACTAAGGAGTCAAGACTGAACTGTGATGTCCACATTACTTTGCCCGGTCATGTTTGGAGGAGCAGATTTCTCGGTCCCTCTAACTGGTTTTTGTTCTCCTTTCAGTCTGCGACTCCCACCAACATCCTGTCCATTGATCTGATACTTACTACTGCTGTTAGGACTAGTGATTGTATCTTCTTTGAAAGTATCCAGACTTTGCCTATTATCTCGATCACGAGATAATACTCTGTTGGCTCCATGAGATGACTTGACTGCATCACTGCAACTTTTCCTTCGACCTAGTTTTGGAGATTTTGCACGGGTTGGTGGCATCTGGAGCCAAATCAACGAAAAACATAAAACCCCTGTTTTATATCATCAATGCGTGGAAACTTGTAGGGAAGACAAACATGTCAATTGTTAATCTAGGTTTGGAGGCATATCTAACGTCTGAGAAACACTATAGGCTTAAATTCCAAGAAATATTTATGGGAGTATAACAGAAATATTATAACTAGGGACGTCTTCCTGAAGTTGGATATGTAATATGTAAATTAAGGGTGCAATGATTAACTCTCAAACTACAGAGTGCGTATTATCCAGTCGAATTGGTATACTGGAGAAAAAATCTTTAAATGCCATTGTTGCTGGAGTTAATAGAGAAAAGGGAGGAAGCACAACGAATACCTTTTTTAATTCGACTTTAGGAGGTGGTCCCTCGTGATAAAAGCTGGGCATCGGACTAGCTTTAAACGTCAAGCCCTTTCTAAGCTGCTTGAGAGCAGCCTCTCGCTCTTCCTGTAAAATGAAACAAGCCAAGAGATTAATCAATAAATAATTCAAATAGAATATTCATTTCAATCTACTATAGTATTATATAGGATAAAAAGTAGCGGCTGAGTTAAAAAAACTCAGTTATAAAGAGGTGAACGTAGTTTCAGAAGATTCGAAACAGATCAGGTATTTGATGGGTTTAATACAATTCTAAACACTCCAGCTTTAGAGAGTACAAATGCACTTGACCCCAAGTGGGGAAAGATTCTTGGGCACTGAAAAGTAAATTACCTTGGTCCTAGCTTCACATTGGCTCCGTTCTGCCTCTAAAGCTTGGTGTTTCTCCTCTAACTTCGAATAAAACTGAAGAGAAGAAAACGTAACTACTTAATATAACTAAAGCGAAGAAAATATAACTACTTATTATATGTTAATTGTGAACTTAAAGAACTTCAAATTCAAAGTACATAAAGGCATACAGCTACCTCCTTTCTTTTTTCAGCACGATCCGTGCATCTAAATACAGGAACTGATGCATTAATGACCCTCGACTTTACTGTCTGCACAGATGCTGCATTTCTATGAGTGGCTAAGGATAATATCCAAGAAAAAAATATCGAATCATAGTAAGACAAAATAGAATTGTAAAATATAAAATCCATAAATTCAAAAAGGATACGAGGATGCAACAGAGCAAGCATCATCTTCATCTTGATGTTTACTGTTTTCAGGCTGCAATGTCTTCTTCCTAGATACCACAGGTGATTTTAGCTGCTGCACAGCATTTAAAATGTTGTAAAAATATCAGTAGATAATTTTTTTTATTAATCCATGATATACACCATTACTATATACCACTAGAACAACAAGCATTAAGTACTGTGAAACTTAATGCTAAAATGTACTTGTATTGTTGAAATTATCAAAGCATTTCAACAATCACGTCTTCACAACAAGATGAAGAAAAATTCGGTAAGCAAGAACATGAAGTTAGAAAGACGCCAAATCGAGTCAAAAGAGTTGCCACATACTTGTGGTGCATGATGTCCTATAACCAACGCATTTGTAGTAACCACATGTTTAACTCAAAAACTTATTAATGATGGAGCACATATTGAGGGAAATTCACGTACTGAGAAGACATTACTGATTCCAAACTAGAGTGCTTAAAATATACAAGCAATGCATATCATTTCAGAGGAAGGATGAACACCTAATTAGCGACTATTGCTGATACAGTAACAGGGTTGTATAATTTGAACTTGACATGCATAATCTAGGGAAGATAAACAATTAAGTCCAGTGCTAACCTGAGGTTTCTTCACAGCATTGAGATTTTGCAAATCAGACACATTAGAAGGTTTCTTCGATACAACGGCAGAAGTTTCAGACCCAACAGGACGAGCTCCCGATGAAGCACGCTTTTCAGTTGCCAGTGCAAATGGCTGTGGAACAGTATGGTTTTTCACATTTCGTGTTGCAGCAGATCTTGCTGCCGGTTTCTCACTAGTGATGAGCTTCTTGTGATTGCCAATCTTCTGCTCTTTGGGTTCTTTTGTTTTCTCCCCAGATAAACCAGTTAAGTTCTTAATTTTACTGGACAATACATCTTGTTCCTTGTCACAATTTACAACATAATTAGCCCCAGGAGTCTTCACCAAATTCTCTGTAGTGCACTCTTTTACTTCATAATCCTTTAACTCAACATTTTCTTCTGCTACATGGCAATCCATGTCTCCATTAATATGGACTTCCATATCTACAAGATCCTGTTTTTTATTAGCTAAATCATGGGTGTTGCTGTTTCTGTAATCTATGAGACCATAAGGATCCTTGTCCATAGAAGTATCTGTAAGTTTTGGATAGCACTGCAAAACAAGAGAGTTCCAATCATCTTACATGAATATCTTTTTCCACACTACTAAAAGTTTCAACTTCATTTATCAATGATTTTATTTCACACACTAAATTATACTACGTGATATGGTATATGTGTTAATATAATACCAGGTAACAAGCCAAAAGCATCACAACATTCTAAAATCTCAATAAGACCGAAACCTATGCTCGCAATTCAATCTACATATTCAAATAATTACTCTAATAGTCTTCTAGTGCACACAGTCCCAATGACAGAACTGGGGGGTGCTCCAGCCACCCCTAAAATTCTACCCTAAAAACAAATTTTCTAGGGTATTTTCTGGGGAAAAAAATTATAGCCCCCCTAGAAAATTGACTACAGTCCATTCCTACTATTTTAGCCCTCCTGGACTTCTAATCCTACTTCCGTCAGAGCACACAGCATAGTAACAGACAGCTCTAATCCTTTACAGCAATTATTTAACCATGAAGTGACTAATTTTATAGTGACCAATTTTATAGCACGAAATTATGTGGCTATGCTGATTTAGCAATTTAAGCCTACACAAAAAGTTCAATTTAGAACATACGCCAAAGAAAAAGGGTTCTCCCTATTCAAATATTCAGCGAACCTCGGCAAGAATTAAAATCCTTTACAGCAATTTTGTAACCATGAAATATCCAATTTTATAGCATAGTGAAAAGGGATTCCTCCCATTTCATCAATAAATAGTGACTCATGTAAAGAGTTTAAAGACCACCAGATACATAACTATTATTCTTTCAATACTACTAGTAGACTGCATAGAGAAGTTCCAAAGAAAGTTGAGAACAATTAAACTTATGCCTGAATCACTACTAATTTCTATTACAAGCATAACAACATTCAAAAACCTGTTGCACATCATCATGCCTTAAAACTTATGCTCGCAGTTCAATCCATATAATCAACTGACTACTCTAATAGTATTCTAATACCCATAACACTAATATCAGACGACTCTAACTCCTGAAGGCAATTTTATATCCATGAATTGATCAATTTTTATAACACAAACTCCTAGAATATTCGTGATTTAGCAATTTAAGCCTACCAGCTACAACAAACGATCAAATTCGGGAATATGCCAGAGAAAAGGGTTTTCCAATTCCAATTTAGGTGACTCAACCTCCAAAAGAATGAAACATAAAAGCCACTCTCTTATTCCTCCTACTCAATTAAATTACCATAAAATCAGCAACAACCATAAGATAAATGAAAAGGAAACCAAAGAAATGAGATCAGAATGCAGTATAACTAAACAGAAGCAAAAAAAATCCCTCTCTCCTTTTCACAAAATCACACCAAAATGCAAACAAACCACATAACCGTTAACAGATCCACAAACAAAAGCCCAACGAAAACGTACTATAAATTTTCAATTTTACTTCTCTTTTACTTAATGAATCAAATTTGTTTTAAAGAAATTCTCAACACTAATTCAAGAACAACTACAAAATTATAAAAAATTACTAAAATGCAGTAAATATTCTTACACGAATCTGATCTTAAAAGACTTTGAATATTTTCAAGATCACTAAATGACGTGAAATCGTTGGTTGATTTCTAGAGTTTCTGGTTCTCAGTTTTGAGTGTGAGGGTGTCACTGTGTATCTCTTTCTTTCTTCTTTCAGTTTGGTGATGTGCCATATATATAGATGTTCTGTATTGACGGTGTTAGTAAACGGCGTATTTCAAAAACCCTAAGCGGTCATATTCACCAATAGGTCAGGTGGTCGAATCTGGTCCCAGATCTTTTTTGCGCCATAGATATTCAAAAAAAAAAAACAATACCACTTTTAACGTTCTTTTGTGTCGGGTGTTCCCAGAAAAAAAAATAAAACTAGGATAAAATCCTTAAGTTTGAAAAATATTTTTCAACTTTTTTATATGAATTATTATTATATTTATTTATTTTTAATTAACGGAGAATTTAATGCTTACAGGTTTCGAATTTGAACTGGGATCATTGGTATTATCATCTAATGATTTTACCACTGTATTACTGTGTTATATATACATGAAATATTATTTTATTTTTTATTTGTAGAAACTCGATAAAACAAATATTCGATAAGGTCTATGTTTTTACAAGATTTATTTTGATATTATACTTTTTAGGGTTTGTCCTATGTGTATTTCTAAATTCTCATTTTTAGGATATGACATGTTTTCTAGGTTAGCCTCCCTGTGATGACCTATCCGGTAAGAAATACTATAAACTTCTAAGATACTCTTTTGAGGTATGCAGACAAGTTCAGCACTCTAGGACGGTAGAATGGGCCAATAAACCATCAAGATGAGATGACGAAGGAGTTTGTGGTATTGGGTCGAAGGTTTGCAACTGGCATCCTCTGATGGTAGCTCAGTTGGCGACCTGGCCCACATGATAATTTTACATATATGGGGTACAAATAACACCATGAGTTATGTTAAAAATTTAATGCTTGAGCCATCTCCAATTAACCAGCATACGTTACATTTCATGCGAAGCCATTGTTTTTAAATCCAACCCATATTGAAGATTTCTTCTAGCCTTTATGAACGTCAATCCCCTTGAAAAATCATTTACGAATTAAATCACTCTAAAAAGAATTGCATGAAATCACCATCCATGTTGTTTATATGAAAGTCGAACGATTAATCGTCGAAAGATACCTGACATTCAATCCGCCTTCGTCAAAAAGTAGACAAACTTGTTTCCAAAAAACTAAAGAGTGATTGTATATAGTCATATAGATATGTCACCAGACCAAATAAATTTCTCATCCATTGTTCCGGAACATGAACATGGGCTTTCGACCATTTATACACATGAAATACTGAGAGGGAACAATTGATACATATTCGAGACAAATCCAAGGAATTAAACCATGGAAGTTACGCGACTTGAGACTAGTTCGATATGATACAAATATTGTGCATATATAGATAGGCTACGAGATCAATATAGAATACCTATAGCTATTTGTAGAGACGGTATTCTTAACTTTCTTTCGGAATATATGTAAAGATACAATATTTCATATTCTGGTGCAGAGTTAAAAAAATGCAGGCATATTTATATATTTTTTGCTACTGGGCAGAGAGCGATTTTATAATTTTAGCTGATAAATGCATATTTTACACATTTAGAGTGTTAATTTTATGCTAGTATTTTCTAGATTTCTTGTGAATTATTGTATATTACGTTTGTTTTGTAGTTTATGCTTTTATTAGGTGAATCATTTAAAAATGAGCTACAAAGTGTTAGATTGAACAAGGAAAGAAGTGTTGTAAAGGAAAAAGAACTCAAGACCAATTGAACTATTCTAAACCCAGGATTTCTTGTCACCATATTGAAGAGAACGAAGAAAGGAATCCAACGACGAAAGAATGAGGTCATTCCGACATCGTATGGAGAAGTTATGAGAAAAAAATAAGTTCAGAATTTTCTCGAAGGGTCAGGCCATCGAGAAAGATAGAAATCTCGGAGGGTCAAGCCATTGAGGGAAAACTTAGGAAGAAATAATTTTCTCGGAGGCTCAAGCCATCGAGAAAGAAAGAAATATCGGAGGGTCAAGCCATCGAAAAATGCAGAAATCTCGGAGGATCAGGTGGCCGAGGCAGATAAGAGAGCTAGGTATTTTTGACAGGTTTTTATGCTACTGTTGAGTTTCCAAAACCTAGTATGACCGGGATTTGAGCACGGGGACCTTTACAACTTGGGATACCTATTTAAGAAAGTCTTCTAATTATTTTTGAGAGATATCTATTCTTTTATCAAGCTTTTGGAGAGATTAATTCCACATTCTAGGGTTTTCCTCTTTAGAGGGAAGCCATGTAATTTCTTCTTCTTCCTTGTATAATGAGTAGCTAATTCTTATTGATTATGGATGAATTCAAAGTTCTAAGAGTGAAGCTTTATTAGTTATACAAGTTTATTCAGAGTTTTAATCGTTATAGTTTTTTTTCACTAAATCTAGGGTTTATGATTGATTTCTAGGTTGTTCAAGTGTACAATTGGATTAATCTATTAATTATTCTAATGCTAGTAGAGAGTTGAGCGATCCGCAATTGTCGAGCATCTCCTACACAAGTAGAAAATATGAGACTTTGCAGAGGGATTCTGTGGAGCAATCGTGTGTGAAGACAACACCAGTAAGTGAAACGAGCATACTGAGTTTAACTACTAGGATCAAACTTAAACTCACAAACCTTAAAGCGTTCGATTGAGTTACATCTTGTAAGCGAACCTCAAGGTGGCTCAGTTGGATAGAATCCGGTGACTAAGCGTACCTGTTATCCGGTGATATAAGGAGTTTTGGAGATATCTAAGCGTACCTTGTATTCTACGGTTGGTGATGAATGATTCTGACGTAAGATAGATAAGTATATTAATTGAGTTAACGTTTGGTAACAACGAAGGACTCCCTAATCATCTCTTTATATTATTTCCTTTTTATTTAGTTAATTAATGTATCGAACCTCTTTTTTAGTATTTAATTTATTATTGTTATGCTAATCTAAATATCATCTCAATTACACAGCTCTCTGTTGGAACGATCCTTACTACCGTTTTATTACTAGTTAATTAGTGAAAAATATATTGATTAATTTGTTATACTTACGACATGCATCACTAGTCCTTGTCAAAAATCCACCATCAACAATGATTTATTCGCATTGCTGCTGGTTAGTTTTTTGTTCTTTATGATTTTGCTGGCATGTGGATCATGGTTTTCTGGGTTGGTGATAGGATATTATTTGATCTTTGATATCCCCTGATTTTTATGCATGCATAAACAGTGACAAGGAGTAAAAAAGGTGCTCGTAGAGGGATCTAAGATAAATTTACCCCCCATCCACCCCCGCGTATGCACCCCCTCTCATTCGTCCCATATTTATCCAAACCTCTTTCCCCGGCCGAGGAAATGGTCCGAGTCGAAGTAATTGGTCAAAACGAGGATATTGGTGAGGACGTAGAGGTTCCTTCTCCGCCCTATCCTCATTAGGAACTCTAACTTTTACACCTTGATCATAAAGATAGTTATAAGAATGGAGTATTCAGGATATCTAGAAGTCCTTCCGATTGGAGAAGTTTATTGTTTCCTTTGCTGATGGTCCGTACGTGCTTTAAGAGTCCACGATTCGATCATTTCCTTATGGTAAGGACAAACAATATCTTGATCAGCGTGGGTCATCTAGCTTCCGGTATTGTTCTTCCCCTATTTAGCAGGACTGAACCATTCTTTTACGATGTACTTTCCTCAAGAGAGGATCATACGTCCAAGACATAACTCCGGGGTATCAAGCAGTACAACAGGAACTTCTGGCGTGTATTGCACGAATGTTGGCGCCGCAGAGGTAATACCAATATTAAATCTTATAATCTTTTGGCCCCTGGTAGGTGTAAGAGAGAGGATTTTACACCTGAGAACTTCAACGCTACCTATAAGGATGCCGTTCAGAAAAATAACCAACTTCCTTGGAGTGTGGGTTCTCACTATATTCAAGTGAATGCTAAGAGGTCTCAGTGGAGGTGTTATTTTTCCATTATTCCATACTCCGTGAATCTTCCTCTGCCTCATTGTGATAAGATTTGTCTTGACAACGATCACAGGTGGGCACGCACACCTCTTTGTATTGTGGGTCCCTGGGCTCGAGGTTTTTTACTACAGAACTGGATGTGCCTCGTTCTTCTTCTTCCCTTCCTTCAAAGCATGATCATTACAAACCCTGGACTTTAACCCTGCGCCTACTTCCTAGTTGTGTTTTCTTAGTTTTCAAAGTTGCAGATTTTTCCCACATATCTTGACGTTTTGAGTTCTAAATTTTATTCCTAAGGTGGCTCCTGCTTCCTCCACTTGGTACCCTTCCTTCTGAGGGTATCTCAATTGGTCTTCGTTTTCGTAAGAGGAAGACTAAAGCCGAGGAGTCCAAGTCTCCTATGGAGGTAAGCACTATTTTTATTCTTTACTTTTACATTCGTGCATATTGATCCTAATTCCGAGGAAGAGGATGTGGAAGACACTGGTGAAAGCCCTTCTCCAAATGACATGGAGCCTAGGGGAGGCGATAATAGCGACGAATACTCCAAGGGGGGTGCTGATATTCATGGTCTTGGTCAATCAAATGACCCCTCAGAAAGTAACATGTTCTTTGTCTCCGCAGTGCTCATTTCTAGCATTGATCAGGTAGTTTCTTCTACCATGGCCACTCCAACTGTCGAAGGAGGTCCCTCCGTTCTTGCTGCCAAGAGTTCTACCTTCGCATATGCTTAAATGGGTACCTTCGGGGCTATTGGTAGTGCCCAACGTGGGGATCTTGGGTCCGTGGCCTGTGGTTCCAACGTTGGTACTGGTGGTACGCATCTAGGTCCGAGGGTTGCAATTTCTCTAAGGATATTTCGTTGGACAATATGGCTTTTGCCTCTATTGGAATTTCTCAGTCTGTTTTAACCATGTCGTTTTCTCGTCCTCCTTCGCCCATACCTGTGCAACTAGACTGGTCCGGTTCGAGCCACTCCAAGCTGCTGATAACATGGAGTTGAGTGCTGACACTACAAACTTCGTAGTTTCGTCTATTGCTGTTGATCACCTTGTTTTTGTTATAGTGGATTGAGTTTGATCAACTAAGGTCGCGTGGAGGGAGAGACTAGGGTTTCCCCTGTTCGTGGTGGAGTGTTTGCTGATGAATCTTCGGGTCCGTCGCGAAGGGCTAGGAAAGAGGTTGTCGGGGATGACCTTATTTGGAAGATGCCGATGAGGCCATTTAAGGAACTATTTTGAAAGATTCAAAGAATCTTTTCTCGAGGGTTCCCATTCCCCCTGAAGAAGGAGACTCTGTCGATGTTGTAGCCCGTGAGCAAGTTCTGATGGCCGATTATCAGAAGACTAAAGTTCTGATTTCCTTCTCCACTTCTCTTTGTTTTGCGTAAGTCTCTGTATCTTTACGACCTTGCTATGCTCCTGGGTTACTTTAATTTCCTTTTTCCATATACACAGATTGCTCAGCAGCTGGATTTCAGTTACACCCTCCTTAATTTCTACAGGATTAATTCCGTTAGACTGAATGTTCTTCTTGAATGGTCCCATCATGATGATAACTTAGTGGATACTCAACTCAAGGCTCTTCAGCAACAATCTAGTCCTCGTAGTGAACCTCCGTCGACAAGGGTATCTGTGACGGACCGATTTTTTTTTTATTTCTAATGGGTCGGGTTTCGGTCTATTAGGCAACTCCAACTTCCCAGTACACCACTCGAGAAAGCAGACTTTTAAATTCTTGGACCAATTTGATCTTACCAAACAAATGTTCATCGATTTTTCCCAAACTGCTTTATAAGCAGACAAACATAATCTTTATATATTTTCTTGGTTCATCAAATCCGTCAAACTGCGTTACAGTTTTTGATATCATTTCTTACGTTTATCGATACCAACAGATGATATGAATTTTTACCACATTTGGTAACAATCATCCCTTATAAAACACCAAACTTTTATATTTCAAGGGTCATCGAATCCTACATATGATTCCCATTGTTTCATTAGGTAGATATAATATCTCCTGCTAGAGTAGTCGGATAACAGCCACCGTTACAGCTAATGGTCTTATGGGTTACCACTCTTAAGTGGGAGCTAGCAGGCCTGACAACACACACCGTTCCAGCGACGGGTGAGGATGATCAGTCCCGCTGTCATAGACCGTTCAAGGACGGTCTTCCAGATAGCCACCTGTAGGTGAGAGCCCAGTGGGCCTGGCAATTCACAGTACTAGGTCATGCTCAACAGAACATCTTTTACAAATGATATGAACTACTCTAAAGAGTTAGTAATCATTTCCAGATCGATAGTATGAACTGTTATCATAAACCACAACCATTCTTCTCAGATGATATGAATTGCCTCTAAATGGCAACAATCATCTCCAAATCTTATTTGGTGATATGAATTGGCATCCAACAGTTACCCTTCATTTCTCATTAGATGATATGAACAACCTCGAAGAAGTTGTAATCATCTCTCAAGGTAGTATGAACAGCCAGTACTGCAACTATCTCTTACTGCCAAGGTTACTATCATCTCCGATTGGATGGTATTGATAAGTGCATAATTTATATATTTTAAGTATCATTTCCTTATACTTATTTGCTAGAGTTTATGTGAATTACCGTGTGTTATTATTACTTTTGTAGTTTATGTGTTTTAAATAAACGTTAAGGTTTCGGGAATCCGTTGTAGATTAGGGTTTAATTGCGTTCGTCACAAAGGGTCTCGATTTTACTCATGTAAAATAGCAAATCTAGCTACTAATACACGGAAGATTTTTCGTTTAAGAATTGAAGAAAGAATTTTCAAGAACTGATTGTTCTCAACCTAAGGTAGAATTTCGAAGTACTAACTATACGTGGCATAAAGAGTCAAAAAATATTCGTTAAACTGTTTAAAGTAGGGTTTCAACGAGTTCCTCTACTAATCAAACGATGCACTATACGTGGCATAGAACATGAAAAATTATTGAGAAAGATAAAACGTTGAGAGAGAGCAAAACATTAACATTAAGTTTTTATAATTGAAAAGCCTAGTTTTGAAACACAAGAAAAACCATCTCTACAAGTTCATCCTTTCACCCTAACAAGAGAATTAACCCAACATGACTTTCTCAAAAGCCATAAAAATTAATTAAGAAAAGAAATTCAAACTAACCCAAAAGTGTCTCCTGTTCCCTCTTTTCTGTCCGTCAAGCTATATGTGAGCTTCTGTCTGTGTCCGGGAAGGTCTATATGAAGGTCTGTCCAGAGAGGGTCTCTACGTGAGAGGGTATCTCTATTTATAGAAGATAATAGCCGCCTCTTTTACAATTTCACTATGAATAGGAATCACACCACCGACCATCTTACTTTCCGTGTTATACACGGTTTCGTTCTTTTCTCGCACACCGACCAACTAAACTCTCTTCCAACTGCCACTCTCACCGTTCACTGCCTTCATTAGATCCTAGTTTTTCTCCGTTTGAAACTAGTCTTTGTATCCCACTCAAACTCTTCTTCCCTGACTTCTCTCCCGGACTCTATTTCCATAGTTTCGTGAACTCTACTTCCTTTCCAAACTCGAAATCGATTTGCTTCTGTAATTCCATGTCCTACATGACAGTGAACACCAACCACCAAAACCCATTTTTTCTCGGAAAAACCCTTGTAATCTTATACACTTCTCTGCCGATTAATTTCATCAACTGCCATGCCATTAACTGCCACTCAACCACCACCACAGACTCGCTTGAACTTGACAGAATACCTTCACTTTAATCACCATTAATAGCAGTCGAGAATAATCACCGATTATCTGCCATCATGACCATCACTGCTGACAACCTTCTCACTCGATTCAAACCATCACTATGTATTCCACTCAATGATTATCATCTCTTCCAGCCACCCAAACTGAATCAATCATCACATCAGCCTCGAACTCCATCACCATCTTCACTGCCGATGGCAGCAAACTCATCGTCCATAGCTCCATAGTCGTTCTAGCTTCTAACCCTTCTCTTCTCAATATCTTGGCTAAACTGGACCCAACTCGTCCTTAATCACAGCAAACCCTAACTGTTTGATGTTTGAAAACCATTTCCATCAATCACCGAGATCAATCTCGGTTCGTAAGAAAAAAAGATGCTGGACTGAATTGGGTTTGGGGAAGAAGATAGTGTGCCCTTAGGGAGCTAGCTGGCGTTTTTATAAAGATTTAAATAGTTGGCTGTCCTAAGCAATAAATTTGACGCCTTTATGAGAATTCAAATTCAGTGCCACCCCTTAGTAGAAACGCATGTCCTTAGGTACAATAGGGTGCCAATAGTGGCCTCCACGGAAATGACTGTTTTGTCATTAGTTCTTGTTTCGCTTATAACTTTCGCATACGAAGTCGGAATGACCTCGTTTTTTACATGAACTTGTTTTGAGTGCCTATTTATTTTCTATTGGTATTTATGGATTGATCACAAGTCGAAATATGGTTAGAGCACTTATGTGTCTTGAGCTTATACTGAATGCAGTTAATATGAATTTCGTAACATTTTCTGATTTATTTGATAGTCGCCAATTAAAAGGGGACATTTTTTCTATTTTTTTTTCGCCGTCGGCTCCGTAATGCAATTTTCTACAAGATGGAAAGTATAAATCCTGGATTATACTGAGTTACACTGGGTCTTTGACAATTTCTTCTCTTGTAAAGCTCTATTTCACTTGTTTCAGAGATGTAACCTAATAAAACACATAAACTAGAAAAGTAATACTAACACACGGTAATTCAAACAAAATCTACTAAATAATTATAAGGAAATGATACTTAAAATATATAAATTATGCACTTATCAAGCAGCAACAATCTCTAAGATAGTATGAACTGCTTACCCAAGGCAATAACTATCTCTAGATGTAGCAGTAAGTTGGATAATATGGATAATATGAGTTGCATAGCAACAACTATCCCTAGCACATCCCATCACCAACAATCACCTTGGAAACTATCCATTGATGAACAAGACATCTATGTTTGTACCTGCACCTGCAACTTAAAATCAACAATACAAATACCAGAATCTGTTTCCGTTTGAACAGTAAGTAATTGTACCTGTCACGGGAACTGTAAGTATGGAACAGTAAATATCAGAATCTGTATTAATACAAATACTGTAGGCAACGATTAAATTATACACAGTTTATAAGTGAACCAATATAGCTTAACTGACAACATTTGTTTAAAACAATCAGAAGCAGTAAAACTACAACCACCACTCTGTATAGAAATGTTTCCTACTTGCTAAATTAACCACTCTGTATAATGATCAACTCTTATTTCCTACTAAATTTTCATATCTCCTGCTATTCACTTAGGTCAGATTTATGACCTTTCTGTCTTATTTAGGCCCAGCTAGGCTAGTCTAATCTCCCATATACAAAGTGAACATGATGTATACCGAACCACACCAAATTTCCTTCACTATAAGAGTTAGAGATAGATTAGAGTGCTGTAAATATGGACTGTCACCACATGGATACATAATTAGTTTGTATGGTACAAATGATTACTTCTATCACTGCGCAAATCACTCTTCAAAAAGATCATCCAACCATTTGTAACCAAAGTGGAAAAATCTATCCAATTTCATGATGATACACAAAGGATTTTGATGCAAATACACAACCCATTGCCAAAGTGGAGTCAGTATCTTTAAATTATAAGGCTAACCAAAACTAGTGGACTCAGTAAAGTAATCATTCACCATATGTCTACTAACTGCCAAAACATAAGGATTACTCAATGTTTCCGAGCTCGGAGTAGCTCGGAGTAATTCCTTAAAGGTTTCATATTCTGATTACTATGTCAAAAACATAAGGCAGTTCCCCACCTTTACAACACAGATGGATAGGTATATATAATTGTACCTGCACTACACCAATGAGCTAAGGTGGATTCTCATTTATAACATAAATTTACCACCGCATAAATGCATGTAAACCACACTAAACCACAAGATTATGTGAGTGAACCTGATGTCCAATGCATATACATGCTCGCCAAAACTAAAGTAAACATGATTCCATAGACACACCAATTTCAGGCCATCGGTACTCACAAGCGCGATAGCTATTGTGGAGCTGACCTCTCAACAAATAATTTAACACGGAATAGCTTCGACGAATAACAAGCTATCAAATAAGAATTCAACTCTTAAATAAGCTTCAACACATTCAATTTAGCTCTACAGGCTGCAATATATAATAACAACTATATAAAACATTCAATTTGCTCAACACATTCAAACATAACACAAGACTTCAACCATATACATGAAAATTCAGGAATATGTCCTGGGAACATAGTCTGATGTCCCTGTCAAAAACATGTCTTATACTTGTAAGAACATGATGAAATTTTAACCATACATTCAAAACTACATCAGGGACGTGCTATAAAAATTCGAACTAAATGTGACGATTAGATATCAAGTAATGACAGATTCTATATGCACAGTTCAGGCTGCAATCCTACAGTCGAATCTGAAGAACATTGCCTATTAGGGGTAGTTCCCAAGATCAACTTGCTTTGAAATTTCTACAGTAGTATCGTCATGTAAATGGGTTTATCATATCCAAAAATAAACTAATTTTGTTCAACCTAACTTCAAAACTAGAGGTATCAAACTTATCCATGTTCTAACCAAATTCTGTACCTAGATACTCTGTAACACAGCTGTTTCAGGTACCTACAAAGATCAGAACTTCATGAAAATTTTACAGTAATTCACCTACATGGATATAAACATCATATTAAAATTTCAGCTTTATCTGATAAGCGGATGATGAGAAACATTACAACCAGTTGAGTGTCAAGAGTTTGAATTCAGCACACATCGTTTTCAGTTTATTCAATCTTTGCAGTAGTAAATATGACCTGATGTTCTTGAAATTTTAATCGTATCATTATGACTTAATTAAGCAAAATATACTAAAATTTTATCACAATCCAACCACTGGATCTAACGATATTAATAAAAGAAAAATAGACATTCAAGGGTTTACAAGGTGGTATAATAGATGTTCAATACGAGTTGTTCATTAGAAGTTCTATAATTTCTGAAATCAAATAGATATTAAAGTACTTTATAGTGATTGTAAGTTACCCAATTCATCAGTTTGCTAAGAACATGAGCCATGATCAAGATCCTCAATTTCACATCCATTCACCAACAGACTCCATAGCATGAACCACTTGTTTCCTTGTTTATCTTAACTTCCCAAACAAGCTCCTAACCCTTTTAAACCCGGTCACAAATCCCTGGAAACAAATTCAGGTTCTTGTCCCTGTTTTGACGCTTCAAAAACTTAACCAGAACCACTGCGAGTCAAGCTTCTTCTGCCTTGTTCTTTCTATACTTTAAAATCGTGTCCTAGTCGTGGTCAATCAACCTTAGTACATAGCCATCGAACCCTGGCAAACCTGGAGTAGTAGATTGGTCGCGGCCGGGCTTGAAGTGAAAGATTACTCTTTCAGGCATTTCTACAAACACCCTATCTGCAACTTACAAACTGGTAATGGAGAGAACTGTGTTGTACTATTGTCTTCCTCATTGGATCTCTTTCGACCTACAATCTCACATTTATACACAATTTCAAAACAAACCCAATCACTCAAATCATCATTAACATTCATTCATAAGCCTCAATTGTGTTTCAGACAGACACAGGCTCTGTTTGTGCATAACCAAACCCATAGCAGCAAAATCTGTTCTTCATTGGTAACTCGAACTCAATTCAAGCCAACCCTATCTTCTATTCATCATCTCGGTTACATCTCATAGATCACCATTCATCAGCCACAATCACCAGCGAGATCAGAAACTCCATCTCTTTTCTCATTTCCATCTATTTCTCGACAACCCTCTTCTTAACTATTTCCAACAAATCAAATCTTCATAACTTATTTGACATCAGTCCTTATGGGAAAACCTTTGTTGTATTTTAAATCACTCTTTATGTTTGCTAACACCGTTGCATTTTCCATCTTCATTATCAACTGCCTCTTGTTCTTATATTGCATCCTCAATTCACACCACCATGATATCCATCTTTCCTTAGTTGTAGATTCATAAGTTAAGAGAGAAAAGAGAAGCGGCAGTCGAATAAAGTGAGAATTATATCAAGCCCCACTCCTCCTCGTCTAATGCTTTCTAACTTGGGAGAGAATACCCCCTCCAAAGCAAAGCTTCTTCTCCTATTTCTTTTCCGGCCAAAATAAAGAGGAAAAGTAACACGTGTTTGAGAAAGTGATAACTAATATGGCATGTGTCTCATTGTATGGGTTACTATTATAGCACCCGATCTAAGGCAGAATTTAATATTTTGGCGCTAATCATTTCTTACTAAGAGACATAGAAGTGTTAAATACACTCGAGTATTAAAGTTTTAGGCACTATAGATTTTATAGTTTAACTAATGGGTTTAGTTAAACCTGAAAAAAATACGGATATGACAATATCCCAGTTATAGGTCGAACTTAATAAAGTGAAGAAGGCCCTGAATACATGCTTGATTGCTTTTAAGAAGGCTAATGATGCAGTCCTTTGCTACCCAGTCCTCAACAATTTTAGGTTCATAATCTTTAACCTGGCCATTTTGAGGGTTATCCAAAACCAATTTGGGGCTGTTATTTTAAACCCATCCCATAGATGTGGCTATGGGATAACCTAGTGGTATGTAAAAATACTTAAATACCCTCTCAATAATCAAACACTTACTATTAACCCTTTTACTAATAAAAGTTTAGAAACCTAAACCGAAACCATTCTCACCTTCTTCTCTACCGATTATCACTCACTGTTTTCTCTTCTTCTTCTCTTGTTTTCAAACTACCGATTGTGGCACAATCCAATTCATCGTAAACCGATTAATCGTAAACCAATTCATCGTATAATCGTAAACCAATTCATTGTCGTAATTACAATCTAAAAATGCAAGAAAAAAGCAAACAACCCGTCAACCTGCTATACTAACTGGCCGGATTTTACCGAGAGAATAAGAAATAGAGAGATCGTTGAAGAACATAGTGAAGAACACGAAGATGATGACCTAGAAACGGAGACTGATTTCGACAATCATCCTCTCCAGAACTTTATAATGGCTTCAATAAGGTAAGGGTTTACCATTATTTGTGTTTATTTTGATTCAATTAAATGAATTCGTCACTAGAATATCTAAGGTTTTAGTTTATTTGTTAATCAGTACTTTCGTGTTTGTATTTAACTACCGATTATGTTAGTGTTCTTCATTGCTCATGAACATCATGCACAATCGGTAGTTATGTTTAGTCATTAACTACCGATTATATTCCTGGACCAAAATTTAGGCATAATCGGTAGTTTCGTATAGGGTTAAATTCCCGATTATAAAGTTAGTGATTCATGAACATCGACCATAATCGGTAGTTATATTTAGTCATAAACTACAGATTATTTTCCTGGACCAAAATTTAGGCATAATCGGTAGTTTCGTATAGGGTTAAACTTCCGATTATGAAAGTTAGTGATTCCTCAAAACATCGACCATAATCGGTAGTTATATTTAGTCATTAACTGCCGATTATATTCCTGGACCCAAATTTACACATATCGGTAGTTTATTTTTTTATGTAACTACCGATTGTATGTGTGTCCATAGACTTTTCTGTTCCATTTTTTATGCACAATCGGTAGATAATGTAGAGCCCGAGCTACCGATTATGCAAAATCTGTAGTTACTTTGTTTTTACTACCGATTGTGAACAATCGGTTGAGTTTAATGTACTTTGCCTACCAATTACGTAGTGATTAAACGGTGTCTTCTTGGAAATAATTGTTCTTTCTTTTGTATCAAAGAAGGAAAAGGCGATCTAAACATTCCCACGATACAATTCTTTTGGGGCCTCGTCATGAAGGGGGTAAGAAAGTAACTGCTAGTGCAAGAAGACAAAAGAGCGCTAGTGGAATTGTTATCACCGAAGAAACTCAACCAAGTGTTCCAAGAAGTAAAAACGAAGAAGAAACCGTAGCTTTGAACATGTGCATTCTAATGCTTGAATTGTTGAAGGTATTCCTAGAATAGTCGTATTTGTCTTTTGGTCATCTAGATTTGAGGTACTAGCATGTAATAAGAATGATTGTTGGATGCTACTTTGGAAATTAATGTTTTGTTTTATGATTAACTTGACCTGTACGGAACCACCAAAGCGTTGCGTTGAGTACGTTCAATTTTATTTGTTGTTATGAATTCAAACTTAAAATATTGATTCACACAGAACTTGAAATGCCGTCCTTTGATAGTAACTTGCATAATTGTTACTCGCGGACCGATTGGTCTCATGAATTTGTTGTTACCATCTACCATATAACATGACATCATCTTTTATCATTATATGCATATTTCGTAGCACTTAAATTTCTATCTCTCCACTGAGGTTTAATGGTTGATTGAATGGATGTGTCGGTTAATGGCTAAATTACTTGGTGTTGTATGTGCCAGTAGCTAGGTGGTTGGATGAACAATAAAATGACGAGGACATTATACACACAGTTGCGTATTGAAAATGAGAGTTTGTGCATATACTTACATGTGGATCCTTGAGTTTGGTATGTTGTGTCTATTGCTAGAAAATTATAATTGTTGAAGCGGATGGTTTTCTATCTTGACGATTTATTATGAATATATGTATTGTGTTATTGACCATTAGTAGCATAACCCAAGTGGAAAGTATGAGTTTGGAAGTGTCTTAGAACATTAGATCGTATTATGTATCATCCTAGTAAACCATGCTAATGTGTGGAAACGTTGGTTACCATCGATTTGTTATTATTGATATTTGTTGAGAATTACTTAAATGGTTGATGGGCACCAGCCTGCTTTCTTGACTAATAATACATCATTAAATGGAATTCTAAAGCAAGCTAGTGGGACTTTGTAAAAAAGGTATCTTATTAACAATACATGTCCAATTGATACGGTTAAGTTAAATCATGCATGTTATGATTGATCTGTGTTAATAAGACTTAATGCAGATGTTTACTTTTTATGTGCTTACTCCCCTAATGATAATATACCATTTGTTAGCTATTCTAATTTTAGTACAGATTTATGTCCTGAAATTATTCTTTTTCCATGATACTGGTATCTTGAGTTATGTACTTAACAAGGATATAACAAACGTTATGAAACTAAGTAATGTGACAAGTAAGGATAGTTGTAGCTGAGAAATTCATACTATCCATATTATCTAATGTTAGAGATTGTTACTGTGCAGTAAGCAGTTCATACCATCTGAGTATGATATGATTGCAACTTAACCAAGTTGTTCATATCATCTAGTCAGAGGTAGTTGCTATCATTATGGGTAGTTCATACTATCTACAATAAAGAAGACGAACTACGGTCATGCTTGATCCCTTCGAGCAACGGAGAGGGTACGTAGGAAGCCGCTATGCGGTTCAGCACAACTGCACAAGGTTGTTCATATCATCTGAAAGTGTTGGTTGCTGCGCGGCAGTTCATGCCATCTATTTAGAGATGATTGCAAGCTTCACAGTATTTATATATCGTTTGCAAGAGGTAGTTGCAGTACTGGATTTTCATAATACCTAGTGAAGAGATGATTGTTGTTTTCCAGTTCATATCATCTGACATAAATGTGAGATAGAGATGATTGCTGCATCTTCAAGGTAGTTCATACCATCTGATAACTGTACAACCCGTAAGACAAGAGATGATTATTACCATTCGAGGTAATTCATATCATCTGTCTCGGCACGTGAGTTAAGCAATGGTTATTATCGTACGAGGTAACTCATATCATCTGAGAGGAATGATTGTTGTTTATGATAACAGTTAATACTATTGATTTGGAAATGATTACTAACTTTTTTGAGTAGTTCGTATCATTTGAGAAAGATGGTATGTTGAGCTTGACTTAGTTTTGTGAGTTTGCCAGAAAATCCGTTTGGAACAGTGGCTGGTATCCCACTACCCTTGGCACTGGGACTGATCACCCCCTCACCCGTGAGGCACGATGTGCGTTGTCAGGATCCCACTCACGAGTGGAAGACCGTGCGATACGGTAGGCTGACAAGAGATATTGTATCTTCACAGTAGAAAGATGAAAATCATTTGTCAGTTTTGATGACTCTTGAAAACGAGAATTATACATGTCTGCTTATAAAGCAGTTTGAGACAAATCAATGCATGATTGCTTATTTAACACATTGTCCGAAAAATTAGTTATGACGGTTCCTCGAGTGGTGTACTGGAAAGTTAAAGCTTGCCAAGCGGGTCGTAACCCGACCCGCTGGAAGCGAAGATTTTCTTGTCGATCACAAGTTGGTTGGTTGTTGTTATCTGGTGGTTATTGAGCATGGTTAGCTGGTTCTCTAGACTATACATAGACAACAACTTAATTCTGCCTGTTTATCATGCATCAATATATAAATTAAGTTCCAGAAGAAGGGCTTGCTACACGTGCATATTCTTTTGTGGCTAGATAAAAAGGACAAACCACAGATTCCCTATGAGATAAATAAGAATATATCAGCGGAAAAATACCTGCTAAAGAGAGACCCAAATGGGTCCAAAGCGGTTGTTCAATTCATGCTGCATGGGCCTTGCAGACCAGAAGTGCATGAGAAATAACAAGTGTTCGAAACACTATCCAAAGGAGTTTAATAGCGAGACTACAGTAGATGCAAACGGGCATCCAGTTTATCGAAAGCGCGATAATAATGTCTACGCTCACAAGGATGGGTGGATTTTACAAATCAGTGGGTCATTCCTCATATAGAGACTTAATTGTTCAGTTTTATGCACACATTAATGTTGAGGTGTGCAATGGGAGGGGGTCCCTGATCAAGTATCTCTTTAAGTACATACACAAGGGTAGGGATCAGGTAACGGCTATTATCGAGAAAGCAGGGTCTCCACCAAAAAATTCCAAGTCTGATGGAGACAAGGGACAAGACACTGTAACAGGTTTTGGTACAAGGGAGAAGGATATTGATGAAATAAGTGATTATCTGGATTATATTTACGTGTCTGCAGCAGAGTCGTGTTGGAGAATTTGGGATTTTGATATACAGTATCGCGATCAGAGTGTTGAGCGACTTCCTTACCATTTAGAAGGTGAACATTAAGTGTTTTACAAGGACACTGATAATATAGCCGAAGTTTTGAAAAGAGTAAACGTGAGCAGGACGAAGTTTCTTCAGTGGTTTGAGGCAAATGGAGAGTTCGAGGAGGCCAGCTAACTGACATATGCAGACTTCCTGACTAAGTTTATCTGGGACACTACTTTAAACAAGTGGAAGAGAAGAAAACAAAGGAATGTGGTTGGTAGGTTGTACAATGCTCATCCTACTGCGGGAGAGAGGTACTTTATTCGTATTTTATTAAACATAGTCAAGAGACCGCGTAATTATACAGTTGATGGAGTCTCTCACGAGACTGTAGAGAGGCATGTATTGCGCCTGGACTGCTACAAGATGACAATGAGTGGCACCAGACATTGAGACAGGCGTCACATTGGACTACAGGTAATATGTATATAGCTATGTTGATAGTGTGTTTCGTTGGTCATAGGGTATGCCATTGATAGATGGGGTCGTATAGATCACCTTGGTTATTCTGCTTTATTTATAATCATCCAACGTAATTTGATAGGTCCAGAACAGCATGTACATAAACTGTCAATACTGCCTCTGAGGCTGGCTTCTTATTTTTTTTCGTATATTTGAGTTCATCATTCCTGGAATGGTATTTTCTCTGTTGTTTCATGAGGTGTACTGTGGATTCTCATTTTTTTTTTACATTTTTTCCGTAAGTGGTTACCTTTGCGAGATGTTTGTGATGTTATTGTTTTTTTGTGAGGTTACGGAGCCAAAGAGGTTGTGGGAAGAGAATTGGTGGATATTATCTGAGGATATTCCCTATATGATGAGGAAGAGACAGGACATGCCAGACCTGATGTTTAAAGACATGGAGTTAAATAACTTTGTTCTTCTTGACATTGAAAGAATTATGGAGAGGAATAACCGAACCCTCAGGGAGTTTTCTACGATTCCGTACCCGAAGAAGAACGCACGGTATAGTTCTTTGAATAGGTTGATAAGCGAGCAACTGGATTATGATACTGACAAGCTATAGGCTGAGCATGATTCGTTGAGAAAGGGCCTGAACTCGATGCAAGAAAAGATGTACAAGGCTGTCATGCAGGCGATAGAGTAGAGTAAGGGTGGACTTATTTTTTGTGTATGGAAGTGGTGGAACTGGAAAGAGTTACTTCTGGAGTACAATTATATCCAGGCTTCGTGCACAGTCCAAGGTGGTGTTTGCAGTTGCGAGTTCTGGCATAGCTTTGCTTTTATTGCCTTGTGGAAGGACTGCGCATTCGAGGTTCAAAATTCCAATTTCTCTTAAAGAGAATTTAACCTGTGATGTGAGTGAGAACACCCAGTTGGCGGAGTTGATATGTGCAGCTGATGTAATCATTTGGGACGAGGCACCAATGGTACACAGATATGCATTTGAGGCTCTGGAGCGTACTGTGAGGGATTTGATGAATCCAAGCAAAAAGAAGAGCAAAAGGAAATAAAAAGTATTTCGGGGAAATACACTATTGCTTGGGGGTGATTTTAGACAGATATTACCAGTGATACCTCATGGTGGTAGGGAGGCAATCGTTGATGCTTCGATCAGTAGGTCAAAGCTCTGGAGGCATTTTAAGATATTCCGGTTAACGGAAAACATGAGACTAATTAGCAAAAGTTCTACTAGCGAGCATAAACAAGCTATATCAGCATTTAGTGAATGGGTTTTGCGACTTGGGGATGGTAAACTGCCAGCAATTGCACTGGAGGAACATGAGGAGCCAACGTGGATAAAGGTCCCTGAAGACCTTTTGAATCAGCCTACTGGAGATCTTGTTGGTGCGATTATTGCAAGCACTTATCTGGATCTAATCTGTATGTATGGGGATATGGATTATCTAAAGGAAAGGTGTATCCTGACCTCCACAAATGATATGGTTGAGGTTATAAATGATCGTATATTATCACTGCTTCCGGGTGAACAACATATATTCCTGAGTTCGGATTCGGTAAGTCCACTATCGCGTAATTTTAGTACTGCTGAGGTGGTGTTTAATCAGGAATATTTGAATACTCAAAAGATTTCGGGGATTCCGAACCATGTGCTTGTCTCAAGGTTGGGATACCGGTAATGCTTATGAGAAATTTAAATCCAAGTTCGGGGCTATGCAATGGTACCAGGTTGGTTGTCACCAGGATAGGAGTGAAGACATTAGAAACGCTGATAATAGCGGGAAAATGTGCTGATAATTATGTTTATATCCCAAGAATCGTACTGCAGCCAACGGAGTCGCACTTAAATTTTATTTTGAGGAGAGTGCAGTTTCCAATCAAAGTTCTTTGCGATGACGATACACAAAAGCCAGGGTCAGAGCATGAAAAATGTAGGCATCTATCTTCCAAAGCCAATTTTCTCGCATGGCCAGCTGTATGTTGTAGTGTCGAGGACAACAAGCCGCAAGGGGTTGAAAATATTGATTGAGGATACAGATGATAACGTACTAGGTGGTCATACTGAAAATGTGGTGTACAAGGAAATATTTAGCAACTTGCATTAGGCCAGCAAATTGCTGGTATGGGTCGAGTTTCTCTGGATATTATAGGTTTTTGGTACTTTAATTCGTTGTAAAATTTAATTCTTTTCGGATTTTATCGTTTGTTGGGGGTACTCATTTTTAAACAAACATACTGGGTCATTCTTCAATATATCTTATATTATGTTTCGATTGGATGTTTTGGATGATGTTTTTTCTGGTACGTTCCTTTTTGAGTAGGGGACATTCGAGTGATAGTTGTCTAGGAAGTGTTTGTATAAGTTTCGTCGGCCGACAGAACGCATTTGTATTTTTTTGGTAGAGAAGTTTATATGTCTTGCATTGTTAGTATGTACGATATTTGAGACCGCTGGTCTTCATTTTGTTTCTAGATTCTTCTTTGCTGATTAGTTTTGCATTTTAGTTTCTTGGTATGTCTGGGCATTGGTATCCTGCATCCCGTATCCCGTTACACATGTTTGCTACCTATGAGAGTCACTGGATATGATGATGCAAATACATAGGACAATGTGGCAAACTGGCAGGTGTGGGTTTAGTTGTTCGATCCAGGTTATACACCAAGCTTGACTCTGGAACCAATGATTTGGCAACTTGCGTAAGTAATTGGCAAAGTTAGGTACACAATATCCTGTTATTTACCACGTTTTATAGCAACTTATATTGAAGTTGCATATTTTGCAACGGAAATATACGTTGCTTAGTTGTATGTCCGTTACTTTAGTTCAGTATTTATCTCAAAATAATTAAGCAACGTTTCTACAACATTTTATATACGTTGTAAATAGTGGACCATTGTAAATTGTGTTATTTTTGAGGGTTCTTAAAATTAATATCATATTTTTTGTTATTCCTTTTATTTTAGCCAACATAAAATAGGGGAGGTAAAATAATTGAGTTCGATTTTCTCTCTCTTTCTGAAGCTTTTTTTTCATCACCAAAGCTAGCCCCGAAATCATCCAGGTTTCATCTTCAAAACCTGAAATCAAAACCACTATTAACCTCCATTTCATGATGAAAACCCTATAAAAAAGCTATATCTATCTTTTAATAACTAAAATCTAGATCAATTTTGTAACCATAGATTTTGATTTTGTTCATGAAATCAAACTTAACAACCAACTGATAGTTGATTGTGCTATCATAGATGAAGTAGACGATGATTATGCCTCTCGATCTCCCTCTCAGTTTCTTTTTTCTTCTCATTTTTTCTGTAAATTGAGAGTTTTGATTCCTATGGTTTTCAGTAAGAAAAGAAAATGACTAGAAAGTATGGAGAGTTCAATCTGGTTAGTAAATAGAGATGTTCACTGATTAATTCAATTAGATCTAGTATTTTATTTAGGGTTTTCGTTTATTTGGGTTTGAAATAAATTTTTTATTAACTTTGATGGTTTTGAAGGGTTTTTGTTGGTTGAATTGGTTCTTATGGCGTATGTATTTTTGATTTTAATGGGTTTCCACTTCTTACGTTCTCTGTTTACCAATATGGTTTGTTGTTTTTGAACACATTAAGGGTTGGTTGTTACGGGGTATGCTTTTTTATGTTTTATTTCTTTTTCGTTTGACATGGGTTTTCAGTATTTCAGTCATTATGTTGCTTACAATCTTTAGTTTAGTTGGATGAAGAAGTTTACTATATATTGTTCTTGCTTCTGATTTTTTGTTGTTGTTATTTTGCAGATAAATACAAGTGAAAATCCTAAAAATGAAGGTTGGTAGGGTAGAAATGGTGCTCCACGGGTTAATACTCTTGTGTAGTGAACCTCAATAGAACTAATTCTTACTCATTTCAATCCACAGTTTAACTTACTAGGAATGTTGTTGTTGATGGTGGGTTGACAAAGGAGAAAATTGTAATGCTATCTCTGCTCAACTGCAGAAACATGAAAAAGTATATATATATATTCTGGCCCGAGATTAAAATTATGAATATGAAATATTGTCTTACATTCCACAAGAGAATTGAAAATATATATTCATTCTATGACTGCAGAAACCCTGTAGCCCCTTTATGTGCACCTGTAAATTTTTACAGATATACTCAATTAAGTACTCGTTATCTAATGTGCACCTGTAAAGATTACTCGTATAAAACATAGCATACTGATTATACAAAATTATAAAAATTCAGAATAAAGGATACACCTTATCTGAATAGTAATGCTAATTAGATGCATACCATTTAATTGCAGAGTCGCATCGAGCATAATTTCAAGATTGCAAACTTCCACAGCTGAATCTCTTGAAGGTGTTCTGTATGCACTGCATAAAAGTTAGGCATAAAATGCCAACAATTAAATCTCACAAGACTGAGAAACTCTAAATAGACCATAACCACGGTCATGGCATTAGTCAATGTCAAGAAATAATAGCATATAGGCTATAGCCATGGAAATAACAAGTATAGGCTTTAGTAAGCCCTAGCCAAGTCTCCAACACAAATGTGTCAAAATAATAAAAGAGACAAAGTCAACCAAGAAAATGAAGTCAATCAAAGCTACAAAGCTACCAAAGCTACAAAGCCACGAAGAAGTGCTAGTTGAAGCACTAGGAGAAGCGGGCCACAACAGCGCTAGCACCAGCACTACGTCCTAACGCTTCATGTAGCAACAACGCCCCATGCAACGCCCAAGCTCCGTGTTCCAAGCTTCGTGCAGTACCCAAGCTCTATGTGCCATTTGCTTCATGCGCGCCAATGCTCCATGCATCACCAAGTTCAACTGTTAGGTCCCACGCTCTGCTACGGCTAGCACAATAATTTTCTCAAGCTATCACCATTATTTGTTCAGGCTAGCACTATTACTTAAGTCATAACTACGACAAAATTGACAAGATGTCTACTAGAAACATTATTTGAAGCCATGACCCAACTAATTCTTACAAGACATCAAATCATATTACAATGGGGGGACAAAAAAAATGGGGTTTTGGTCTGGCAGTTTACAACAACGTGGGTATAACACTACCCCATGACAAGGAAGTTACAAGGTCAATAGTAAGTTGGAGTGATTGAAGAGATACTTGAGTCATGGTCTAGAAGTTTCCAGAAACTTCCAAGAGACAAAGTGGATGGTTATTCTCACAACCTCCACTTCTCCATCTTCCCACAACTAGCAGTACTTTATAAGAAAAGTGTGTGGTGCCAAACATTATAAATAGGCTTCTTAGCCAATTTTAAAAACAACAGAAGAACAACAAGAAACAAGCCATAGAGGGATAAAAAATAAAAATCATTCTTAAGCTCTGTTATTTTTCCACCATAACACAATTCTACACACACAATTCCTTCAACTTCTTTTTCTTCCCTCCCCTAAGATTAACCCATTTCCTCTTTTTGTAAACAAAGTAGAATAAATACAGACATGCTACTTGTTTGTATTTTTCCACCATAACACAATGGTTGGCCTTAAGCCAGATTCAATTTGCAACCAATTCCAATATTGCCCTTGTAAATATCAACGGTGATGCTCACAACTCCTTTCCAACTGTCAATGACACCACCAACTCACATCTCGCTAACGGAATTACCGAAGTAGCCGAAACCCCAGTCACTCTGGTTGAACTAATGCGAAGACAAGAATCTCATGTGAGGATCTTAGTAAGGCTTGAAGATGCGGTAGGAGCTTTATTCTCCTCCCTTGTCAAATTAATAAAATAAGTAGGGTGTCGTAGCACTTTTGAACGAGTCCCAGGTGCCATAGAACCAGGAATAGATTTCTCGACTGGTGATTCTCCATCACACAATATTGGGAGTTTCACTACTACGGAAAATCATATGGATCAAGAAGCCACGTTTCTGATCGAGAACTTGTGCGAGCTTCTCCATTTTCCAAGGATCAGCGTGTCGACACCTTTGTCGCTCTCAACCGCATAGCCGTGGAAACACATATGACACCATCCCTGATGGAAATAGAGACAATAAAATCAAACAACCTAGCTATAAATAACGTCACATTCACTGAGGAAAACATGATGGCCGAGGAAGGACACAATCGAGCATTGTATGCCATCGCTCAGTCAAGGAAATAGAGTTTAAGAGGGCGCTTATTAACACAGTATAAGTTGCTAATATAATTACACTCAGGATGCTCAAAGTTGAACAGGTTCCTCAGAATCAGATAATACAACATCCCATAATAATGAAAGATTTTGAAGGTAACCGCACTAATTCCTATGGCCATATTTATTTAAATTTACAAGTCGATCCTATCGTATCCAAGGTAAAGTTCCACGTTATTACGAAAGAACCCGAGTACCATATGATACTGGGACGCCCATGGCTACATGACTGCAAGGTTGTTCCTTCCACCTAACACCAATGCGTGAAAGCAGTACTGAACGGGAAGATCATACATGTAACGACGTGTCCTTCACCCTTTACTCCATATGATGATGAGTTCTTCAAACTAGAGGAGGATGTCGTCGAGCCATCCAACAATGTCTACATCACACCATTACCTGACTGGGCATCGATAGCAGACAAGCCATCAACCTTTGCTACAAAAGACGGAACACTGAGAACGACTTCCAGACCCTCCGATACTATTACGGCACCTCCAACACTGCGAATCCTCATTCGTTAAGAAAGTTCATAATTTTGTGACTAGTTACGACAACGAAGGAAGACTGGTCTACCTTCGCAATCGCTGTTAGAAATTAACAGGGGAGACATTTGAAGAATCTCGCCGCCCACATATATGCATCCACAATGAGGAGCAATATCATGAAGAATCCCAAGATGCACCGCGAAAATTATAAGATGGTACAGACACCACAACTGACACACTCGAAACTATCAATCTAGGAACAAAAGAGAATCCGCGACCAGTTTCAATCAACTCAGCATTGTCACCAGAAGAAAAGGCGAGGCTCGTTAATCTACTCAAAGAATACCAAGATTTTTTCGCTTGGACTTACGAAAAAATACCAGGTTTAGACTACAAGTTGGTAACTCATCACTTGCACGTCACTCCTGACGCCAAACTAGTCAAACAACAACCAGACAGTTCAGGCACGAAGTTGAGGAGCAGATCAAGAATGAAATTCAGAAATTATTATCAGCAGGCTTCATCAAACCTATCCAACACCCCACATGGTTGGATAATGTTGTCCATGTCAAGAAGAAGAATGGACAAATAAGATGTTATGTGGACTTTAGGAACCTGAACAAATCTTTTGCCAATGATGACTTTCCTCTCCCAAACATTGACATGCTCGTAGATGCTACTAGCGGGCATGGAATTTTTTCATTCATGGATGGTTACAGCGGCTACAACCAAATAAATATGCACGAATATGATGCTGAGAAAAACGCATTTCGAACCCCTATTGGGAACTTCTACTACACAATAATGCCATTCGGATTGAAGAATGCCGGTGCTACTTACCAAAAAGCCATGACAACAATTTTCCATTATATGATGTACAATCAAGTGGAAGACTATATCGATGACGTAGTAGTAAAGTCCAAAACAAGATCATCTTATGTAGATGTCCTAGCCAGGTCTTCGAGAGATGCCGCGAATACCATTTGAAGATGAACCATCTGAATTATGCTTTTGGTGTATCCTCTGGGAAATTTCTGGGATTTCAAGTAATAGAAGAAGGAATCAAGGTGGACCCAACCAAGACACGGGATATCACTACCATGCCACCGCCATACACTGTAAGGGAACTCAAGAGCTTCATGGTAAGGTATCATATATCGACGCTTTATCCCTAGACTAGATCAATTCATTGTTTCATTTACACCCCTTCTAAATAAAAAGGCGAGCTTTGTTTGGTCATTTACACAACAAAAGACGTTTCATCAAATTCAACAGTTACTGCTATCACCAGCCGTTATGAAGTCTCCAGCTCCGGGGAAACCATTACTTCTCTATAAATCCTCCAGTGAAGTGGATATAAGAGCTTTATTGGCCCAAAAAGACGACATGTGGACTTAATGCCCCATCTACTATCACAGTCGAACACTAAGAGACGCAGAGCTAAGATAACCCAAGGTCGAAAGAGCCTATGTTGACATTATTTGCTAGTAAATAGAGTGATATTGATGGCTAAAGATGATCCTATAAAATTCTTACTATCAAACCTGCTCTCATAGGACGAGTAGCAAAATGGTTACTCATATGTATCACCAAAATCAATAAAGGGACAAGCAGTCGCAGATTCACTCACAACAATAATGGAGGAGCTGGCATTGTACTAGTTTCACCAACAGGTGAAGTATTCTCACATTCATTCAAGTTGGGCTACAAGTGCTCCAACAACTTTGTCGAGTATGAATCCTTCTTGCTGGGACTATCACTAGCACGACAAGCTGGAGTGACACGTCTTGAAATAAGAGGAGATTCAAAGCTACTGGTAAATCAGATGAACGATGTATATACTCTCAAGGAAGAAACACTGGCCCAATACATGGCCGAATCATATAAGATCTTAACTCACTTTACCGAGGCACAATCATACATACGGAACGCACCAATAACAGACATGCTGATTGTCTGGCGACTCTAGCCTCGAAACTCCAATTCAAAGACTCGGAAGAATTTCTCACTGTGAAAAGACGAACCATACCCTCAACCTGGAAGAGCAAGCATGATAAAGAACAAGTCCACGACTGAAGGACACTTATCATTCAAGAGCTCAGTAACTCACACAGTCAGGGGAAGGTCAGTCTTAAAGAATTAAAACATTTTTTTCTATTGCATGAAATGTTATATCATAGAAATTCAGATGGATCTATGTCAAGATGTCTGGGAGACGATGAGGAACAAGGGTGACTTAATCAAGTACAACGGGAAATGTATGGTCAAACACTAGTGATAACCTTATACAGACATTTTCAACGCCTTGGGTATTACTGGCCTGCCATGGAAGCTCAATCCAGATCATTACAAGGATCTTGCTCTAATAGTGTTGGGGAATGGGGGGACCCTTACGTCAAATACCTTCGAGACGATATTGTACCTCAAGAAAAACGAGAAACGACACATTTAATCCGAAAAGCCAAGAGATTTGTCTTTCACGAAGGAATATTCTATCGGAAAAGCTTTGGTGGAGATCTGATACGATGATTAGCAGAAAAAGATATCCAGACCATCCTAACAGAAGTGCATGAAAGGGAGAACTAGGGAGAGATAAAATTATTTCTTTAAATTCATGAGAAATATTATTGGCCGACCATGGAGGATGATGCAGCTTCATTTGTTCAGAAAGGTCACCAATATCAAATCCACGGCAATATCATTCATACACATTGCCTCCCTCTTCAATCAGTAAGTATCCCTTGGCCATTTTATAGTTGGGGACTGGATCTCATCGGCAAAATCAATTTGTTCTCGTCAAAGAAACACGAGCACATACTCACTACCACGGAATATCTTACCAAATGGGTCAAAGTTGTACCTCTCAGAAGCACGACTGGAGCAACCATAGAAGCCTTTATCAAAGAACACATTATATGCATATTTGGAATACTAAAGCACATTGTAATAGACGAGTGAAAGTTACTCAAAAGCTATGGCATCTAGCAGGTATTCTCTACGCCATACTACCCTCAAGGAAATGGGCAAGCTGAAAGTACCAACAAGACTCTCATCATAATTTTAAGTCGTACCGTATATGATCATCCAAGAACATGGCACGAGCAACTTCCTATGGCCTTGTGGGCATAAAAAACTTCTCCAAAGAATGCTACGGGAACTTCACCATATTCCCTTGTATATGGAGCTGACGCAGTCCTACGAGTAAAAATTAAAGTCCATCAGCAAGAATCGCAGCAACAAGTGGAGTCTACTGAGACGAATCTGAAATACCTAATTCTTGAGTAGTAGATCTAGATGTACTTGAATCCATACGGGATAAAACATAAAAAATACAGAGATTTATCGACAGAGGGTCACCAGAGAAAACGACAAGGTAGTACAACCAAGAGTATTTCAAGTAGGGGATCTAGTACTTAGAACCTCTAAACATATTCGACAAGATATGTCCACTCCAAAATTTGCTCCAAAGTGGGAAGGGCCCTACATGATCTCCAAGGCCATGCCGAGCAGATATTACGAGCTCGTTAATATGAATGGAGAAGTTGTGGGAACAGTCATTAATGGTAAGTGGCTCAAGGCATACTACGCCTAAAATACTTTTCATCACCTTACCTATAAGTTAAAAATAATTTCAAAACATATATTTGAACTTTCAAATTCAAAACCTATCACATCCATCTCAAACATTTTACTCAAAACCCAAAGAGAGGTGAAAACAACAAGAATAGTCCATTGTTCTTCCTATGGCTCAAAACAAATCCTTAAGTAAAAGATAACTGCGGTGGTGAAATTTTCCCAATCTTTCATCATACTCCTCTGAACGAGTTTGCAGATATCGAGCCATTTCATCAATCTTGGCTGATTCTTCCTTCAAAGCCCTCCCTTCTGCTAAGGATGCTGCATGAGCCTCTCAAGCCTCTCAGACACTCTCTAGATACTGACACATCCATTTTATATTAAAACGAAGGCCCTCACAAGTAGTCAGCCTTTCATCCCATTCCATAATCTTTGCCCCTGTAATACTATATGGAGGTGTATCATTCATCTCAGAAATGACCGGGAGGAGTCCTGCGAAAGCCATCACATGTATGGGGATATAACTCTTAATCAACTCAATCGCAGCAATATACCCTTACTTTTTCTATATTTTTGTATAAAGATCCACATGATATTTTGGCACAACAAATCCTCCCACTGTTTCATATTTCCGAGAAGACGACTCTATTTCCAACGTAAAGGGAGCCCGGCGTTGGGGTAGTTATGAATGAAAAATCCCAAATCAGCAAGGGAAGCCATGATTCTAGGAAAAAACTTAAAGCGAATGTCGACATTCGCTTTATCATTCACTGGTATGAGTTCTTCATTCTCCCTAATTCCTACATGTCGGATCTCGATTTCCTGTTACAATCATATAATCAACAATGGTCGAAAAGGGAAAGTTGGCGGTTTCAAGTTAAAATGAAGACATTTGTTCACCATTTCTTTGAGACTCCTGGTCTTCACACGTCGTGGTACCTTCTTAACTCGAGAAACCTAGAAGAAGACAATAAAAATTATATCAGTCTTCTAAAAAATCTTCATAATGATCATACACATATGAAGAAATCAGAAATCAAGAGAGACTCACTGGATTAGCAATCCAATTAGAACTTTTAACATAAGAGATGTTCTGGTTCGAACTACAGTCACAGCCAGACATGTTGTAGTTACAAAGTATTATTATCCTCAGCTCTAAAGAAGAATGGAAGTAAAGAGAGTTTTATTCATCTGCTCGTTTAAATAAGCAGAAGTGGGATAACCCTAAAATTCAAATATTTGGAATTTTCTAAAAGTTTATACCGAGGAGAATGGATATAAATATGACTGATGACCAAGACTCCAAGACTAACAATTTTTAAGAGGAGATGATGGATTCCATTAGGCGTTCATCTTAAACAAGTCAACCTCGTGCAACTCATCCACGCTTCAATGCAGCAAAGATCAAAGTCGTGAATCCTCTACTAGATACGCCCACGTGGATGATCACCCTAACCTTATCCAGAACCACATGTAGCTGCAGCCAAAAGTCGTTGGGGTCACGAGATCTAGTGAAATAAGCTCTTTTCAACAAGCTCATGTTGACATAGCAGATTTATTATAACATTACAGGAAAAGATAAGTAATCATTTATGATCTTATGAATTAGATTTATTTGAAACTCTTCTATTGTCGGTTCCACCATCCAGTGCTTACCACAGAACATTACTGTCCCGCGCTAAGCAGGGAACTTAATGCTGATGGTGGGTTTTTGACAAAGGAGAAAATTATAATGCTATCTATGCTCAACTGCAGAAACATGAAAGTGTATATATATATATATATATTCTGACCCGAGATCAGAATTATGAATATGAAATATCTTCTTACATTCCACAAGAGAATTGAGAATATATATTCATTTTATGACTGCAGAAACCCTGTAGCCCCTTTATGTGCACCCGTAAAATTTTAGAGCTATACTCAATTAGATACTCGTTATTTAATGTGTACCCGTAAAGATTACTCGTATAAAACAGAGCATACTGATTATACAAAATTACGAAAATTCAGAATAAAAGATACACCATATCTGAATAGTAGCGCTAATTAGATGCATACCATCTAATTGCAGAGTCACATCGAGCATAATTTCAAGATTGCAAACTTCCACAGCTGAATCTCTTGAAGGTGTTCTGTATGCACTGCATAAAAGTTAGGCATAAAATGCCAACAATTAAATCTCACAAGACTGAGAAACTCTAAATAGACCATAACCACGGTCATGGCATTAGTCAATGTCAAGAAATAATAGTATATAGGCTATAGCCATGGCAACAAAAAGTATAGGCTTTAGTAAGCCCTAGCCAAGTATCCAACACAAATGTGTCAAAATAATAAAAGACACAAAGTCAACCAAGACAATGAACTCAATCAAAGCTACAAAGCTACCGAAGCCACGAAGCCACGGAGAAGTGCTAGTTGAAGTACTAGGAGACGCGGGCCACAACAGCGCTAGCACCAGCACTACGCCCTAACGCTCTATGCATCGCGAACGCCCCATGCAACGCCCAAGCTCCGTGCAGTACCCAAGCTCTGCGTGCCCTTTGCTTTGTGCGCGCCAATGCTCCATGCAGCACCAAGTTCAACTGTTAGGTCCCACGCTCCGCTACGGCTAGCACTATTATTTGCTCAAGCTAGCACCATTATTTTTTCAGGCTAGCACTATTACTTAAGTCATAACTACGACAAATTTGACAAGAAGTCTACCAGAAACATTATTTTACAACAGGGCTCATGGCTTTGAAGCTATGACCCCACTAATTCTTACGAGACATCAAATCATATTACTATGGGGGGACAAAAAATGGGGTTTTGGTCTGGCGGTTTACATCAACGTGGGTATAGCACTACCCCATGACAAGGAAGTTACAATGTCAGTGGTAAGTAAGAGCGGTTGAAAAAATACTGGAGTCATGGTCTAGAAGTTTCCAGAAACTTCCCAGAGACAAAGTGGATGGTTATTCCCACAACCTCCACTTCTCCATCTCCCCACAACTACCACTACTTTACAAGAAAAGTTTGTGGTGCCAAACATTATAAATAGGCTTCTTAGCCAATTTTAAAAACAATAGAACAACAACAAGAAACAAGCCACAGACGGAGAAAAAATAAGAATCTTTCTAAAGCTCTGCTATTTTTGCACCAGACACACAATTTCTTCAACTTCCTTTGCTTCCCTCCCCTAAGATCAACTTATTTCCTCTCTTTGTAACGAAAGCAGAATAAATACAGACATGCTACTTGTTTGGATTTGTTTTGTACGATTTTGATCCTCGAATCTACAAAAGTACTTCAACAGTACATTGTTTTACCTATGAGCAAATTTTAGGTACAAACAGTTATTTGATGACAGTTTGCTTGAAATAATGAGAGAATCACAGAACTGCTACACTTACAACGTCTGTATGTTTTGTAATAGGGTGATATGTATTATCTAAGTTGTATCTTACGTGCTCTATTATTTGCATTTTGTTTGTCAATTTACAAGTATTCATAAAACTCTGCATTAATGTTGGTTTTCTGTTTTTAAATTTATAGGTACCAGAATATTACCCTTTGCTAATCCACAAGTATTTCCATCAACTACGGTGACAAGTTCTACTTGGAAATGGCATGGTGTTGTAGAAATGGAGGAAGAAATAACAATCGACAGCAACCACCTACTGTCGCACTATGTGAACAGGCAAAACTTGTATCATCCTGCTAGCCACTAATCAATAACGTAGCATGTTCAGAAAACATTAGTACTAGTAGAAAGTTGTTATCCGATGGGTAAACTCAAGTACTGGATTCTGACAAGTACTGGATTCTGATTGTGCTATCTCTCTTCTGTCATCACCACCGTCTCAGCAACGTTCTGGGATCAGTCTGACTCGATCCCCATGTCTCAACCATTAGTACCTGACCTGGAGCAGTATAATAACCAAGTCTTAGGTAGGTACCACCAATCACAGCAGGGAATGGGTGGTGAGACTATTGGTTTAGTTTTAGTTTCTGATTCCACTGATGCCGAGCTAAATTGCCAGGGTTTGTTTCATATGGGTCCAAATGGAAATGGTCATCCCAGAATGGGATGTCTCAAACTCTTCCTTTCTCATGGGAGTAAGTTAGACAAGGTAATAATCCATGCTCTTTATTATGTTCTTCTTGCGATTAAGATTGTATTAAAAATCTTCAAAGAGATTTTCTTTGCTCTACCTCATAACTGTAGAAGATGGAGTTCCTAAATGTTTATGCCCCTACTGATTCGGTTGCAGGCGGGGATGGCAAAATCGAGTTGGCTGTTGGAGTAATTTCTGATCTCAAATTATCTCATCCAGATACAGGCCCTCAACCTGTGAGGTCATTCATAGCTGTTGGTTAAAAGTCCAGGAATAACTTAACATACTTCTTCTTCGTTTCTTTTGGGATAATTTTCAAGGAAAGAAGAATCCAGGTATAGACCCTCGACCTGTGAATGTTAGGATCGATGCTATAAAGAAAACAAAATGAAAGCAATAAAAGACATAAAATTTACTTAGTTCATTTAAATTAGGCTACGTCTAAGGAGCGGCTGCGGTTTCACTATGATCTCAAAACAGAGTTCCAGATCCTAATACAAATCCTAGATAGAGCTACCGGCCCCTGTAGAGGATTGTTTATGTTCACTCCCGGGTCTGGACCTATCAGCCCGTCCCTCCGTTCCATAAACAAACCTCTCAAAAAAATTTATTTAATTTTTCAACGGATCGCCAGTCAGATCGGGTGAAGTATGAAACCGGATCGTGCACTATCATGGTTCACACAAACATAACACTGAGATCATTCATGAGTAAAGTCATGAAAGCAAAAGAAATGGAAACAGATAGGTACTCTATTTATTTTTACTTTTACTATCATTGTTTCACACAATATTCATTTATGTGCACAATACGCATAAGTTTGGCAAGGTTTTCTTGGTTATAATTGAAATGAAATGCTGCAGCTTATATTATTTAATTTTGTTAGGAAGAAGTTCCTTTATAATACTGATTTAATTCTTATATCTCTACCTGGCATATTATCATGAGGATAACAGTCCCCAAAGAAGGAGCTTGTGATCCAATTATACCAGTTATGGAGCTGGATTTACCTCATTCTATTCGTGCTCCATTTAAAAATCTACTAGCATATCAAACTAGCTATTCAATATTGTATTAGGGTATATATTTCTCTGTCCAAATCTTCTTCTTTCAAGATCTCTTCTGTTTCCATTTTATGTTCCCGTATTGTTCAAGGCTGGTAACTTTTCGTGTAGGTCTCAGGGTGTGGTAAAGGGATGTCTTGCTACTAGATAATGAGATTGTTTTCAATGAAAAAATCATTGAAGAAAGAGAACAAGGTATTCAAGAGATACAGAACCAGATTGGTGAGGTAAATGAGATTTTCAATCAAAGGAGATGTCATAGGTAAGTCACCTCCCTCCCTCGAGATCATACTAGATTTATAACTGTTAAAATATAACTATAATTATATATATATATACCTTTGATAAGTAGGGCTGCACATCGGGTGGGTCGGGTTGGGTTTGGCCTCACCCGCACCCGACCCGTTACATCGGCGGGTATTTAATTTTCTCCCGCATTCGACCCGTCGTAAAACGGGTCGGGTCGGGTCTGGCCCGACTTAATGGTGGACCCGCTATCACCCGCCCAGACTAATAATCCTGTTCCTATTCCTGTTCCTGTCATATTTCTGTCCTGTCTGGTTCCTGTCCTGTTTCTGTTTCTGTTCCTGTTCCTGTTTCTGTTCCTGTCTTGTCCTGTCCTGTACTCCTGTTCATGTTCTGTATATTGATTTGTTTTGTATCCTGTATTCATGTTATGTTCTTAATACTAACTCGATACTACAAAAGAGTCACATTCACATGATTCACATTCACATAACCATGCGTCTATGCCCATTCAAAAGTTCAATAAGTTACAGACTATGAAAGAAAAGAGTTGTATGAAAGAAAAGTTCTGTAACTTAGGATTGTCAACAGTTGAAAGAAAACCAGAAATATACCTAAAAGAAAAGAAAGAGCTTTAAGTTTAAGAACTCGCCACAATCAACTGCCGCAGGATGACATTGGAAAAAACTAACTTAAAACTTCCTCCTCCAGGTCACCGAATACGATTCAATCATCATCTATGATAATGGAAGAAGCACCAAGGTTACCAAATAGCTCTGCAACAAAAGAAGTGAACAATTAGAATGAAAAGAAATAAAAATAGTAATAATAGTATAAGAAGTTAAGAACCATGAAGTACAAATTATACCCGACTCAAGAACATCAACCTCCTCCTCCTCGACTCCAAGGCTATAAGAATATTTGTCAATTGGTGTACGTAACCAATTTTGCAATAAAATTAATGCCTCAAGTGTTCTAGACTTTAAAGAACTTCGAAAAGGATCCAAAATTCGTTTTCCGGTACTAAAAACTGATTCAGAAGCAACAGAAGAAACAGGTATAGCAAATATATCTTTGGCTATGAGTGGCAAAATGTCAAACCTCGCAGAGTTGACCTTCCACCAAAGTAATATATCAAAAGAAGAATCCTCATTGGTTGGCGAGTAGATAGGCTCAGCCAAGTATCTTTCCACCTCAGATCTCCTATGCTCCTCCACAGTAGTTAATTGGCTTTTTCGTTTATTCCTTTCTTCCCTATACTTAGCCTTGCTAGAAATAGAAGAACCTTGAGCAGAAGTAGAACTAGAGTTACCTAGAGACTCGGATAAAGATATCACACTTTCACTTGTATGTTCTAATTTATAAGCTGTGAACAGTTTATCAAAATCCTTTTTAACTTTATCAACCCAAGATTTTACCCTTCTTTGTTTTATCACAGGGTCGTAATGCACAACTAAATCTTCAACAGTCACATACAATCCTTGTTCTTTCTCTCGTGGATCCAGAAGTACAGCAATAAACATCAACGAATTTATTTTTTTAAAATCTCCCCAATACTTGTTGTACTTGAGCAACATTACATCGCCCATGTGACTTAAGAAAGGATCCTCGTATCTATTTTTCCAATCTTCTAATTCTTGACGAACAATACCGAGTTCCTCCAAGAATGAGTGGGAAGTAACATATGTAGAAGTTGAAAAAGCAACAGTTGAATCGTAGAATACCTTTAGAAACTGAATCAGAACTCTGGAATTGCACCAATCATATCTTTCAGGAGCATGCACTGGAGGCCTTTTCTTCTTCTTGGATTTTCTAAGAGCAACATCTACTTCTTCTTCTGGAATATCTACTTCTTCTTCTTCATCGTTAGAATCTAGATCAAAATCAGCATCTATATCAACATTGTCATCACCGTCACCCATAGAAAAAAATGGTACTGAAATATCATAACAAAACTTCTCACGGAATGCCCTATCTGACTCATGTAGCCTTTCAAAAGCTTTTTCTTACCTCTCTGCGGCAACTAACATCAAATAAGTAGAATTCCACCGCGTTTTCACATCCAAAATCAAACCTTTTTTTACAATCTATCCTTGCCATCTCAGCAGCATCCATAAACTTCTTCAATCTTGCGGGAGATTTCGTGACATACTTTACCACTGCCTTGATTCTGAGAATTGATGTATGATACTTTTTTAAATCATTCCTAACGACAATAGCAAGTACGTGAGCCGCACATCTAACATGCAAAAATTTAGCTCCAAGTAATGAAAAACCCCAACTAACAACTTGTTTTCTCAAATAATCAATAGCAGTTTTATTTGCAGATGCATTATCAAGAGTGACAGTGAATACTCTCTCAAGCCCCTATTCCACCAAACATTTCTCCAAAGCCTTACCAATTTATTTACCTTCATGACTTTCAATCAAACAAAAACAGATGATTCTTTTATGCAGCTTCCATTCCCGATCAATAAAATGAGCTGTTACAACCATGTAATTGTAGTTCTACATCGATGTCCAAGTATCAGTAGTAAGATATACCCTTGTCTTATTTGTCTTGAAATAACTTATCAATGAGGCCTTTTCATTCAAAAACAACGTGCATATATCATGATACACTGTCATACGACTTGGAATCTTAAATCTCGTCCCAAGATACTTAATATAAGCCCTAAAACCTTCGCCTTCAATAATTCTAAAAGCCATTTCATCTGTAATAATAAACCTAATCAACGCTCTTCTACATCCTTCTTGAGAAAAAGTGACCCCCACAAATTGTGGTTCCTCTCCCGGCTTGCACATCTGAACACCAATTGTCTGTTGTCCTCCCTGCTCCTTATTAACTGATTTCTTGTACTCAATACACTTCTTTAAATGATGAGAAAAATTGGTAGTCCCATGTGTTTTACCACCAATCTTGTAACTACCCCGACCCTTTGAACAATGCTTACACTTTTCTTTAGCCCCATCTTCTATAATATCGAAGTGATTCCATACCCAAGATTTCTTCACACCAACTCTAGGCTTCTTATTTGTTGATGAAGGTTGAGAAGATGGTGTCGCGGATGATGAAGGTTGACTAGATGGTGACGTTGATGACCCAGCTGTACTCCTTGTCCCTGCTAAGGATGCCGGTTGACGTTGAGGTGGAGGTCCCATACAACTTTGGATGGTCTTCCTTGTACAAGTGGAAGATCTGAACTAACGTCATCTTCTGAGATTTCAACCATGGTGATAACCTACAAGGAAGAGAGATGGAAGAATGGGTGAGTTATCATATATACATATGTATTAGAATAAGTCAAATGCAGTAGTACTTTTAATATGTATTAGAATATCTATTAGAATTAGTCAAATGCAATATAGGAATCTACATACAGTTGTAAGCACTTGTAAGCAACTTCCAGTAGTACTAAAGCTATTAGGGTGTCTATTTTGTGTCTATGTTGGTAAGAGCATCTTATAAGGTCAGCATATGCTTACAAGGTCAGTACTGAAGCAGAACCATGAAAAACAGTCCTAAGCCAGTCCTAAAGTTGCAGAACATGAGAGCTAAGGTTCCCCACTTGCAGTAAACATGTTGTACACATTCTATTAATTTTTAGCCGAAAAGGTAAATATACTATTAAAAGAAAAAATTCTAAGGAACTACGATCTGTTTAATGTTGATTAAAGGCTTTCCAATTGAACATGTTATACACATTGAAAAATGTAAAACTGATCAAAATCCATAAAAAATTAAGTAAAATCCACTTAAAGCTAAGTATTTGACGATGTGATGCACCTGATGTAGAGTAATATAACAGCGGAAAAATACTTCACCAATCACAGGAAAATGAACATGCACACAATTGCTCTATAATCCACAAACCCCAATAGTATATTCAGTCACAGGGTTCTTGAGTGTTTGACTCCATATGAAATAGACAATCCAGATGGCATAACTCATATAATTTCGTAATTGAAGTTTGAAACTATAATTACATAGCAGGCAACCATGCTACACAACCCCCTGTCATGTTAACACAACATAGACACCCTAATAATTTTGTAATCTCTATGTGGACCATTCCCAGAAAATAAATAAGATATTTATGCTAATGCAAAGGAATTAAAGCTGCATATTTTGCCTCTACTGCAAGTACATTCAACACCTTCAAACTCAAATGACACATACACCTCATACTTATATCATTCTAAAGATAGAGGCAGCATTGAAATAAAACAAGTAAATATAAACCACTGGGTTGTAGGAATGAAAATAATCACCTTATAGTTTCTATTAGAAATTCAGAAGAACAATTCTAACCAAGAGTTGTGTTTGATATAAAACCCGTGTTAGCAGAGGCAAAGATAATATTTTCAAATTTACTACATGGTACAAATTAGAGAAGCACTTGAGAAGTTAAGATTTTGGCTAAAACCAATGGTTGGACCCTATCATCCCCAATGGAAGTTGGCTATGAAACATTCCGAAACATAAGAAAAATAATTATGTATATGAACACCAGAATAGAGTTGGATAAACAGGTCTACCATCAATAGGATTACATTTAAGAATGATACTAACCTTTTCTACTGATATCATAGAGAACAATACAAAAGGAAAAGGACCATATATTTAGATATCATATCACTCGTCAGAACAAGCAAAAACTTACTATAGAAACAAACAGTTGCTGGAAAAGCTCAGATGGGGAAATATCTTCTAAGAAACTCAAGATGCCTTCCCTACAAAACGCATGAATCTTTAAGTTCTTAAGTGACAGAGTGACATTATTCTCTAGACGTAGTAATAGAAGGTGGTGGTCTAACTTACACTGTCAATTCTTCATCAAATAGTGGTGCTTGTTTGACAGCAGGTAATGGTTTGGAAGTTCTCCATAGTTCATGCCACAGATTGCCTACAATTTGTGGTCACATGAATCATAGTTAGGCATATGCTTTGATCTGTCAGTTCCCTATATTTAACATCTATGCTCTAAAAGATCGATAACATGGGTGTGAGTACAGTTAAAACTATCACTAAATAAGTAAATAATGTGCATCATACTCAATATGTTACCTCACAAGCTACAATTTTGAGGTTATTATATTTTTAGAGTTTTAAATATAGAAAGCAACAATGCATAACAACAAATGGATGCATGGCATGTCAAAGAAAAAAGAAGGGATAACCTTATTTCTGCATTCGCGTACTCAAGTAACCATGTCTAGATGTCGCATCTCTTCCATCTGAACAATCTTTAACCTCCTCGTCTGGATTTGTTTCTGACCAGTATGGGGGTGAGTAAATAATGAGGTTAGTGAGAAAGAAAGACAGATGATATAATCTAACACTTAAGAAGTACAACGCGAATAAAAAAAAAGAACACATGGCATCTAGTGTTAGCTGTAGTGTGCATCTTGTATTGCCACATTAGTCTAAAGTGCATCAAAACAAATAGTCTAAATAAAAACATTCTGTAGGATTGAAACCCTGGAAGAACAAAGTACACCTCTTAACACAGATAAGCAAAAGAGATGAGAGTGACAAAATCATATATAATCACAGGTCTAGATAGAAGCTGTTATAATGCAGTAAAGAATTGGCAACTAACATATATCAGAATTACTACGTTTATGACTCATTAACAAAGCAACTAATTTGTTAGGTCAACCTAGGGAAAAGTTATTTATCAAATTAAACATTATGAGCATCACAATCACTCAAAACTAATGAAACCCATAATCAATTGCTACTCAATTATGTAATGATACAAACATAAATTTCAATTAGGGCAATTTTTTTTTTAAAACAAACAGTACCTGTACCTGATAGAGATTCAAGAAGAAACAAGGTGGTGGTGATGATTTTTGGGTTCGTGGTGGTGGTGGTGGTGTGCTCTGTAACTTCTGAAACAAATGAACTGAAAGAGAAGAAAGAATCGATGAAGAAGAATATAGAACAGAGAAGAGAATAGAGAATAGAGAGATAGAGACAGAGTCGATGAATGAAGTTATGAGTCCTATGACTTATGAATAGAGATGACGGGTGGACGGATCGGGTCGGGTGAGAGGAGTTATTATCCGCACCCGACCTGTTGAAAAGCGGGTATAAAAAAAATCACCCGACCCGTTCATTAACGGGCCGGGTACAGGTCGGATAAATTTAGGCGGGTGCGGGTCGTGTTGACGGTTGGATCGGATTTATGCAGCCCTATTGATAAGTGTCTAGAACAATTTACTTAATATCAATTGATTATATTATTTTTATTATTTTTTTTATATTTTATACATTTATTTTCTATTTTGTAGGTACTACATAATCATATAAACCGAAAGAAGACAAATACATGTTTAATTCATTGTTATTCATTGTTTGGAGCTTTAGACTTTATTGGACTAAAGGCGTAGCAAGCACACACGTCTTCAGTGTGTCCAAAAATGAGAATTGTTAAAGACAGGCGAGTCTCTACTGAGGGGCGACCAATCAGGTTGTTTAATATGAGGAGATAGCTTTTGCTAAGGGCACCTTCTCAGCTTATAATCTAAAAGCTAGGTCGAATTTTTTTCTTCATTCCAACTTCAGGTCCGTGTTCTTGCTAAGATATGAGAGATAAGAGTTAGGTCAAGTGATTTTCTTCTTAAGTTTCTCTTTGAACCAAGAAGACACTGCCGGCAAGCTCTTTGCGCCGTCAAAACCCATAGGTCTTAGGTGGGTTAGAGAAACAGCAAGAGGAGTGGAGAGAGTCTGGTGGGTATGATGGGTTCGATGCCGTTAGTTGAGGAGAGAAAGATGGTAAGAACAGTGAGAACAGAGAACACAGGGGTTGTTCGATGGATGTTTTCGTGTGTTACCGTGAAAATGATTCATGGTTGAATGGAGAAGAAGGCGCTGCTTGAGTTGGTTCGAGAGAGGAATTAGTCGAGAAGATTGTACTAGTGATTTTCTGGAAGATGTGGGTAGAAGATAATTGAGAAATAGAGGTTGCTGCAGTTGAGAAATTGACGGACCTGTTGATGTGTGTTGCTGCAAGGATTCAGGTGGGTTAATGCCATGAAACAGATGGAAATGGAATGAATTATGGGTTGTGGCTACGCTAAAAGATAGAAGAGAAGAATGAGTAAGATGGGTCTGTTCGAGTTTGTCTGAACAAGACTCGAAGAAGAAATAGAGATGGTGGATTCTGCTGATGATTTGTAATGACTTCAGGTTGTTTGTTGTCGTGAATAGAACAGTGGAGTAAGAAGTGTTGCTGAGTGGAGCTTGGTAGCAAGATGGCTCGGAATTTAACTGAAATGGATTGTTTTGTTTTGAGAATTTTCCGTGAATGTTTGAATGCTTTGGATCTGTATGAATTCGTATATTGCAGGGAAGAAATTATGAGAAGTGAATAAATCAACATCACTTGTTCTTTCGCTTCTCAGGTTGTGCCCACAACACGTTTGAAGAAATGCCACTAAAACAAAGCCGTGAGTTAAGAGGAAAGGATTTTGAATCTGTTTTGGGCTTGGTAAGTCCGTGGGCTTCACTTAATAATTTTGATTTTGGGCTATGGGTACATGGACGACTTAGATAAGGAAACCTAGGGATTTGAGAGTTATTTTTGGATTTGGAAAGGAGAAAGCTATATAACAGCAACTTCAATAAAAGGGAGAGATATCTAGGTTTTCACCTAGTTCTCTTCTCACCTCTTCTACTTTTTTTTGTAGGTTTACATGGGGAAGATTCCTCATATCTAGGGTTTGTAATTATTTCTTCTATTAAATTTTGTGAACTCCATTATGTTTAGCTAATTATTATTTTATTAGGGATATTTCAAAAGTATGTGATATGATTTATTAAGTTAATCTTTCTTTCTCAATATTGTGTAATTGTTTGTCTTTTACGGTGCCCAAGACCATGAATTGTTTGTGAGTGTTCAAACGACCAATTGAATATCTTGTTTACAATTTTAATGCTAGATTAATGCTAGATAATTGAACCGTAATCCGTAATTATTATGGTGATTTAATCAAAAGTAGGGAAACATCAACGTTGCAATGGAATGTTGTGGATTTTGATGTGTGAAAGATAACCCTAAGTTAACATGTCGAACTTACGAACATGTGGTTATGATCAACCCGACTCATAGAGCATACTGGTCAATAAAGATACATTAGAGAGCTTATTCAAAGTGGCTTGGTTGGCTAGAAACGAGTAGAAAACTTATTCTACGAAGTGACCTTGGAGTCTAACGGACTTGTTGAACTCATAACTTGTCTAGGGTTTTTAGTAAACATATTTTGAAGAAGATTTAACTTGTATTCATGTTCACTAGTGGTGAAAGACTCTTTAATCATTCTTATCCTCATATTTGCATTCTTTTATTTGATTTTCATATCTTTGCATTAGTTTTATTTTCAGAAATTTATCGACAACTTTAACTCAACGCTCCCTTAGGAACAAACCTGCTTATCATTATTCGATTAGTTTTTTGACGAGTTTGACACCTCGATCAACCCTCATAATTAATGCCATATTTTTGTTTCTCTTTCAGATGACATTGGTTCGCATGTCGAGAACTCATATATGGAAACTCAGCAGGCAAAATCCCAACTTGCGAAAGCGACGAAGAGCCAACGATCAGCAGGTTATGTTGTTAGTGGCATCTGGGTTGAAAGTGTTGGTGCCTGGATATGTTCCTAATGTCGTGACCAATTTTTTAATGAACTCCGTACAAGGCAGCAATGTATTGCTGAGATTACCGAGATGATCCATTTGAGTTCTTTAGAATAATATATTTTCTCGAGAATTTAGATCTCACTGTCTTTTCCTTGACATGTAGTACAATTTCCTAATAAGTCTGCTTTGGTTTTTGCATGCAGGTTTCTTTTCATTCAATAGTTAATTCAGTATTTACATTATTAGGATAACTGTTAAGTAGAGAGTGATTCCGAACCCGTTGTGTAGCATCAATAATCTATTAAGAAGCATTTGTGCAGGTAAAACTACAATGGTTGAGTGTTTTTTGATATGTTTTCTGGTATGAATTGTTGGAAGACTTGTAGATGATATTGTCATGCAAGAGTGTATCCAACTTTCTTCTCTTAGTTATACGATGAGTTTTCTCCATTTGTTGATTATGTTATTTGTATGTAAGATTAGTAACCTAAAAAGGGATGGTATATTAAATTGTATATGCAGGTATAAGAAATTTAAATATTAGAAATTCTTACTTTTTTTTTTGTTATCGGAAATTCATAAAAAAGATAAAAAAAATTTCTAATTCAACTTTTAATTAGTAACGAAAATAAGTGTTGCCTAATTTCAGCCAAACATTGCATTAATTAATTTAAGCAACGTTTATAAATGTTGCATAAAATTTGTAACACCGTTTTTGCAACGGATATTAGCGTAGTTGAAATTCTGTGAGACGGAAATAACTGTCGCAAATCAGTGTTTTTGGTGTAGTGGGATGGTGGTGGATCGTGTCTAAGCATGAATACTACCTTTGTGTTCGGTGTATAAAAATAACATCCTGGTATTAGAATATATTGGGGAAGATTCAATGGCCTAAAATAGTTTTACTATGGTGGAGATTGACAAATGCACAACTTTCCAGCATATATTATGCGGGTCCCACACGTCGATTTTTGTCCAGGAATAGCTTAATCCTATAGTTGTAAATATACTGAGGGTTATTATGTGCAACTTCAATATAGATGGTATCCTTTTTGGTGGGTTGCCAATTTGAGTAGAATGCATTTAGATGGTATAAATCAAATGAAGGAAGTTTCGTTATAAATATGTATAATATGATTATTTGATATGTGTTTAAACTCACAATATGGTTTGGATATGCTATAGTATTGGCTTAAATTCCATGTAAACATGATATACCTGCCTAAGTTGGTGATACACTTTTAGGGAAAGATAATTCGCGTAATTTTGGTAATACTTGGATGCGGGTTTTTGAAACCATATAAATAGTGGTGGATGGTTGTGGAGAACCTGCATCCAAGTATTACCAAAATTACGTGAATTATCTTTGTGTTATTCCTATACAATACTTGGATCCATTATTATCTTTGTGCTATTCCTATACAATATTTCTACTTTTGAGTCATGCATTTTATAAAGGTGCTTAATCTTGGAACTATATTACATGTATATTTGATGATTTACCAATCAAGCAGTGCTCTCCGCTAAATTGTTTGTGTGTTTTTTACAGTGTTTTCTGTGATGGCAAATATTAGTGAAAGGAAAAGTTTGGGTACGTAGTACTTTGCATAGTATTATCATTGCAATTTAATTATAACGCTATTTTGTGTTGTTGTTTGGCTATTTTTATGAGTATTTGTTATTCATATGATGTATCCTTTTTGGACGCATATTTTTTGTCTCTGCAGTGGTGACAGAGCCTACGTATACTTCATTGGATACACGGAAAAGTCAAGTCGGAGAACATAAGATTGTTTGAGAATCAGTTACGTGAAGGAAAAGTTTTCTCAATTGAAAGGTTCACTCTTCTAGAGCCAAAGGGGAACTATAGAATGGTTGAGTACAGGTACAATTTATGGTTTAAAAAATTTACTAAGGTTTGATAATTGGATTCTGATCACTTAAGTTTTCTGATGCAAACGTTTGAGTTCATTGAACTCGCAACTGCGTATCTGAGAAAGGATAACATTATCTTTTATTCAGGTGAGATTTCTTGATTGTACTTTAGGTTATGCATGTCGTTGAGTTTTTTTTTTATATCGAATTAAACAACGTAATGCAGGTGCTATTGGGAAGTTGAAAGCTGCGTCAACTGTCGTTATGAAACCAGTTGAAAACCAGAAGAGATATGAAGAGGTTTCGATGAGAGAAATCATAATCGAAAATCCACGATAATATACCACGTCGATGTATAAACTTATGTTATTTGGAACGCATGTGTGTTTATTTGTAATTTGTACAATTTTAACGCAGTGGTGTCGATATAATGGTGACTTTATGGGCTGATTTGACAAGGATAGTACATGATGAGATGATATGAGCTGATAGTTTGCTCCAGTAATTGTTATAGTTACTGGGGTGTTTGTAAGGGAACATCTAGGTAAATAATCCAATTGCCAAATCTTCATAGGGTTTATAATCGAGGAAGCAACGTCCTGTGTATTTAACATTGCGTTGGTATTGAAGGCAAGACTTTTCTGGCTACGTCATCGGCATCAAACATATTCGTTGATTTGGACGTACTAGAGGTTCATGAATTCCGAAAGATGTAAGTAGTTTATGGTAGTTGCATTTGTATATTTGTATATGTGTTTGTTGACTTATCATCTTTTGGTGTAGGCTCGGAAGCGAACACGTTCCGGTCGAAACAATTCAGGTGGCACCGGGAGATGATCCTAATGAGAATAGACTTACTATACATGTGTTAGTACCTAAAAATTGATTCTACGAAAAACAATGTACTGTAGAAGTACTTTCTTTAGATTCAGAAACCAAAATCATACAGGGAAAGCCTAAACAACGATAGTAGGCGTTCCGCCCTGCTTCAGTCACAAGGAGAGGAAATAGGTTAAGGGGAGGGAAGAAAAGAAAGTTGAAGGAATTTGTGTGTTGAATTGTGTGTGGAGTTGCAGAATTATTGAGAAAATAACACATCTTGAGAGAATGCTAAGCTTGTTGTATTTTCTGAATGGGCTAAGGAGCCTATTTATAATAGTTGAGAACACACATATTTTCCTTGTAAAGTAGTGGAGGTAGTGAAGTGATGGAGTAATGGAGATTGTGGGGGTAGCGGTGTAACCGCCTATTATCCTTGGAAGTTTCTGGAAAAACATGATTCCATTATCTCCTTAACTGCTCACGTTTTACCACTACTTTGTAACTTCCAGATCATGGGGTGTTACCACGCCAAATGTTGCTATATCCGCTAGACCAAAACCCCATGAATAATCTCCCTATGTGACATGATTTGATTTATCGTAGGAATTGGTGGAGTCGTGGACTCAGGATAATGCTAGAACAAGAAAGAACACAAAGATGCTCAAAAATAGAGAGAGGGAAATGCTAACGCTAACACAGCTAGGGCATGTTTGGAGCAAAAGCATACTTGCTTTGCTGAATTTTTGGTTTTTTGGCTTTTTTATGGCCTTTTGGTACATGTGTGTGTTATTTATTGGTGTTGGGAGTTTGGCTAAGGCTAGCACTTTATAGTGCCATGGTTATTGCACTTTATAGTGGCCATATTTATGGCCTGTTTAGAATTTCTCAATTGTATAAGATTTATTGTTATCATTTTATGCTTAACTTTTATGCAGTGTATACAAAACATTTTCAAGAGATTCAGCCGTGGAAGTTTGTAACTTAAAATTATGCTTGATATGACTCTACAATTAGATGGTATACATCTAATTAGCGTTTTCGATCAGATATGGTTTAGCCTATATTCTGAATGTTCGTAGTTTTGTATAATCAACGTATTTTGTCTTATACAAATAGTTCGCATAGATGCACATGAAATAACGAGGATTTAGTTGAGTATAGCTATGAAATATCTATGGTCCATATATATGCAAAAGAGCTACAGGGCTAATTTAGCCAGGAGATGAATATCCCTTCTCGATTTTCTTGCAGAATGTAGGATAACAGTATGTATTCATAATTCTTATGCTATGTCAGGAAATTATGTATATTTATTTTGTGCTTCTGCAGCCAGGAAAAAGCAGTATTGCAGTTTTCTCCGTTGTCAAAAACTCACCATCAACATTATGTCCCCTGCTTAGCGCAGAACAATAATGTTTCGTGGTAAGCACTAGATGGTGATTTTTATTTTAATTTCATAAGCAAAATAAATCAACAAGTTTTAATTGTCGGACATTACCAGATATTATGATTTGATGACGCTCCAATGGTGTTGAATAATTTCTGAAGAAGTAATAGTTAGTATAATAGCGTTTGTAGGATGGTAAGACATCGTCTGAAGAACATAAATTAGCAAAACGTGGCTGATTTATATGATGGAGAGACTAAAATTGACCTGTGTACGGCACGGGACAATGGCTCCTAAAGGAAATCCTTGTTTGACCTAGACTTGGAAAATTACTATAAAAGGGAGTAACCCCTATAATTTTTTTATTTTCTCCCATCACCATTTCCAGCGCCTCCATTCTCTTCCCCCCAGCAGCCACAGCTTCTCCCGCCGATGATATCACCAGTTGATCAGCGTCGACCAATTTTCCGGCCAGTTTCCAACTCCGACCAGGTAAAGTTTTTTTTTTTTTTTAAACATGAATTTTTTTTTTCTCTTTTACGTGAGTAAAAACCACTTTTTTTTTTTGACTGAGTACTAAATCACTAGCTCAGTTGCCTTAGCTTGCTTGATTGCATGAGCATGTTATTGAATTGATATTTAACTCCTCTTGCAGGTGAGCTACAATTCCACAATTATTGTCTCTGTTTGTGATAATTCTTCATTGCCTTCACTGCAGCGTTGTTGAGCTTTAACCAGGTATGCTAGGGTTTGTGGATATTTTCTTTGATGCTGTTTTTAATTTATATATGTATAAGCATGTATTTGCATACCAATACTATATATATATATATATATATATATATATATATATATATATATATATAAAAAATAGAACCAATCCTTGCACCTGATTGACCAGTTGTTGACGTGAATATTATTCGAACCAATTGTAGATGTCGAATGATCATGAAGATAATGCCACCACTGCTTCTAGTCGTGGCGGAAGCGAAATTCCTGATGTTATTTCTCTAGACGATATGCCCGACATTCATAATGAGTTCTTTGATGGTGTTGTTGAAGAGGTCGCTGACCCTGGTTATGTTGGCAGTTTTTTTTTTCGAACATCAATAGCACTCCTCAGCCTCAGTGCATTTATCCGCAATATATTGTCAGGTGTTTTTTTGCAGAGAAGAGTATACATGCCCTTATTTGTTGATTTTAAGACGTTCCAGATTCATTTACCTGAATGGACAAGATGGGTTAAAGTTATGTAGAAGAATCCTCAGGTGAAGATGGTTCTAGAAAATGCCAAGATACTTCATGTTGTGCGAGTGTCTGAGACTTAATAAAAAAATGAAGGGTTTGCTTGTATTTGCTTCTCGTTGGTGCGGTCCAGCACGTTCATCAGTATGTGCTTGGGGTGAGTTAACCATCACTTTGGAGGATGAGGCGGTCTTGATGCAACTGCCTATTATTGGTAGCATCCCGATGGAATGGTATGAGCAGGAGAAGAAAAATGGTTTCATCCTTATTCAGATTATAGGAGCTCTACGGAAGTCTGATCATTGTAGTAACAAGAATTATTCAGCTTGGATTGACTAGTGGCGGAGTGGAAGTACAAGCATTGACGGCATTGCTGTTGACGATCCTTTATATATTGATGTGTTCCTTATACTTTGGTTTTCCAAAGATGTATTCAAAAACTCTCCTGGAGGTCAATTGAAGTCTGGACTTGTTCCACTTGCTGTCGTGCTTGCTAGTGGAAAGACCTTTCCTCTTGGTAATTTGTTTCTAGGCTCTTTATACTCTCATTTGGGTTCTTTTATTCGTGACATGAGGATTTCCAACGGCCATGCCAAGGTGGAGTATTTTATCCCTGTTATGTTTATGCAAGCCTGGCTATGGGAACATTTTCCTGAATATGCGCCAAAGACCAAGCCCTGTTTCCCAAGTACAAAAATAGAGTATGATAGAATACCCCGTTGGAGTAAGAAGAAACCTTCTTCCGTTAATCTTATTAGTTTAATGGACAATAAGAAGAAAGTGAATTTCAAACCTTGGGCTTCGAGGCTTGCACGTGTGATTCCACCGGAGACTTTCGCTAAGAGTTATGATATTATCCTACGCTCTGGCCTAAGACATGAGGGTAATATTGCTACAATTGGTGAGGCTACTTTTATGATAGGTATGTTCTTGTTGTTCTCTCCGATAGGTATGTCATGTAGAGTTATAACATCAATAGGGCGGCTCATCAAAATGGATTTGATTAGTCTTTTCCTTATAACCGTACCGAGATGCCTCATATAGACGAGCTTCGGCAATATGAGGGTGCCCATACCATTCTTGGTCGAAGCATTCTTTTCTTCCAAGCTGATAGAAAAGGATGTGTCACTAATGAATACCCTCGTTTCTGGAATACAAAGTTTACCCTGTTTAAGGAACTCATGTCCGGTGAGCCTTCTGGTGTACACGGTGAACCTTCCGAGCAGGACTTAGCAGATCGGACGAACTTGAAAATTACTCATGGAGAGAGACGTGATTCGATCGTCATCTTGACACAGGTATCTGAAATTTTTCAATGATTAATTGCTATTTTTTACTCAGCAATTAAATGTTTATTTCATTTCTTACAGTCATGGTTCCTGAAGAAATTTGTGTCTGATGTTTTGGCGAATGTCACTCCTCATTCTACAGATAAAAGACCACGAACAATAATGCTTGGAAATGGAGACCGTCCTTGGAAGAAGGTAAGCATCTTGTGTTTCCTCTTACTCTTCTTTTATGTATGAAATAATATGTATTTTCTCCTGACAAGTATTTTTTCGAAGCCTGGGAGTATAGCTCGTCAAGGTGACTCGAGTATTCAACCTTTCAAGTTTGGTGTCCCAGCTGTTATTGGCCCCTCAACAACTTATGTTGTAAATGGACTTTCTTTTGAAAATTCTTGAGTCGTAGAAATTTTCGTCTTGCTGAACTTACTGAACTATGATCCTTATGAATACTCATCATTCTTATATGACCATAAGTACGAATACTTTAGTTTCCGGAAGTACCGAGGAAGAAGGCCACGATGATAATGGACCCGAGATGTTATCCCATACTGAAGTAATTGAAGAATCTGGAGCTAAGAACGAAGAAATTTATAGGGATTCATATTATGATATTCCTTCTTCTTACGATGAATTGTCACTGCTCAAAGTAAGTTTGTTTCATCTTTTTAGAATCATAATGGCATGATTATAATTCTTAAACCACCAAATGTGTAGCATCATTCATGATTTTATGAAAGGCTTTAGTTATTTTCGCATGAATCATGACGCTGGTAATGTGTATTTTCTAACTCGGGATCATGGGAAACCCCTTCCTGATGTGATTGTTGAAGAAAACACTCCGAGTGATATTGTTATGCAGAGTGCTGATGTTATGGAGACTTCTCTGCTCGAGTACCCAAATGCTGGAGTTAGCTTTGACTTTAGGTTTGATAGGACTTGACTTGGCTATGTATGTATTGGAGGTTTCACTGTCCCGTCTGCCTATGCTAAGCTGTATACCAAAGTATGGAAGAAATTCGTCCATTTCTTTGTAGGTAATCCCAAAAGCTATCGTACTCTGGAGCATGATGTATGTATGTTGCTGCTTACTGTGCATGAGATGGTTTCTCTTCCCTATAGAGAAATCTCTAGGATAGTGCTTCAAGAATAGTTGGATGCTTTGGAGGAGGCTGAAAGAGCTGGGCTTAATATCACATGGTTTCGCCATCATTTAGAGGCCATTGAAAAGTATTTGCAGGAGAAAGGTGTATCTTATAGCTTGGAGATGGTTGCCAAAGCTAAATGTGAAGTTGACAGACTTTCTCGAGAGTTGAAGCTTGCGACTGAGGATTTTGAGCAAATGGAGAAGGCATATGCTGAAGGTGTTGAGCTAGTTTTAAAGGAATTTTTCTAGGTTTTCCTAAGTTTTCATAGGTTTTGAGACATATGGCCTTTTATGGTTTTATTTTGGGATTTTGAGTAGGTAGAGATTATCTTTTTGAATGATATGCAAGGATATTTTTTTTTTAAAACAAACAATACTTTGCTTGATTTAATGAATTGAAATCCTAAGTAATGTTTGCAAGGTCTTGGAAACATTTTGGTTGTAAAATGTTTTAAGCGTTGTGAGCTGTCAACCACTTTCCATGTATGACCACCCCTTATAACTTGTCAGTATTGACAAGCTTATAGTAACCACCAATTAAGGTTTCAGTGATTAAATACGGTTCTTCTTCAGGAGAAGTTGTTATCTTCTTCACCATATCTTCGACATGGAAGACATTGGGTTCATGCTATTCGACTTCCTGACATGTCTTCTGAACAACCGGGTTACTAATTTTCTTATCTCCAGTAGAGACAATATGCACCCATTTGATAAAATTTTGAAAAGGATCAGCTTTCCATTCACATCTCTGAGTCAGAGTAGTGTTAATATCCGGGTCAAGTCCCCAAGCTTTGATGGGACGTGGGATTGCTGGTTGCAAAGGATTTGGTTGGATGTGACTTACTTGTGTGCGCGACCTTTGAACATATGATGCCATGTCTCTTCTTGTAACAGCTTCATATCCAGATTCATTATGCGGCGAAACTCATTTGATAAGGAATCTTCGGGATTTGCTGGCTTGTTTGAGAGTCTCAGAGGTGTTGACGTCGGTAAAGGAGATAGACCCGTTCCCATCTTATTGCTATGGACCTATGGGCGTCCCAGAATCTTGTAATAACTTGGATCCTCTTTGACAATATGAAACTTGGCATGTGTTCAGGTATCACCTGTTTTTACCTCTTGGACTTCTCTTCAAAATTATTGATTACGGTTGGCGATTGTTTAGCTTCGTGCCTAGAATTCCACGTAGCTCTCAGAGTCTTGATAGTGATTATATTGAAGTCAGTCCCTGCATCGATTAATGTATGCTCGAAGTCGGTGTCTTTGAGGCAAGCAGTAGTGAGAAGTCCCCATCTAGGCTTCTCATTACGTTTGATGACCACGTCTACAGCGGATTTGGGATATATAGTATCTTTTTCAGAAAAGCGTAGACGCTCACCCGACAACACTAGATTGAGGGCGGTAAAAATATCTTTTCGTTGCGCCTTTGACAAGAAAAAAGTTCGCATATGGACTTCATCATGTATTGGACAGTTCTGCTGACTGAGTCACCAGAGAGAGTGAAGTTCCTGATTGGGAGGGGATCTTTGTGGACGCCTTCACTCCCCAGGCGTAGCTCTCCTGAGTCGATCTTTTCTCTGAAGGTACGCCTTAAACCATTTCATTCGCTCGTGGGATGGTTGACATGTCTGTGGAAGTGACAATATTTTGGATTCGACATGTCTTCTTCAGTGGGTGGATGTCATACAGGTTGTAACTTGATAGCCCCATTCTGTACCCATAATTCCAGCAGTTCGAGGACCTCCGCCATGGGAAAGGGGAAATCTGGGATTGTCAGATCCGTCTTGGTTTTTCGTGACTGACGCGGAGCCTCGACTGACCCTTGTCTTTGAGTAGATATTGGGGTTGTTGCTGGAGTCAGCGCGGCGCGCTTAGATTATGACCTTGATTGAGACGTTGCCTTTCTCTTACCCCTTCATCGGTAACAACATCTATGAAGTGTTGGGTAGAGTGTTGTATGTTCACCAGATGTCTACTTCCACGGGTGTCTCCATGGCTTTCTTCTTCGACGAGCCTCGTTCTTTCCAACAAGGATGGATCAGTTGTGGATGATCTTTTGGCGGCCTCATGTAGCTCAGAGAAGGTTTGAAATCGTAAATTTTCTAATAAAGCACGATAAACAGGAATCATACCGTTAATGCAAAGCTCCACCAATTGTTGTTCATTCACATTCTGGTCATGACAGTCAATAAATTGTGTTCTGAATCTCTTCACATATTTGTTGGGTTGCTCGTTCTTCCTATGGAACATTCTTCCCAGGTACGAGAGAGTGATTTCCTCAGAGACAAAGAAATATTTTTTGTAAAAAACATTAACCATCTGAGACCAATTAGAGATGTTGTTGGGGGTGAGGTTGTTGTACCAGGTATAAGCTCTCCCCGTAAGAGATTTAGAGAATTCCTTGATCCGCAACACTTGGTTATATTCATGCACTCCTAACTATTCTAAGAATGGAGAAACATGCTCTCGGGAATTCTCGGTGCCATCGTACAATGAGAATGGAGGGGACGAATATCCTCTTGGTAGTGCAATCCTCTGAATTTCAGTTGGGTAGGGAGGTTTCATTTCCACGGTTTCGCAAGAGCCTTTCCATATCTTCATGAGTGACAAACTTTTGTTGTTGTTGACTTCTCTCTGGTATACGATCAGTGATGATATATACCTCGTCATTTTCCTGGGTGTTAGCTATCGATGTGCTGGCTTCACTGGCAGTTTTGGATGCGTTCCTATCTTCTCCATTTGACGATGACGATGTTTCGGCGATAACTGCTCTTTCAAAGTCTTATGAAAAATAAGAACTTCTTTCTGGGTAGTGGGCATGGCTACTTGAGTTTCAACCAAGGTATCATGTCGCTTCATCAAATCATCCATGGTAGGTGGTACTTGCTCCTTTTTTTTTGGCACCTTCAGTGGCATGCAGAGGAGTTTTGGTGTTTTCAGCGGTGGTGTTTTGAGGAATGATTTATGGAGCTCCACCTTTGGTGTTACCATATTTTGTAGTGGGTTTTGAACCTGACTTGGGATTGGTTGTTGAACCTGACCTAACATCCACCATTTTTGAGTGGTTGAAGATTTGATTTTTGGATGGTTGAAGAGTTGGATTCGTGACCGAGAGATTAATCTCCCACTGTGGTCGTCAATTGTTAGTACCTAAAAATTGATTCTAGGCAATACAATGTAATGTAGAAGTACTTTCTTTAGATCGGAAATCAAAATCGTACAGGGCAATCCTAATCCATGATAGATGTCGTTCCGCGCTTCTTCGGTCACAAGAAGAGGAAATAGGTTGATCTTAGGGGAGGGAAGCAAAGAAAGTTGAAGGAATTTGTGTGTTGAATTATGTGTAGAGTTGCAGAACTATTGAGAAAATAACAGAGCTTGAGAGAATGCTAAACTTGTTGTGTTTTCTGAATGGGCTAAGGAGCCTATTTATAATAGTTGAGAACACACGTATTTTCCTTGTAAAGTAGTGGAGGTAGTGAAGTGATGGAGTAATGGAGATTGTGGGGGTATTGGTGTAATCACCCATTATCCTTGGAAGTTTCTGAAAAACCATGATTACATTATCTCCTTAACTGCTCCAGCTTTACCACTACTTTGTAACTTCCATAAAATGGGGTGTTGCCACGCCACATGTTGTTGTAGCCGCCATACCAAAACCCCATGAATAATCCCCCCATGTAACATGATTTTATTTCTCGTAGGAATTGGTGGAGTCGTGGGCTCAGGATAATGCTATCACAAGCAAGAGCACAAAGATGCTCAAAAATAGGGAAAGGCAAAGATAGTGCTAACACTGGGGCTGGAGGCGCTAGCCTTGGCGCAGCTAGCGCTGCCAGGCCCTACAGCGCCGTTGGATTAATGCTAGTGCTTCCATGCCTGCACCGTCGTTGGCTCTGGTGCAAGCGCTAGCATAGCTAGGGCATGTTTGGCGCGAAAGCATACTGGCTTTGCTGACTTTTTGGTTTTATTGGCTTTTTATGGCCTTTAGGCACATGTCTGTGCTATTTATTGGTGTTGGGAGTTTGGATAAGGCTAGCACTTTCTAGTGCCATGGTTATTGCCTATGTGCCGCTAACTTTGGCATTCATTAATTTCGTGGCCATATTTATGACTTATTTAGGATTTCTATATTGTATGAGATTTATTGTTATCATTGTATGCTTAACTTTAATGCAGTGTATACAGAACATTTTCAAGAGATTCAGCCGTGGAAGTTTGCACTTGAAATTATACTTGATGCGACTCTGCAATTATATTGTATACATTTGATTAGCATTTTCGTTCAGATATGGATTAGCCTCTATTCTGAATGTTCGCAATTTTGTATAATCATCGTATTTTATCTTATACAAATAGTTCGCATAAATGCATATGAAAATAACGATGATTTAGTTGAGTATAGCTATGAAATTTCTATGGTGCGTATATATGCAAAATAACTACAGGGATAATTTAGCCAGGAGCTGAATATCCCTTCTCGATTTTATTGCAGAATATAGGATAACAGTATGTATTCATAATTTTGATGCTATGTCAGGAAATTATGTATATTTATTTTTTGTTTCTGCATCTAGGAACGCAGTATTATAATTTTCTCCCTTGTCAAAAATTCACCGTCAACAAAATGAGGCAACTGACAAACTTCAGTACGACGAGAGTAAGGTAAATAAGCTAATAGTTTATTGCAGCTGGTACATCCGGTGCATGATCCAGTCATTGTTTGCAAGTGTTGGTGTGGATAATTAATTTTTAGATAATTTGATAGTGAATGTTGAAATTTTGTCTAGGAAACTACCTTCACTTGTGAAGCCACGGTTCTCGGTTTGGTTGAGGATCAAGATTGGTATTACATGGCTTGCAAGGAGCGTAAAAAGAAAGTCGAATACGAATAATAATCCTCGATGCAGTAAATGCAACAAAGAGTGGGTTGAAAACATCCCTAGGTAAGTAGAAATATATTATATTATAGCGACTGTGTAGTTTATGTTTTAAATCTATGAGGTGCGTGGGTGTAGGTACAGTTTAAATCTGAAAGTGATAGACAAGAAATCCACGACTGCGGTTTTCACAGTGATGGGTGGGCAACATAGAGGTTCATGAAGTATGGTGCAAAGGAGCATTTGCAGCGCATGGAACACCTAGACAAGGTAGGTGTCTTTTGTATGGTCAGTTTGACCATTTGGTGTTATATGTCGGTGTCGTTCTCACTATGTATATCTTATATATTGCTGCTTAATGAGAAGGAAAAGTCAGCAAAGTTATTTGATCGAATCAAGGGAAATACTTTGGTTTTCAAACTAATGATTACAACATATAACATTGAACATCAATCCGATAATTTTATTGTTATGAAGATTTTTAGGACCGAGGCCGAAGTCCAGAAAGGATCCTCTAAAAATACTAATAAAATAACGATGTCACCTAGCACTCAGTTCATGGACGTGTTAATTGTTTTATCTTTTAGATGCCCCAGCTAATGAATATGTCATTGCAGGGTGATGGCTGCAGCAAAGGGAATACTTTGAATCTTCCTCCGGCTAATGGAAAAACGGTCTTAACAAGGATGCAAGTGGAATCTCCCCTAGCACACCGGCAAAGAAGAGTCGCAAGTGTATGATACCTAGTACTGATATTTAGTAGTGCATTCATCTAGGGAAGTTAGATATTAGTTCTGAACTTTTAGAATTTCCACCTTCCTTAATTATGTCGGTTTTTGCTTTTTGGCCAGTTATACTATTTAATCATTCGCACAGTTTGAGTTCTTTGGTTGTTATTTCTGTAGACAGACTATACTCTTTCGGTGGTGATACTTTATTAATCAGAATTGTAAGTTAAATATGCTCTGGTACCCATTTTATTTGGTCCTTTACAAGTGTATGCTCTATGTTCTTCCTTATTTGGTTTGAATATATATTTTATTCTTCCTTGCTTGCTTTGGATGTATATCTAGTTCACTCTTTGTATGGCGGTCGTGGGGGATTAATTACAGTATTCACGCCAGTGTATAGTGCATAAAACATGAATACTTTGTTGTTCTTGGCCGTGCCTGGCTGTATGCACAATCAAAATTGCGTGATTATCTTTGTTATGTAATATTGTAGCTTTTTTTTTTGGTAGAACTGCGAGGCCCTATATTTGTTTGATTTATGGGGCAGACTACGATGTAGGGATGGGTAACATTCTTTACATGGAATATATTTTTTGGGTCCAAAACTAAAGTTGCATGATAAGTGCAACAACGGATGCAAGTTGCCATTAAGAAAAAGGGGATTGGGAGCTCATATAATTATATAGCAACAAATGTTTTGTTGATGAATGGGGTGCATTAAAAACTGTGATAGGTATGCAATATTATAACCTGGAAAAATAATGATTTCACATAAGATACCAGGTTAGAGGGTTTGGAATCTATGGATTAATTAGTGATCCAATAAATAAATATGGAATAATTATATTAATAGGGTACAATCCTGAATTATTGTGTTTTATCGGGTATATGATATTTTTATTTATGCTGATTCGGTGGCTAAGATAATAAAGTTGCGTGCTAACAACAAATGCGAGTTGTGGTAAAAAAAGTGCTTAGGAGCTCATTTACGTATATAACAATAAATATTTTATTGGTGTGTGGGGTATGTAAAATATATATTGTATTGGATCTAATAATATCTTATATATATAAATCCATTTGGAATATGGTACTACGCGATATTGTGGTCTGAAAAATTATAGTTATACATAAGGTGCCGAGATGGAAGGACTGGACATATATGGATTGGTTGAAGATCTAACCAAGAAGTGTGAAATAATCCTATTATGTATAGGATCGATTCTATGGTAAATATACATATATATGATTTTTATTAATACTAATATGTTTGAGTGTATGGTAAGTATACACATCGAGTTGCATGTGTACCAAAATGGGTGGTCGGTGATTTATATACCTATTAAAAATACATTTAAGAATTACACTAAATATATTTTATTGGGGAAAATATGTAAAACCATAGATTTTGATAGAGAAAATATAGTTTTATTTCCATTGATGCATTTTTAAAATATGATAGTATACAATTCAGATTATGTAAAATTTGGACGATTATATAAATTTCTTGTGCACTACGGTTTTAGTTCCATACCTAAAAACATTCTCTATATATACTCTCTTTTTTATGCAACCATAGGAAAAGGTCAGTAGGTCCATGATTTCTAAAGAGCTTATCCCAGAATACGAGTTCAGAAGTGTAGATACAATAGATGGTGATTCTTCTGGTTATACTGCAAAATTCCTGAACAACTTGAAGTTTGTGAATGCCCCGCGGCATTTAATAGTGCTCAAGGTGGGGATGATAGTGATTGCTATTAGGAGGTTGGCTACTAATGTACCTAATGGAAACTTGCTTTTAATAAGAGCAATATCTGGTAAGATAATCAGAGATCAGATACTAAGAGGAGAGGACTCTGGGAAGATTGTTTTCGTACCAATGATCTTATTCAAGATCCTTTATCATCGAATGGATGTAATAAACTTTGTTCATAGAAGGCAATTTTCATTCTTGCTGGCCTTTTAAAGAAGATTGTTTATTTATTTAAATAGTAGTTGGTGTTTATTTTAGATGATGTATCGTGAACTTTGTTCATAGGAGAAAGTTTCCATTGTTGTTGGCCTTTTAAAAAAACCTCTTTAATTATTGAAATAGTAGTTATTGTTTTTTTTTTTTTTTTTTTGATGTGTGACTTTTAAGGTGCAAATTGTGGTTTTTTGGATATTTGGTTTTATGTTCTTTTTTATGTGGTTGTGACCATTGTTTGTAGTTTTTACATGCAAATACACGTAAACTATTAGTTAGGAGTGTTAAACAAAGTCGGTTCTACATAGCTTTGGACCATCATTGGATATACGAAGGAATAGCCATCTCAACTAATTTATCTTTTCTTTACCAAGCAAAAAAAAAGTCGTCTCAACTAAAAGATACTCTAGGAGGCATATATTACATTCGTGTGTTTATGCTAACTGGGGTTTTAGCTCTTAGAGAGGTACGATCGGGTACCTTTTTGGTATAACATGCCGTAGCAAGAGACTAGGTATGATTGAGTCATATATACTTGGTGTGGATAGTTATCTTAATAGTTGTTGGATAGATATTCAGGTAGATAGGGCTATTCAAACCGTATACTATATAGATTTGACAGATTTTTATGTGTTTGGTGTGCATGTCATTACCTACTCATTGACAGATTTTTGTGTGTTTGGTGCGCATGTCATTACCTACTCTATGTAATATCTAATCGAGTCTTATTAGTTGTGAGATGATCACAACTGAGTAGTATTAGGTATTAACGAATTTATTTCTCTTGATGTGTTATCTATGTGTCTTATCATTTCTTTCAACAAGTGTGTTGAAATAGGTATTTGTTTTGTATAGAGGTAGTGTGTGGCTGGTTATTTGGTAGAAGAGTAAATGAACTGTTGGCATTATATTAGGTTAGTTACTCTCCTTTTTGATAGACAAAAACAACATAGTGAAGAATAATCAACAAGAGAGAAATAACAAAAGCATTATAAAAAAAAAAAAAAAAAAAAAGAGAGAAATAAGGGGATGGATATAAATCAACGACTAGTTCAATTGTTCGATGAATTACGTGCCGTACATGTGGTTCGTCGTATAGATCACGTAGAGTATTTTAAATGAACACTAGATAATCGTCTCCGCTGATTTTACTATACAAATTGTCAACAATGTAAATCCATGCATAATGCGTACGAAGAGATCGAACAAGACGTTGATCTGTTAGAATGTAACCAGCAGAAGCCGAATCCTCCTTCGTTACAAGTGATACAAGAACAAATTGAAGGCAACAAAGTAGCAGCACCAGTTATGGCACATCAAGATGGAGTATTGGAGAATAATAGGGTGGAAAATGGTGATGAGCTTGCACAAGAAGAGGAAAATCAGTCCTATGGGGTGGAGAATATCTAAAATGAACTAAGTATGGGTTGTGGATGAAAAGGGTGACACTAGGGAGATCAGCACTTTTTTTCTTTTAGAATTTGACTTGTATTGTTACCTGTTGCAAGTCTACTCGGCTATAAGATGTCTATTTTGGTTTTCTAAATATTGCTAGAGTAGTAGACTAGGTATACATGATGTATATTAAGTGTGTTTGTGTGGTCTTGAACTCGGTCGAAAAGCTTGGTATAGTATGTTTATGGAATGTAATACATATGGTCTTATAAGAGTTTATACCATATATTTGTCGCTGGATATAAGATTGTTAGTTTTATGTATTTAATTTGCAGGTCACTGGAGGCATTGGTCATAAGAATAGGTATTTGGCACATGCCTATATGGGTGCTCATCCGGGTCCATGCATATGCTAGCATAGTTGTCTTGTACAGTAGCACCATGTCTATGGTAGAGTTAAGGTTAGATGGACAAAATCAAGGTTCACAAATCGTTTTTTAAAGTACCTTAAAATATCTTAGATACCATGTATTGGATTTCCTTTTTGTATTTATACACTTGTCCGTTTTAAGCAAATACATACTTGTTTTAGGAATCCACGTATCAAACATTCCCATATGGGTATATGGTATATACAGTAAGTATATGGATTTGTACACCATTGAGTGTCCCATATTAAAAAGTATTGTGTGCAATATATTCCTTATTGGTATGCTCCAAGATCCAAGCTCGATCGCGCACGAAACTCATCTGTCTTGGACGTTAAAAGTTGTAGGTAATTTTTTTGATCTAGACATAATAAATTTATTCTTATAGTTACTTTCAACTTTGTGTAGTTAGATATATACCATTGTTAGTAAAGTCGTGCATCAAGTGTTTTTGTCTTTTGTAATTTTCCTGATATTATGCCCGTTTTCATTCAGTAATACTCTAATTCCCATGGATGTGATATTTGTATTTGATGCAACTGATTTTCTGAAAGATCCCAATAATGTGGTAAGTTGTGTGTTATTTCTCATATTTAGCCATTCTACTGACTCTATTGCGGAATTACGGTTGTTGGGCGGTGGAAGGGAAATAGATACACATGTATTGCAGAGATAGTGGGCATTGAAAAGGTAGTCTTGATCGTGGAAAATCCATGGTCTAGTAATGCATGACATGGAAAGGTTATCCGTGAGACCACCACCTGTCCATCATGTGTGGTATGCAATACTCTTTTCACATCCCTAAGATTGCAGTAAGTGTGGTTAAGTTTATTGATTTGCGTAGAGGTCGAGAACAATGTCTATATATTTAGATTTCGTGGTGTATGTAGGTACAAGGTTCACCTAAAGGTGAGGGATGAAAATTCCAATGCAACTTTTGTTGTTGCGGGAACACTGTAGATAGGTTGATGCAATACATCATTACAAAACATCTTGAAGAGGTATGAAGAAACAATTGTGTTTATTGTTGTGTGTACAACACTGTATAAAGACCAGTGATACTAACACATGTGTTCTGGAAAAAATGTACAGGTTCAATAACTGGATGAGACAATGCCGGTGCTTGACATCTATATGGACAGTCCTGTGCAGAAGTGCATCATGGGAAGTACTTATCACTTCGATGTATTGGTTTCAAATTGTAGCACATGAGATGAATTAATTGGCGTGGTATTGTTTTGGAAGCCTCAGACCCCACGTGGTGTTTGTGTGTATGGCTAGGGAGGAATGTTGAGACTGAATTCTTATTTTTTGCTAGAGTTTAGGCTATTTGGACCTGTTCAACTATTATGGGTTATTTGTTTTGCTTGTGTTTTTATTAGCTATTAATTTAGTGCAATGCACTTATTTACGCTTTTGATCAGGAACATGTGCCGCATATCAAATCCAAATTGTTGAGTTTTTAAAGTTTTTTTTCACGTCTTGATTTTTTGTTATGGATAGTGGTCTTCATTTGTCGTCTCTGATATATCACCCTTCGTCTCTGGTTACGTTACAAAATTTATGTGTTTGCACACAAAAAAACAAAAAAATAATGTGGCTATACTGTTTTCTGAGAGCTGTTGTTTGATCTAGTTTTAAAAGCACGCAAAATTGCTACCATTTTCTCGTCCACACGTTGTTCTCTAAAGATCAAACAATTGGGCAGTATGTTCCGAACGAGTACATATTTTATCACTCCATTGGCCATGTACGAGAGCGAAATCTTAGCCTGGGGTATATGCATGCGCTTGATGTCTAGGTTACTTATGTACGCAAATCAATAAGTTATAAATTGACGTGTTTCCCTTGGCATGTATTCCTGGTAAGATACCTTGACAAAGAAAATATTGCACAGAAAGGAAAAAAACCCGACTATAGTGCCATGATTTCGTGATTCGAACATCCTAGGAAAAACATACCACACCATTTATATAGAAACGTACCTTATATAATGGCTTGCCGTGATTCACTTGGTGTGTATACTTGGTAACCAACCTTGTTGTGTTTTTCTTTATTTTTTATATTCCGTTTAAGTCCACTTTCTAAGATATTTATGTGTCGTAAATATCATGTATAATGAGAATATTTCATGGATTTTATATGAACCTGTTAAATATAAGAACTCTAAGTCATGTATATAAAGTTGTGTTAAAGGAGTAACTTTTTTTCAAAAGCGCATCTATGCTATACCTATAAATGTTTTTATTGGTAGTCGGAAATACATTACTTTATGCTCTAGAATACGGGAGAAAGGGGAAGGTCTTACCTATTTGTTATTGTTTTGATTTCGTCTCATATGAAAGGTTCATGCATGGAGAGATTTCAGGGTCAATTCTATTGCAGTAACATGAAGAAAGTCAGGATACTGAGAACATGGGATACAAAACGCCTGGACACGGACGAGTTCTTCCACTTCAACATGATCCTGCTTGATGAAGATGTAAGTAGATTGTTATATTCTTAATAAAATTATGGCCTTTTTCCATCAAAAAAAATAGAGAGTAGTTTGTTGTATTTTGTATGTACGTACTGGTAATTCTGTTATAAACAACTAATTTAAATCTTTTACAAGGGGTACAAATACATGCTGCCGTCTCAAGAAATCATTATAGAAACCACGAGGAGAAGCTTAAGGAGTATAATGCAATATTCATGTCACACTTCATGGTTTCAGTTTTCTTTGGTAAGTGGAGGCCTGTCCCAGGAACTCTCAAGTTATATTTCACTGACCAGAAAAATGTGGTAGTGGAAACTAGAGACATCGAATGTATTACTATATATAAATTCGCTTTAACCGACCTGGGTAAACTTAATATAAAATGTGGCAACGTAGATGAATACATAGGTAATATTTTCTGGGTTATTTTTACGTCTGGGTTTTACATGTTGTTCAAAAAAATACAGCTTTTATTCGTTTCACTTCAATGCAATAAAAGTAGATGTCATGGGCGTGTTGGTGGGAACATCGGATCCAGAACTCAGGTACGGGACATCGGAACAAGCTGCCACAAAGAGGAAAATTTTGATAGAAGATGATAAAGGGTTCCAAGTTAGGGTTACACTCTGGGGTCATGATGCTAGATAGAACACCCAAGAGTTGTTGAAAGATAGAGACAAATACGTCTTCATAATAATCACGTCAACATTAGTAGAGAAATTCAACAGCGGGTCATGTGTTGTCAAATTTTTGTTAGTATTTTATATTTAATGTGAAACGTGTTAACTACCCAATTGTAAAATGTTCCAGATTTACATTGCTTGTTCTCTACAAAATCAACAAAGATATATGTAGACTTGGACATACCAGAGGTTGAAACCATGCGAGAAATGTGTGTATTATCTTTACGCATTAGAATTCATTATGTGGGTTATTCGTGGGTGTTGTATTTGGGAAATGAACTAATACTTTCGCTTGGTTGATAGATGTGGGATATATTTTCCAATACTTCTTATCGACATCGTAGGGGAGAACAACTACCAATCGAATAAGTGGTTTTCCGTAACAAATTAAGTCTGCGAGAGGGGTGCAATTAAAAATGAAAGTAATTTGGTTAGATTATGAAGGAAAATAAACTATTGATATAATCGAGTAATCCACGAATCAATTTGTATTTCAGCTTGAGTGGCAGGGAATGACTTTCAAGTGTAAGGCCATGATAGTTGGCATTGTACCGGGCTCAATGTGGTATTATATGTCGTGTCCTTACTGTACTTCTATGCATGTGTCCTTGCTGAGGAAACTGGTGTCCTTTGTGCAACCGTGGAATCAAGATACCTTCACCAAGGTAAGAAATTAGGTGTGACCATAATTTTATGCGACCACCATGTTGATCTGATTGATATGTGATATTTTGAAGGTACAAGTTGGAATTAAAGGTTCTGGATGAATCCGAAACTGGAGCAATTAATATTATTGGACCAGTTGCCGAGGTGTTTTTTGATGATATTGCAAAGGTTTCGAAGCTCATGCGAATCAGTTCATTCATGCGCGAGGTATGTGTCTTCCCTCGGTTACGGTTCATGGTTCATCTTGCTTTCCGTAACGCTATAAACTTTGGAAAAAAAAATATTGCAGAATATTCTAGCAGAAAATATGCCTGAGATAGTGGAGACTTGTGGCATTACATGCGTGTACAAGTTCAAAATTGTTAGGGGGTACCATTTGGGTATAGGAGTGTTATTGTACATCGCATCTATCATATAAACCATGAATTGGAAGTTAAATATGATTTTGAGAAGCAATTGAGTATTGATGGATCAAACGTGGGAGGCATGCAACATTATCATCCAAAGACGTCGTCTAAATCCGACAAAAATATCCAATTTTACGACCCACTCACCCCTTTGAAATTGATGGAGGGGTTGTGCATTGAAGAGGTAATATATTAGTATGTCTGCAGTAGCTTCCTGGCTCGTTCTCATTTACATGAATTGTTTTTTAACAATTGCCATCTATAATAATTTTCAGAAAGGAACACCAAATACAACGATGAACATGGATACTAAATACAGGTGCAACAAATGTTGGATCAGTTGGGTGTTTTTTTCTATATTAGAGAGTTGGAACCAGGCTTAATAAGGAGTACTCGATATCCGCATATCTTATTTTTTGTGTTGTTTTTTTTTATTCGACTGAGCCCTATCCTTAGAGACAACAATTTATATATTGCGTATGAGATATTACCTTTGGATTTTTCTAGGCATCAGAACAGTATATTGAACTGTTTATTTGATGCGTACTTATCGGAATTAATATTATCAGTAAACATGAATCGTTATAATTTAGTCTACGAATGATTGGCTGGTGTCATGGTTTGTGTATAGACAAATTCAGATGGTATACCTCATCGTTTTCGTGTATGTGTGCACTATGTTTAGGGATTGCTCGGACTTTTCCCAACAATATGGTATATCTTACCCGAGCGCTCTGGTACATGATGCTCACGCATTCGTCCGAGGCAACTTCCCTGGTAGATATGTGTTTGGTAGGCTTGGCCCAAAATTACCATTACACAAAAATAAAAGCAAAAAATATAAATCAAGGATTACATGGAAATCGAGTGTATGAATCTTTGATATGATGCTTTTGACATTATTATGTGTTTATTATAAACGACACATAGTACAATAGAGGATATGTATATAGGGGAGGCATATAGTTGGAAAGATATATTGGGCCGTGGATATTTATAAAGGGAGATATATATATAAGTTTGTATATGAGGAAATCATTTTGTTATATACGTGGTTACAAACAATCCAGTAGCAGCATGCTTTCCTATAATAAGAATACATTGTTGTTTACATAAATATTTTAAGGGAATGTTGGATTAATTGATGCAATATATTGTAAATATGTATATATACATTATCTTAGTCTTTGTTCCATATTTGTGTACATCGACTTCATATAGATTTATAATGGCTATAAATTTTAGGACTTTATTGTATGTTTTTCTATAAATGCTTTGAGGTGTATGCAAAAAAGAATACCATGTTTATCAACTATCGTGCTAAAATTAAATCACATGGAATATATTTATAGAAACTAAATTCAATCGTGTGTATATATATACATGAAGCGTATTACATAAATCTATGTATAACTGATTTTATCATTTGTCTTGGTCTAGCCTTTTCTTTTTGGCGCATTCCAGTGATGGAAGAAAATCGAGGCTTGGAATATTTATTCCATTATATCTATAAAGCAACTCCAAAACCATCGCCAATGTTCCGCGATGATTGTGCGGTTTGAACGGTTGAGAAGGAGTCATTTGAAAACACTCTTGAAGTGCTTGCTTCCGAACTCAGTGGCAAGATCATGGACAAGGCACATGAAGATTATTCTAAGAGCATTACCTGATGGGATGATTGAAGTCCAGATGCTGAGGCGGAATAATCAATCTATTAGTATTGAATCTAGCAATATTTACATTTTTGTTCTAAAATTTTAACAATTGTTATGAAATAAATTGAGATTATCCAGATATTTGATTTATTAATTTTGTTACATGTAAAACCATTAGAGATAATTCTTTCTACATTGAAAAACCCTCAATACATGTCGCCTATTTTATGAACAAACTTCTTCCTATTAAACTCTCAATACATGTCGCCATTGTATCTTTAAAATACTGTATTTAATAATTAATAATATACGAAAGAATATACGCATACATAGTATATATTGGTGCAGATAAAAATAGCACGTATTAAAGTAGATTGAATTGTATTGGAAATATTTTACATAGAAGAGATATATTTGGAGAGGTTTTCAAGGATGGAAACCAAACAAATCTAGGAAATATATCTAGAAAAGAGAATGAATATTTAAATTGTCTAATTATAAATATATGAAATTACCAAGCAAATCGTGTATATATATAATGGAATTAGCTTCGGCTATATGGATGAAATTGGCTTTGGATATTTTTGGGATTGAATTATTCTCTACCTAAACCTAGAGAAAAGTATATTTTGCGTGTTATAGTAAATTCATCTTGGATTGAGCACATTGAAGAGATATGGTCCTGGAAAAAAATAAAAAAGAAGGGTTAGATGTAGAAGTCAGGACGACAGAGCATATGGAAAAGAACACGATGCTAAGCACCCAATGTTAGATATAGCACGTCGGAAGAAACCCTACAAATGACGCCCTTGTATCCACAGTAAAGGACCAAAATATTCTGATGACAAAGTTGAGCTTGAACACTATATACAGGATGACCGGTATCACCACGAGCTGTTAAAGTCTATACAGTATAATCCAATTAAGTGGTATACATATCATAAGGATTGGATTAAAGATTATTACAACACCATAATATTTTTACACAAGGAAAAGATAAAAGAAGAATATCATTTAAAAAGGTTTAGATAGTACCAAAAACTAGGCAGAAACTGGAATGATATCACGTTCACTGAATTTTTGGCACTGGAGAATACTGACGAAATCCAAAGTGCCGAAGAAAAATCCATGACACGTCTATTTTCGCGTGACAGTAGAATGCTTGAAGCATATTTGGTTGGGGAAATCTACAAGGAAGATTCACAATCTGACAAGGGCCCTAATGCAGATGAACTGAAGAAGCGTCTATGCAAATGTATAAAAAGCACGATAATCGCAGCAATTTCCCAATGCTTGGATCTAAAGAGCAGATAGAAGAATTCCAAAAATATTACTACGAAGATGAGCAGGAGGTGAAAACAAGACAAGAATGTAAGATATTAAAGTTCAAGGAGTGTCTACAGCAAAAATACAATATTAACATGGATAGAATTTGGGATCGAGAGAGAATAAGAATGTGCAAAGAAGGTCTTATAATGTATAAAGCTTAAGAAAGAACATGGGAAATCGTATGCAACTCAAAGACATATGAATTTGAGTTCGGGTTAAACGACTAAAACAGGTTAATTGTATTTGTAACTTCTTTTTTTAAGTTGTTAGTGTTGATGGTGGATTTTTGACAATGGAGAAAATTGTAATATTGTTTTTCCCCAAGCTGGAGAAGCATGAAATAAATATGCATAAATTCCTGATTCGGCATCAGAATTATAAATACATACTGCTATCTCACATTCCACAAGAGAATTGAGAATGCATACTCATCTCATGGCTAAATTAGCTATGTAGCTCTTTATCATATATATATGCCATAGAAATTTCAGATTTTGAATCAACTAAATCCTCGTTGTTTCTTATGCATCCATGCAAACTATTTTGTATAAAACAGAATCTACTGATTATACAAAATTACGAACATTCAAAATAGAGGCTACGCCATATCTGAATAAAAACGCTAATTAGATGCATACCATCTAATTGCAGAGTCGCATCAAGCATTGTATCAAGTTGCAAACTCCCACAACTGAATCTCTTGGAAATATTTTGTAACCACTGCATAAATCTAAGCATAAATACTAACATTAAATATCATACAATTGAGAAACCCTAAACAGACCATAAATGTGGCTACGACATTAAAAAATGTCAAAGATAGTGGTGCACATGCAATAACCATGGCACTAGAAAATGCTAACCTTAACGAACCTTAGCCACAGTCTCAACATAAATAAGTGGCATACACACATGTGCCAAAAGGACATAAAAGAAACCCAATAAAGCCAATACGTCAAGGGGAAGAATAGGCTAGCATCGGCAGCGGCGCTAATTAGTTAGCACTGCCAGCAGCAGTAGCGCCCGTGAAGGCGCTAACTAGCTAGCATTGCTAGCACAGGCGCTAACTAGTTAGCGCTGCCGATGGCGCTAACAGCCTTGCTAGCACTGGCGCTAACTAGTTAGCGCTAATGGCAGTGTTACCTTAGCGACAATGCTAGTTTTCTCACTCTTTTCCCCTTGCGCGTCTTCTAAGCCTTCACTCTTGCACCTATGCTTGTGTTAGCCTTGCTCCTTTGCTATTAACGCTAATACTTCGCCATAATCGTATTATTTTGACACAAATACATCAATATCACTATGTTACAAATTCACGTGTTTTGAGTCCATGACTCCACTAAATCTACGAGAAATCAAGTCATAATGGAGGGATAAAACATGCGGTTTTGGTCTGGCGGTTATAAAAAAAATGGGTGCAACGACATCCCATGATAAGTAAGTTACAAAGTCGTGGAAAGTGTGAAGTAGTTAACGGAGTAATGGAGTAATGGTTTCCCGAAGATTGCAAGGTGGTTAAACCCTTAACCCCACAACTCCCACATCTCAATATCTTCACTATCTCCTCAACTTTACAAGGAAACGTGTGTACTCTTTACTATTATAAATAGGCTACTCAGCCTATTTCAGAAACACAACAAGATTATAATTCTCATAAGTTTTATGATTTCTCTTAATAGTTTTGCAACTCTACACATCATTGAACACACATGATTCCTTCAACTTTCTTTGCTTCCCTCCCCTAAGATCAACCCATTTCTTCTCATCGTGACCGAAGCAGTGCGGAATGGCTACTATCGTGGTTTAGGATGGATCTGTACGATTTTGATCTCTGAATCTAAATAAAGTACTTCTACAGTATATTGTTTTGTCTAGAATCAATTTTTAGTTACTAATAATTGGCTACCACAAATCAATCTCTCGGTCACGAGTCCTACTCTTAATCTATCTAAAAATGGTTGGTATTAGCTCAGATTCAATTACCCCCAATTCTAACATTTTTCATGTCAATATCAATGGACATGCGCACAACCCTCTCCAGCAGTTAATGGAATCCCCAACCTACATCACACCAATGGTACTACTGAAGTGTTTGAAACCCCAATCACCCTGGCTGAGTTGATGCGGAGACAAGAATCTCAAGTAAAAATTCTAGCAAGACTGGAGGATGGGGTAAGTTCTCTTTTCTCTTCCCTTTTCAATTTAATAGCAGAAGTAGGATGTCGAAGCGCCTTCGAGCGAGGCCCAGGTTCCACAGAACCTTTAATAGATTTCTCGACTGGTGATTCCCTACCCCACAACGTTGTGAGCTTCACCACTGCGAAAAAACTAGTGAACGAGGAAGCCATGTTTCTAATTGAAAAAACTTGTACGAGCTTCTTCACTTTTGTGAGGATCAGCGTGTCGACACCTTTACTGCTCTCAACCACATAGCCATGGACACACACCTGATGCCGTCACCGATGGAAATAGAAACATCTTTGTCGGATAGCCAACTAAAAATAGCGTCACCTTCACCGAGGAGGACATGATGGACGAAATAAGGTTACAACCGAGCCCTATACTTCACCACTCATGTCTAGGAGGATGAATTTAAGAGGGACCTTATCGACACAGAAGAAGCTGCCAATATTATTATGCTCAAGGTCGCACAGGTTTCACAGAGTCAGATCATACAACATCCCATAGTAGTGAAGGATTTCGAAGGTAATCGCACTAATTTCTATGGCCATGTTTATTTAAATTTACAAGGTGGTCCTATTGAATCCAAGGTTAAATTCTACGTTATTATGAAAGAGCCCGAATACCATATGATACTAGGGCACCCATGGCTACATGACAACAAAGTTGTTCCTTCCACCTACCGTCAATGCGTGAAAGCAGTACTGCACGGGAAAATCATACGCATAGTAGTGTCTCCAACACCCTATACTCCAATATATGATGATGAGTTCTTCAAGCCAAAAGATGATATTGTCAAACCATCTGACAAGGTTTACATCACGCTGTTACCTGACTGGGCATCGATAGAAGACAAACAATCAACATTCACTTCCAGAGCCGGGTCACAAGAAGTAACTGCCAGATCCTATCAGTATCAGTATAGGACATCCAGCGTCAAAAACCCTCAGAGGCCACAGTGCCGTAACCAACTGCGACAATAAGAGAAGAATAGTTTGCCTTTGTAATCGTTGTTAGCAATTAATAGGGGAGACATGTGAAGAATCTCCCCGCCCACAAATATGCAGCCATAATGAGGAGCAATATCATGAAAAGGTCCAGGACACACCATGGAAATTAAAAGACAGTACAGATGCTATGGATGATACGCTTGAAACCATCAATCTAGGAACGGAAGAAATCTACGACCAGTTTCAATCATCTCAATATTGTCACTAGAACAAAAAACGGGGCTTGTCGATCTTCTCAAGGAATATCAAGACGTTTTTGCTTGGACATATGAAGAGATGCCAGGGTTAGATTACAAACTAGTCACCCATCATCTAGATATTGCTCCAGATGCCAAACCAGTCAAACAACAACTCAGACAGTTCAGACATGAAGTCGAGGAACAAATCAAGATCGACATGGCATGTTTTCATTCATGGATGGCTAAGTGGCTACAATAAAATAAAGATGTACGAGTATGATGCTGAGAAGACCGCGTTCCGAACTCTCATCGGGAACTTCTATTACATAGTGATGCCCATCGAAAACTTCTATTATAAATCAAGATCGACATAACATGCTGAGAAGAACGCGTTGTCGATGGCGCTAACATCCTTGCTATCAAAGGCGCTAACTAGTTACCGCTAATGACAACGTTACCTTAGCGCCAATGCTAGTTTTCTCTCTATTTTCCCCTTGCGCGTCATCTAGGCCTTCACTCTTGCACTTATGCTTAAATTAGCCTTGCTCCTTTGCTATTAACGCCGATACTTGGCCATAATCATATTATTCTGACACAAAGACATCAATAGCACTATCTTACAAATTCACGTGTTTTGAGTCCATGACTCCACTAACTCTACAAGAAATCAAGTCATAATGGAGGGATAAAACATGGGGTTTTGGTCTGGCGGTTATAACAAAATGGGTGTAACGACATCCCATGATAAGTAAGTTGCAAAGTCATGGAAAGTGTGAAGTAGTTAACAGAGTAATGGAGTAATGGTTTCCCGAAGATTCCTAGGTGATTAAAACATTAACCCCACAACTCCCACATATCAATCTCTTCACTATCTCCATAACTTTACAAGGAAACGTGTGTACTCTTTACTATTATAAATAGGCTACTTAGCCTATTTCAGAAACACAACAAGCTTACAATTCTCATAAGCTTTGTGATTTATCTTAATAGTTCTTCAACTCTACACATTATTAAACACACAAAATTCCTTCAACTTTCTTTGCTTCCTTCCCCTAAGATCAACCCATTTGCTCTCATCGTGACCGAAGAAGGGTGGAACGGATACTATCGTGGTTTAGGCTGCCTTTATACGATTTTGATATCTGAATCTAAATAACGTATTTCTAAAATATATAATTTTTCTTAACAACTGGGTTTTATTAGTTTATGTTTATTTATGACAAATTATGGGCCACTTTGTTTTGGTCTATTTAAGAAAATTATTTTGTGCTCCAAGATCCCCCTTCTTTTAATGAGAACAAGGACAAACTAAAAAAAACTTACCCATTTTGAGTCAATTTGAAATTCGACCTTCGGATCTTCACAACATTAAAATTCAGCCGTCAGATTCAGGGTCAAAATTCCGTGTGTACATTTGATATGAACAATTGGGTAGACTGACTTTTAAATATTGGATCTAATTATAGCCGTCGAGATCATATTTGATCTAATTCAAGCCGTCGAGATACAAAGGATTTTGGTGTAATATATTAAATATTGTAATGGCTGTATATAATGTACTAACACTTTGCAAGGACTAAAGTTGAAAATGTATATAAATCTGAGTTTCAGAAAGAGATCGAATTCCTCTCTTCTCTTTTTTTCTTCGAATAGATCTCTGAGAGGAGAAAATGGGATTCAGAGTAGATGATGGAGACGATGATGCTATGTACCAAATTAAGCTTTAATCATAGTGTGAATCTTCTTCTCCACCTTCGATTCATCTGTGTTAACCAAATTTACTCGATGTAACCTTAATTCGATTTCCCAGATGTTTTTTTTTTTTAAATTAGGATTTCAATCGAGTAAATTTAACCAACACAGATTGAACTGATAACAAACTTTGATTTGAAAATTTCAGATGCTTAAAAAGGTTAGTTGATTCTTTTGGTTCTGTTGATTGATTTCAAATGATAATTTGATATTTTTTGGGTAATTCTCGAATCTGTGAAAATAAATTGAAACTAGGGCAAATATCATATGAACAACTAGAGTGCATATATGATGCTATGTTAAGCTCTTCCAAGATCAGGAAGAGTTATCAAGAAAGAATTGAAAAATTGAAGAGAAAATCAGAAATGCAGAGAGAAAAGAAAAGAGAAGAGAAATGTGAATTTTATTAATATGCCAAAAATTATCCTTTACAAGTTGCTAATCATGATTATATATACCCTCATGATTAGTCTTAATCCTAATACTGGCTTAAACAGATTTAAGCCTAATAAGACTATGACTCAGACTGCTAACTGGGCTGACTCTCAATTCCTAGTCAAACTCTGCTCACTAAGACCAGTGTTGACCCAGGCTTGACTCCCCTTTTATAATGACATCCAGCTGAAAGAGTAAGGCACCTTGGGTTGCCCTGTTCATAACATTGCCCTCCCCTGACATTCACCTTGTCCTCAAGGTGACTATTGCTGCATTTCTGGTTCAAACTCTGGAAATTTCTGTAAGAATGAGGTTGAATCCTCCCAAGTTGCATCAATCTCATCTCTGCCCTCCCAATGGATTAACCATTTGGTACTTAACACTCTGTTGCCCCCTGGAGTCTTTCCAAACACAAGTTTTCTCCCTAAAACTTTCTTAGGAGTAGCTACTTGTTCACCTGACAATGGAGGCAGAGTGTGCACAGGCTGCACATTTGATCCCAGTTGCTTCTTTAAGCAACTAACATGAAAAACTGGATGTATCTTTCTCTGGGGGGGTAACAGTAGTTTGTAAGCTACTTTTCCTATCTTTTGGATTACCCTATATGGACCAAAAAATCTTGGTAACAGTTAATGAAAAGAATGCCCTGCCAATGAGTTCATCTGGTAAGGCACAAGTCTGAGGTAGACCATGTCATTAACTTGAAATTCCCTCTCAGAACTCCTCTTGTCAGCCTGAACCTTCATCCTCTGTTGAGCCATTTGTAAATTGGCACGCAACAACTGTAGCATTTGGTCCCTAGTAACCAATTCTTCTTCCACAGATTCCACTCTTGCTGATCCTACTTCATGTAACTGGATATGAGGGGGAGAGTACCCATAAAGTATTTGGAATGGTGATATCTTTGAAGATGAGTGGTATGCAGTGTTATAGCTCCACTCAGCCCATGGTAACCACTTTACCCAGGTATTGGGAGTATGAGAAGCAAAGCATCTCAAGTATGTCTCTATGCACCTGTTAACTACTTCTGTTTGACCATCAGTCTGTGGATGAAAGCCAGAGCTCATGCTTAGCTTAGATCCATTCAAAGTAAAGAATTCCATCCAGAAGTTACTTAAAAACACTGGGTCTCTGTCACTAATGATTGAAGTAGGCATACCATGTAATTTAGAAACATTTTCCACATATATTTGAGCTACTGTTGATGCAGTGTAGGGGTGAGCCAGAGCCATAAAGTGTGCATACTTGGATAATCGATCCACTACCACAAATATCACTGTTTTGTTCTTGGACTTAGGCAACCCTACAATAAAATCCATGCTCACTGATGTCCAGACCTGCTCAGGTATTGGTAATGGTTGGAGTAACCCAGGTGGGGCACAAGTCTCATACTTGTGTTGCTGGCAAACTAAACATTCTGCTACAAATTTCTTGATATCCTCTTTCATCCCAGACCAATAAAAATATTTTTTCATTCTCATGTAAGTCTTAAGAATTCCATGATGTCCAGCAACTGGGCTGGAGTGTAACTCTTCCATGAGTTTCATCCTCCAAGCAGAATTTGGACTAAGAACAATCCTCTTCTTATACTTAAGGAACCCATTTTCATAAGTGTAACCTTGGGATGGAAAAGTCCCTGTGGAGTAGTATGCTTTCAATTTCTCCTTGATGTAGGCCTCTTCCTCTAAATGTTGCCTCAATTCATCCATCCAATTTGAGTATGGATATGATATAGCTGTAATTTCTGGCATTGCTGTTTCCTCATGCATTCTAGACAATACATCTGCAGCTTTGTTATCACTCCCTTTTTTGTACTTAATCTCATAATCATATCCCATGAGTTTACTGACCCATTTTCTTTGAAATGTGGTATTGGCTTTTTGATCTAGAAAGTACTTTAAACTCTGATGGTCTGATCTGATGACAAAATGCTTTCCTTGGATGTAATGCTCCCATTTTCTAATGGCTTGTACTATGGCTATCAACTCCTTTTCATAAGTGGATAAAGCAGCATTTCTGGCACCCAGATTCTGGCTAAAGAAAGCAATGGGTCTTCCCTTCTGCTGGAGGACTGCACCAATCCCTGTGTCCGAGGCATCACATTCAATCTCAAATGGCAAAGAAAAGTCAGGTAAAGCTAGTACCTGTGGACTCAGCATAATGTGCTTCAAGGTGTTGAATGCTTCCATTGCTTTCTGATTCCAATGAAAGTTATTTTTTCTTGTTAACTCAAACATTGGCTGGCATATCTTGCCATATCCTGGAATAAATTTCCTGTAGTATCCTGCAAGACCTAAGAACCCTCTCAACTTCTTGAGAGTAGTAGGGAGTGGCCATTCTTGCAATACTTGCAACTTATCTGGATCAGGTCTAACTCCTGCATTATCCACAATGTGTCCCAAATACTGTACTCTTCTAGCTCCAAACTCACATTTGGATCTTTTAAGGTACAGTTGATGAAGTTCCAACACCTTGAAGGTGAGCTTGAGGTGTTTCACATGTTCATCCCAAGACTTGCTGTAAACCAATATGTCATCAAAGAAAACCAGAATGAATTTTCTTAGATAAACTTTAAAAATTTTATTCATAAGGTTCTGGAATGTGGCAGGTGCATTAGTGAGCCCAAATGGCATCACTAAGAACTCATATAGTCCCTCATGAGTTCTGAATGCAGTCTTTTGCACATCTGAATTTGCCATTCTTACTTGGTGGTAACCAGACCTCAGATCCAGTTTAGTGAATATTTGTGCTCCAAACAGCTCATCCAGTAGATCATCTATGAGAGGAATTGGGTAGTTGTTCCTGATAGTCATTTTATTAAGCTCTCTGTAGTCCATGCACATCCTCCAAGTGCCATCCTTTTTCTTTACTAGAAGTACTGGAGAAGCAAAAGGGCTTTGGCTAGTTTTTATGAACCCTGAATCCAAAAGATCTTTAACAGCCATTTCTATTTCATTCTTTTGTATTGGACCATATCTATATGGTTTCTTATTCACTGGCCTGGAATCAGGAACTAAATGGATTTTGTGGTCACAGACCCTGCTGGGTGGTAATGATCTTGGGGTTGAAAACAGCTTCTTGAATTCCTCCAATAACTCTTCTAACTCTTTTGACTCAGTAATTGATAATTGTGAATTATTCCTGCCCTCTCCCTCTTCTAGATTATACAAAAGATAAGCCAACTTGGAAGAGCTCAGCAACTTCTCCATCTGTTTTACAGTTACCATGTCAGATATAGGTTCTGGAGTATCCATCTGCCTGAGTGTATGATGCTCACCATTTTCTTTGAACTTCATTGTGTATTTAGAGAAGTCCCATGTTATTTCTCCTAGAGCAGATAGCCACTGTACCCCCAACACAATGTCACAACCTCCTAAAGGAAGTACCTGCAAGTCAACTCCTCCAGTGAAACTGCCTATTTCAATTGGCAAGTTCTTGAAACAACCTCCCCCTGTCACAGTACTACCATCAGCTACCATTACTTTAACTGTATTGTCTAGATGAGGTGCCCATTTTAATCTTTTAATTAGTCTGGAATCTACAAAATTGTGAGTGCTCCCAGAGTCTAATAAGATTTTTATATCAATTCCTTTAAGTTTCCCAATCACCTTCATGGTTTTGATGTTAGGTAGATTCCCTGCTCCAAAATATGCACATTCACTAAGTTGCACAGAAGTACTATTTGCCAGTACATCCTCATTGGACAGCATCTCACTCATCTCATCAGTGACCTCACCTAATAGATCTAAGAGTAAGGCTTGTGATCCTCCAGTTCTTGATGCTCTTTCCTTGCACATATGCCCCTTAAACCATTTGCCATTACAGTAGTAGCAAAGGTTATTCAGAGTTCTCTCTGTCACTGCAGCAGGAGTGATTTTCTTATACTCAAGCCTAGGTACTAGTTTTGTTGGTGGTACTATATTGGATGTTGGAGTGTAAGATTTGAGAGCTTGTACCTTTGTATCCAATTGAGCTGCCATTGTGATTGCTTCATGAACTGACTTTGGCTTGAGGATTTGCACATCAAATCTGAGCTCATCTTTAAGTCCTCCAATGAAGCAACTCTTCAATGCTTCTTGTGTAAGTCCTGTAGTCCTTATAGCAAATTTTCTGAAGGATGAAACATATTCTTGGAGAGTGCTTGTTTGGATCAGCTTGAATAAGGATGATGTAAAATCTATGTATTCTTGTGGACCAAATTCTTTACATAATTCCTGTACAAATTCCTCCCATATAGGATTATCTTGTCCATAACCTTGCCAGTAATACCACTGTAATGCATCCCCTTCCAGTTGAAAGGATGCTGTAGTTACCTTTAAAGAAGGATGTATTCCATAGCATCTAAAATATTGTTCAACCTTATAGATCCACAAAATTGGGTCATCTCCCTTGACAAATCTTGGTAGATCTACTCTACTCTGATAAGGATTCCTATTGTCTCTTCTTGGAACATTTTCCTCGTCTGGATTGGTACTCTCTACTCCTTCTGGATGGGAATGAGTACCATTTCTTGCATTTTCATGTACATTATTTGGGCGTAATTCTTGGATACATTGGAGAATCGTATCCATCTGAGCCTTCATTGAATTCATGTTGTTATTTGAAGCCTCCATATGGATTGAAAATTCATCCAATCGATTAGTTATTCCACCCACTCTGCTAGTTACAGCATTCAAACTTGAAGAGATTCCAGCAGTTCTCTCATTCAGAGAACTTATTTCTCCATTAATTTCATTCCACTTTTCTTCCAGATTTGAAATTCTTGTGGTGTGATTTGACATAACTATTGAACTCAATGACTTTCGATTGAGGTTTGTGTTTCCCTAAGATCAGAGCTCTGATACCAAATGTTAAGCTCTTCCAAGATCAGGAAGAGTTATCAAGAAAGAATTGGAAAATTGAAGAGAAAATCAGAAATGCAGAGAGAAAAGAAAAGAGAAGAGAAATGTGAATTTTATTAATATGCCAAAAATTGTCCTTTACAAGTTGCTAATCATGATTATATATACCCTCATGATTAGTCTTAATCCTAATACTGGCTTAAACAGATTTAAGCCTAATAAGACTATGACTCAGACTGCTAACTGGGCTGACTCTCAATTCCTAGTCAAACTCTGCTCACTAAGACCAGTGTTGACCCAGGCTTGACTCCCCTTTTATAATGACATCCAGCTGAAAGAGTAAGGCACCTTGGGTTGCCCTGTTCATAACATGCTAGGGTTGAATTTTTTTCATATAGTTGTGTAGTTTTTGATTCTGTGAATTAAAATATAGAAATTAGGGAAAATGTAAACACAGATTAGGACATGAACACAGATTAGGGAAAGTTATGAGCTAGTTGTTACCATAGGGCGATATATATGTGTTAGCTTTAAACTTACCATTATGAGGATAAGATAACTAAGAGAAGTTGTACTTTAAGAGAAAGTTAAAGGTAGGTAAGAATTTTAATCAAAGTCATCATAATGTATGAATTTTTATTGCATTACGCGAGTGCTTCGTAGAAATGTTTGCTAAACAACTTGACAAATTCCAGAATTTATAAATTTGTTAACGCATATTTCTGGATTATTAGCATTATGGCCATGAGGTTAGCAAGTCCACAACATAGGTAAAGCAATTACTCATACATGAAAGAAGCTAAAAAAAAAGGAATTTAGCCATTTAGTTCTGCAGCTAACTAGAAGTCAAGGAGTTCATACAGATAACCATGGATGAGAGATCCATGGATGCCATTTATATGTTTTGTTAAAAAGAAAATAGAATGGCTGTTGAATAAGGTATTTTGTTGTGTTGTTTGATGAGTTATATTGATGGTAGTTCATGTCTCTTTTATAAGTCGTTATGGGGCCAGGCATATCTATCTATATAGATCTTATGCTATGTTCTTATTGGTCCTTATACTGGCACCACAGATCAAGACATCATTCTTTCTTTCTCATCCAAAGAAATTAGGATCTCATGGATTTTATTACCAATTATTGAATCGATATGAAAATAGGGACAACTTGATCCATATAACTCAAATAATATATTTGGGGTAAGATGTGTAGTAAACAATGAATTTATAACATTCTAGATAACAGTAAATAATTTGTTGTTGCATCAATACAGAAGGGAATGTGATGCCTGGGTGTTTCGCCTTCTTTGCATGGCCTACACTCACTTAGAGCCAAATGAAACATTTTGATGTATGTGAATGATGGATGTGCAGTGGTATATCTTAACACAATAATTAGATGATGCTGAGATTTATAACTCTTTCATTAGGTGATTAGACTATTAAGACACTAATGTAACAGAATTAGCAGGGATTAGAATTGTTTGAAATCGGCACCATTGAAAACATGGATAAAGTTGAGATTTAAAAAAAAGAAAACAAGCGATTGAAGCTTTACTCTCTTTATACTGATATAAAATAAGAGTCTATACTATAACCTATTTCTGTATAGAAGTATAACAGCATAGATTGACTCAATGTGAGTCCAAAGTTTCCAAAAGATAAAAAGTTCTATCAAAATTAACTACAAAGGCTAGTGTAGTTCTTCAGTTATCATTCATCCTGCAGTTGGACGGTCATTGTTAAGACTTTTTCTAGGTTTGGGTAATAATTTTAATACAGAAAAGAACAATTGTTATCAGTGTATTGCTTGTGAAAGCACACATAATGTATCTTTATATGCCTTGGTGTTATTGTCTAGTAGACTGGCACATTTATGTTTCTTCAAATGTAGTCATGGCTTTCATATTTTAATTTATTTGTAGGTGTATTCTCCATTAAGCCTCCACTTTTTGCAGTCAACGGTACACCGGTGTTGGGGAAGTACATACCTTTGGGTCTGCTGTAAAGGGATTTTCTAACGGCAATTGGGTTATACCGTTTCTTTCATTTGGTATGCTATATGATTTGGTTATGGTAATAGTATGAAAAAGCCTATTGTTTGTTAATGTACAATACATGTGCACTCAACTTGTGCTGGTAAAGCCATTATCATACTAAGACATTATTTTATTTCATAGTCGATCTTTTTAATGTCCAAATGATTGTCTTTTTTATTTTGGTATAAGTTTGTTGCAATGATAATGTAGATTTAAAGCCATGTGACAGTGCAACGTTTTTTCATATGCGAAACGTATTTGGTAACACCAAAAAGTCAGTTCTGATTATTAAAGTCACGTATTAGATCTGTATCTTGGACATGTGGTCACCTAGGTGTGTTCTTTTATGAATAGAGGTTGAGACAATGTAGTTTATTTTCTATAACTCGTTTACTTTTTCTTTTTATAATGTAGGATTGTGAATGTCCAGATTTGGCAGTGTATCTTTTGTGCGAGTGGCCTCGTGCTATACTAAGTTCATGGCTTTAGTTTGTGTTGATAAGTTCTTTTTATGTTATTGAATTATTTTTGTTGTTCTTATTTGTGTATATGTATTTTGAATCGTTGTGGTGCTTCCAAGAGCCAGTTCTAGCTGTCAGGATCCTAATTTAAATTTGTGTCTTGGAATTACAGTGTAATGAGACCTTGATGTGATGGCATAGTTTTTTTTATTATTATTTATTATTTATACGGATTGTTCCTATATTAGTTTGTAGGGTCTCCTTAAAAGTTTTGAGAGTAGGCGTGTTAACCGGTCTATATCTAGGGTTGCTGTCGATGTTGATGTCTCACACTCGAGTACGATCATTACATGGTCAGGTTTTAATAAATTCTATAACACTAGGGTTGTTGTAGATGTTGATATCTCACACTCCATTATAGTCATAGCATAGTCAGGTCTCTATCAAGTCTATTAGAATGGATGTTAATAACGCAATTCAAGTGTGTACAATTTGCTTCTTCAGGTGTACTTGGTCCTCCAGGTGGGTTAAGGTGGGTATGCAAAGGCTGTCAAGGCAATATGTGTCATACTAGATTGAGTCCATTAAAGAAGGCAGAGTTAGTATAATATTACAGTTTATAGGCAAAGAGAGTATTATGCAAGAGATATAGATTACATAAACAATATCTTACCACAACTGTAGTGCTGTAAAGTCACATAGGTAGTACAAGAAAAAAATCAAAAAGTATATGGAGTTTGAATGTCCATTTTCTTTCTGGGATTTACATGATATCCCAGTAGCTCCACCAGTGATTATGTTGGAGATGTTTCGATGTAGAAGGCACAATCGTCTGCACCGTTAGTACTATGTTGATTGTGAGTCGTGTGGAAATATAAATAATGCTTATCCAGAAGTGGTAGATGTAGTCGAGTTGGAGTTTGATCGAGAGGATCCGGATCCTACTCCATTGTAGGAAATCAAAGAACAAGAACATGGAGAGGTCGGAGAACAAGAGCACAAAGAAGTTGCATAATAGGACCATGAAAATGGAGTAATTGCACCAACTTATGGCAACGCAGGAAGAAGAATTAGAACACCTAGTCATTTTGGATGTTCTTGGTGAGATTTAGAAGGATCGGTCACATGGTTGATAGTCTTCAGTATTTTCTGTGTTATAAGATGATCAACCATAGATAATGGATGGTCTTTACTAGAGACTGGATGTGGTAATAGCTACAAAGGTCTAGGTAGTTTCTAAATATTAGTTTGTATTTGTATTTTCGTATGAGTGTACTTGGATAAGTGTTGTTTAACTTGGTGTTCTTATGTTTCTTAAAGTGCTAGATGAAGTAAACTATAGGTGGTTAGTCTTTATGTAGATATTTTGTTAATCTCAATATAAAATATAATTTCGGTTGTGTGTATAAATGTGAATATCTTGGTGATTGTGTGGGTACTTGGATGGCTATGCCACAAATTTGTAATGATTTTGGACGCTTAAAATCTCATATCAAGTTGTTATTGAGTTTCATTGCAGCCTAAAAATTATTTAAGTTGAAGCCTTGAAGGTGGACTTGAAGTAATTTGGTAATGCTTGCCGCACTAGTACACAAATGGTCTTCTGACACGCCACTTATATTTTTCTTAGACACGTTTTGATTTTTCGCTTAGCTATATATCAGAAATCGTAGATGTATCCACGCCACTAAAAAACTATGTGTCTATTAAAAACACATTCAGCCACGTTGCACTCAGTTAGTGTGTCCATTATGTCCATTAAAAACCACGTTAAGCATGGTGTGCCCAAAAGGTACCATTTAGCAATGCCTGTTTTGTGTTTGTCAAAGAACATGTCCATAGATTGTTCTATGGACATGGAAAAATTTAGCAATATGTTTTCCACGCCACTCCAAAGATTTCTGAGCGTGTCTAAAGGGTTAGTTTTATTAGACACGCCACTATATAGATTTACCCGCATGTCTAAAAGGTAGGTTTGTTGGATACGCCAGTTCATAAATTGTTCTAGCGTGGATTAAATATTAGCTCATTAGACACGCCACTTCGGAGTTTTTTATGCGTGTCTAAAGGGTAGGATTTATTGGACACGCAAGTTCGTAGATTGTTCTACGTGTCCAAATGGCTCCATTTAGACACGCCCTTTGGGAGACTCTCTGTGTGTCCAAAATGACACCATTTAGACACGTCAGTTCGAGTAACAGGGTACATGAAATAGGCAGTAATTGGGGATCGAGCCCCCAAGTCCCAAAGTTAATTTTACAACTTACATATTAATTTTGGGCTAGTCCATATGCTAATTTTACAACTTAGCCCAGGATTATTTATGGGCTTGTTATAATTCGAGGAATCTAAACATGGCTGAAGCCCGGGGTATAGCTTATTGGTTAATTATGGGCTTGATTTAAGATTTAAGAATTTATGTTCGGCAAAGAATTTATAAACTAGAATCCACAAGGTTTTTCTAACAAACCTTACCTTATTTGTTTCATAAAAAAAAGAGAAAAAAAAACTTATTTGTTTCTGTTATGTCAAATTCGCATCTGTGTAATGTTTGTGCTGTGCACATGTGTTTGTCGCTTAGGTTGTTTTTTTATTAAGGAGAAAGGTTAATCCTATTTATTTCTTTTGCTAAGCAACACACTAATTATATTAAACTAGAATAGAGTTACAAACATGTACAAAAGACTCCTTTCTTACATAGTGCAACAAAAAAAGAAGGAGAGGAATCCCAAGTAGCCTTTAGTTCAATGCTTTCTCGCATGAGAAGCATGTCTACCAGCTCTGAAGTTTTTGATATGTTTTATATAAACGAGGTTCATACCAGTATGATTATTTATAAGTTCACTAACAAAAACCAAAGACTGAAAACTTGTATTATTGCAGATTGGCGGAGAAGAAGTAAAGGGAATCCAGTTTGAAAGCCAAGAAAAAAAAGGTTAATCCATAAATGAAAAAAAAAAAATTATAAAATTAATAGAAACCTCATAATAGAGCAAAATCGAGTCTCGGCCCAAGGCAAAAGCCAACAAAAATCCTCATAAAGGACCAACAAATTGGCAACATTTGCAACAACATCAGTAAATTGGGAGAACTTGAGTATGTCATGATTTGGTTTTACCTTTGGCTTTCCCTATGGCTTTCTGTACAACTTTCCTTACCGCTTTCTCCTTACAGTCGGTCCTATAGTAATCATCCATGGATTCTTTGCGCAGGTCAAGTTGATCTACATGAGGCAAGTTAAATTCATTTCGACAATGAATTGCCTTACTGAATTCCTCGTCGACATCATGATAGACATCTTTGTAATTTTTTGTAGGTGATACTAACAAAATTCACTTTTTCTTATTCTCCTGGTATCTCACATAAAATACCTACTTAGCTTGTATGGCTATAATTGATGGATCCTCCTTGAGTCCTAACATATCAAGCTCAACCAAAATGTATCCAAGTCTTTCTTTTGAGACCCTTTTTTTATTGCCAACCCAATTACACTTGAAAAGGGGAATTTTATCTTCATGATAAGTCAGCACCCATATTTCTTGCAAAAACCGAAATAATCCTCCTGATCAAGGGTTACTCCCTTTTTTCCAATGTCCGTTTCAGTTGCATGTACGTAAACCTCGTTATTCTGGTTCATGAACCTTTATGAGATTGTGTGTGAAACATGTATCCATTGATCTGGTATGCTTCGAATTTCATTACATCAAGGTTCGGTTTCTCTGAGAGCCACCTTAGTCTCTCACTGACACTTTCTTTAGAGGATGCCCACTCTCTCCTAACCTAAAATACATTATACAGATTATCCTTTATCTTGACACAAAAATTATATGGAAAAAGTAACATTTTCTAGCAAACTCTTACCTCATTTTTTAGCCATTCCATGAATGTTTCACTATGTCGTTTTTACCGGTGTGCTTCCCGTTCATTGGGATTTTTTCGTGTAAAAAAAAATGTTTCAGCTGGGAAGTACAATGATAAATGCTATTATCTTTTCAAAAAAATTCACATGCTAAAAATGAGGAAAATGAAAAAAAACAAAAAAGTTTAAAACTAATACTAACCTGATGCAAGGAACAACTTCAGGCGAATTCTGCAGTACATTGAAATGCGCTTTCTCCCATAGTTCAGCAATGTTAACCGTCAATTTACCAGCTGATATTCCTTTTCCCTCTAAAGGAATTGAATCTTCACCAGTGTCAGATGAGTTATGCTTATCAGGTGGAATTCCAACTGTCTTCATGTTTCTTTGGTACTCACTGAACATCTTTATTGTCTCTTCTGCAATATTCCCTTCAGCAACGCCTCCTCCGGGTCTGTTTCTTTTTCACACGTGCCTTTTAATAACATTCATGCACCTTTCAAAGGGATACATCCATTGAAAGCATACAGTACCACATAATTTAACTTCCCTGGTAAGATACACAGTTAAATGAACCATGATATCGAAAAAGGATGGAGGAAAGTATTTCTCTAGTAAGTACACCGTCAGGTAGAGATCATCCTTCAATTTGTCTAGCTCTACCACCTTGATTTCTTTGCTTGATATTGCTCTGAAAAAGTAGCAAAACCTGATAATAGTGTATCTTGTTGGATGTGGCATAATTGATTTAATCATAATAGGAAAAAACTGCTACATTAGCATGTGATAGTCATGTGATTTTAGTCCGATAAGCTTTCCGTCTTTCTGAATCACCAGGGTTGAAAAGTTTGAAAAATACCCTTGTGGAGCCTTTAACTATAATAATGTTTGACTTTTCCTTTTCTTCCGTGGTTAATGTGTAACATACTACGGAAATCCTCCTTTGCCATCTGGCTCAGGATGCAGCTTTGATTTGAACCCCTGAGCCTGCAGATCTAATCAAGTATTCACTCCATCTTTCGTCTTAAATTCTATGTTCAGCATTGTTCCGACAAGGATCTCGCAGACATTCTTTTCGACGTGCATGAAATCTATACAATGGTGGACAAGATGATGCCGCCAATAGGAGAGGAGCCGGAACCATAGTTTGAGATTTTTCCAATAATTATCGTCACCCCCCGTTGACCTTTTTGGTTGGATTGTCCTTTGGACTCTCTTCAATTTATCTTTCCACCACTTCCTGGATTAACCTGCATCAATTCCACTTTAATGTCCCCCGGTCCCTTTCCCCATGAATTCTCTATAGATCTTACCTTCTCGTATATTTGTTACCGGATCTTATGTTCCGGAGCTGCATCGTATTCTTCTTGTCCATTGAACCCCTTCTATTTTTGAATGGATGATTATATGGTAGATATCTTCTATGACTGATATAAAACTCTTTATTATAGTTTCTGAGTCTGACATACATAGTGTTTTTCCCACACACCACACATGTCATTTTCCCGAGTATTTGCAACCACACAGTGTACAAAGAGCAGGGTAACCATTTAGTGTCCATAAAACAACTGCATGTAGAGTAAAATGCTCTTGTGGATACGCATCAAAACATTCGACTCCATCAAGTAAGCGCTTAAGATCCTCAGCGAAAGGTTCCATCATAACATCGATGTTGTTACAAGGCGTGCCATCTATCAGTAATAACAGCATGGTGAACTTTCTTTTCATACAAAACCACGATGGAAGGTTGTAAATCACGATCATAATTGGCCATACACTGTGATGTTTCAACGTGCTTTTGTTTACGTCAACTCCCTCATCCGAAATGCCTAGCCGCAGATTTCTAACATCATCATTGATTTTTTTGTATCTTTCATATATCGTTTTCCATTGTGGTGAGTCTTCCGGATGCCGTAAAACACCCTCGTCTTTATTTCTATGCTTGTTGTGCCATAATATGTACTCGACTATTTTCTTTGACTGAAACAGCCGTTGAAATCTGGGGATGATGGGGAAATACCACAAGACTTTTGCCGGAATATTCTCGTAAACCTCTTGTGTATTCGTGTCAACTTTCCATCTTGGTTCCCCATAGGTGGGACACTTGACTTCATCCTTGTACTCTTTCCTATAGAGAATGCAGTCATTAATTTATACATGTATCCTTTCATACCCTGAACCCAATTGTTTCATCACCTTCTTAGCTTCATATGTATTTTTCATCAATTTATTTTTTAGAGGGAGCATACCTTTTAACAATGGTAGAAGTTCATTAAAGAACTTGTATGATACTCCGTATTTTCTCTTCAAATTGAACAACTTACACATTGCAGATATCTTTGTATATTTGGAACATCCTCCATAGATAAGTTTTTGAGCATCTTCCAGTCGCTTTAGTAATTTATCAGATTCTGTTGGGAAATGATCTATTAAAGTTTCAACCATTTCTCTATTATCTACAGCATCTGTTGGGTAATCAATTCCTTCTTCATAGTGCGGATCATCGTAGCCATCAACAGGCCTCCTTCTTGGTGACTCCCCATGCTTATCCCATATGGTATACTTTGGATTTATTCCCCTAGATTGTAAATGGTACCTAACCTTATCCAATTTGCGATGATAGAGGTTTATACAATCCACACATGGACATGGAATCCTAATTGGTTCGTCAGCGTCATGTGATTCCACCGGATTCGCACTCTTCCAATGGTGGACAACATTCTTTAACATTGACTCCATCAACATAAGGTTGTCTGGTTCTATTAGTACCCATCCAAGATTTATCCATTTGTCTAGGATCCATTATAAATTTTCATCTGCCTGGTCACAGAAAGAACTAGTCATTACCACCTGTAAAAACGTTGTTGTGGTTCTAATAAAATCTTAATTATCGTTGCAAAGAGCCTTAATTACGTATAAAAAGATTAATCACAAACCACAATCTGAAGTTCAATTATCATATGAGTTATACCAGAAATAAGAGATTAACTACCTAGATATATTCATTTGCATAAGAATAAATTTTAATCATCCAATGACCATTAGAGTTATAATCCCAGATAATAAAAAAGTAATGAACAGAAATACTTACACGGTCGAACCGAGTATGCAGCAAGTTGAAGCAAAAATGATAGGGGAACGGTTTTGGTAGGATAATGATCAAAGTAAACCACTTGTTTTGTTTTCTAGGGATAGATTAGAAGATTTAAGAGTAAAACATAAAATATTTTAAGAGATGAAAGAGATGAACAGAAATGCTTGTTCAAACTTGGGAGGAGTTATTTTTGGCGGTTTTTCTTCTTAGGGTAAAGAATGAACTGTAGTGTAAATGGCGATCAGTCAAAAAAGGAAGGTAATATCTTTATTTATAACAAGTGTATCTCATGGACGGCTAGTTGGACGTGCCATTTTAAAAAAATTCTCAGTCAAGCCTAAAAAACAATCGTATATTTTTTATTATACTGCACAATTTTCTGCTTTGACGGCTCTAAAAAAACTAAATTAGATGCGATTAACACTCATTCCATACCGAAATTACAAAACATTTATATGATTAATGCACGAATTAGAAAAATAAACAATTGATAGGTAATTTTATAAAATGTGGAGTTGCTGAAGTTGTTATATAACCTTGAAAAAGTATTAACATAACTAAATTTTAAGTTCGAATGGACGCTAACATGCATAACAAGATATCATATGTTGTTTCAAGTGATTTCTGAATGTATACATGAACTCTGGATGAACTTCCTTCAAAATCATCAAAACACAATACATTTACATGTGAGCAAATGTTTTTCGTCGTCAATGTCACCGTCTTATTCTTCCCTATGTTCAGTCCATATGGTATACTTTGCATTTATTCCTTTAAATGATAAATGGTATTTAACAATGTACACATTGTGAGTGTAGCATCTTAAACATTTCACACATGGACATAAAATCCTAATTGGTTCATCAGCATCACGTTATTCGATTCGATCCACAATATCCCATCGGTGGACAACATACTTTATAAATGTATTTACTCCATCAAGATAAGGATCTTTGGTTCTATCGGTACCCATCCAAGATTTATCCATTACTCTAGGATCCATTGTAAATTCTCAGCTACCTGAATGTCACGTTAAAAACTTGTCATTACCACTTGTTGGGGTCCTAATAAAATTCTTTAATTATCCGTTGCAAGATTCATATGTATACAAAGTATTCACGGACCACAATCACTTATTCAATAATCATATGCATGATTTATACCAAAAAACATGGATTAACTATCTACACAAATAAGGAAATGCAAATATGAAGCAACTTTGAGTCATCACTATACCAAAAAGTTCACATGCTAACCACCAGTATCCCAATAAAGTTTCCAAAATACAATACCAAACAATTACCAAAAAGGTTAAACTAGGGATCCAAATTTTCACAATCTAACTCTCAGTCAGACCAGGACTCCAAACTCTCATTCTTTATTTTTCTTTATCAGATGTTTCAACCATAATTTTGGTCTTCTTCCTGCTCCGACTCGGATTTGTAAATAGTATCCAGACCTTTTTTGATTGCAAGCTTCTCCCAATAAGCACACTTGTTAAAGACTTGTTCATTTTTGAAATAATAAAATTCATCTGCATGCCTTGATTCAAAAGTTGGTGGTAGCCAGAGGTTCTTGCTTCCCTTGAGCCACTTTCTGATTTGCGTATCTTGGAACAAATGTAGAAGCCTTCTCTGCTTTTCCATTTCTTCTAAAGCCTTCTTTTCTTTCTCTGCTCTCATCCTTGCTTGTTCTGAGCTGGCTCATTAAGTTCGCCAACAATGTCATTTGTTGTTTGAAGATGGGTCATCTTAGAGGTAACCTCTCGGTCCTCCATATCAATACAAATTCTTTTACCCTTGTTATTGTTATCATTCATATCATCCCATGTGGCCCCCCCCCCCCCCTCCTCTTTTCATTTTTTCTGTTATAAATGTCTCGAAATCTAGCTAGATTAAAACTAAGTCCTTATTTCGAATATAGTAAAACTAGAACATCAAAAATTAGAACATCTTCTTTGGATAATAGAAAAAACATACCTTTTTTTTATGAAGTCTAGTATTGCACCACTGTGTTGTCCACAAAGAAACGTATAACGAGTACTGTTAAAGCTGGATCATGTCAAATAATCAAACACCATTATTACATATAGAATCAACCATCCAGAGTATAGCATCTTGCATCTGTTTTGTGCTATGTGAAACAACAAAGTATGACATTACAATAAAAAAAAAATTGCCTCCGCTAATTGACTATACAATATCATTACATGCATACCACACCGAGGCATCAGACAAAACTCATGATAAAATCATCAATCAACAAAATCCTCAAATGACAATCGAATAAGAGCCTTATAATTTTTTAGATATTGCTCTCCAGAACCATCCAACCAGATGCTTATAAAAAAAAAACCTTCTCAATTTGCAAAATAAATAAATTTTGTTTAATAATAAAAATCATATGATTAAAAATCCTTAAAATCAAAAACAGCTAAATACCAAAAAGATCAATTGATGAATATATTGAGCAGAAAGACTTACATGCTTGAATTGCTAAAGAGATGCTGCAACTTGACACAGAACTGAAAGGATGGTTTTGCTTGGAAGATGATCAAATTTAACACCTTGTTTAGTTTTCTAGAGAGATTTCTTTATGGTTCAAGCAAAATTATATGCGTATAACTAAAACTGAATTATAACCATTCTTATCCTACTGTAGAAGCTCCTATTTTGACTGCTTTACACACTCTCCATATTTATCCTAGATTTTGTTTGTTATATTCATGGTAAGCATATCCCACATTATACTTAGATTTTGATACTAGATATGCATATAAAAAATAAAATTATATATGACTCTATATCATTCCATAGCTTATTATCTTTGTTGCCCCTTTAATCCAGAATACAAATAATAAAACGTGCCTTCTTGTACGCGTATAAGAAAATACATATACATATGGTATAAGATATAGTATATTTAGTGATTAGATGCGTCGTAAAAAGCGCACCATAAGAAAGCTAGAAAAAAATGAGAAGGGGATTACAAAAAAGTTGATGTGAAAATGAGTTCTAATGAGAATTCTTTAGTTCCTGGCAATGGGCCAGCAAGCAAGAATCCTCCTCCCCCCAATGGTTTTGCTTCTTGGGATGACTTTGTGGAAAGCATTGATTCCCTTCTCCTTCCAATGAAGATGTTTATAATGATCCTCCTCCCAAGGGTTTTGCATCTTGGGATGACTTTGATAAAAGTTATGGTGATCATATGAATAATGATTTCAATGATTGAATCCAGTTTTTGGTTTATTTTTTCGCACTGTTGTTTTGATTACTTCGAGTCTAAATTGGATATTTGGATGTCATCAATTCTTCTGGCATTTGTAATATTTAAAACATTGTAACCCAAAAAAAAAACCTCGTGGTCGAATCATGTTGAATCGATACGAGTAAAAATTGATTAATAAGCATCAAATGAGTAAATATTATATAATATGTTATAATATAGAGATTAACAAGAGTTTGACAAACTGAGTGGAGCTGAATAAGAATGCACTAATGGTTATAATAACCTTATTACTTGATAAAATACAATGTAGTAATTTTATTGATGATAAGTAATTGTGTGAGTGACATGGATATCGTCATCGCACGTCTCCGATACTCCTCAAAATCGTCCAATGAGACCATGCTCTTCATGTGAGGAACTATTTTAACACACGTTCCAAACGATATTTTCCCCCAGATTTCCCTCAAAGTTCCAGTGGGTGTTTCATAAAGCAATATACATCGGGCGTCCAACAATAGTATGTCGTTGTTCTTACCCAAGGAAATCGGAGCATAACATGGCCATTCATACCATGGTAACTTTATTATAAACTGGTGTCCCCAATTTCATTCCCCGAGTTCCCCAGGAGGTGCGTCAAAAACATTGTTATCGTCTAATGTCCAAAAATGTATGCTGACCTCTTGATTACGATCATGTACGTAGTACGCACAGAGAGTAACTCCAAACAGCATCAGCGCAACGAATGGGAATTCATCCTCAGGTATATGAGTATGGTAATGAGTATGTGTTGAACGTCTCACTCCTCAAATTGAAAGACACTATCATTGAGTACGTGTCGTTTATCCAAAAAATACACCCGTGTGCATATACACCTGATCCACGTAATCTTACAGAAATATCCTCAAGGTTCCTTCATCCCATCTTGTCGCCGAGAGTGTTTACTTAAACTTTTCCCGCCGGGATAATTCGAACCACCTTATATTTATCAGTACTTTGACAGTAGCCGAAACCTCCTATTAAGCTCATGTATCCACCGTCCGGCTGCCCGGATTTTTGAGGGAGATGGATGTGCTGACCTGTTTCTGGATTCAAAATATAAACAGGATTTTGGAAGGAGTCGTGGTAGACATATAAACACGCGAGACTGTTGCAATACCCAACCAACGGATGTATAAAATACCATATAAGTTTATCTTCCGGATGACTGTTGTCTAAAAAATTGGTCATATTCTGCTTAATGTCCTTACTAGTCGAGTCAGAATCTTCACTGGAACCTAAAATATATCGATGTTGGTCATATTTTGCTTTTGGACCTATTATGTTGATTCTGAATCTTCATAAGAACCTTAAATGTACTAATGTTGGTGTATTCTGCTTAATGACTTATTTTATTTAGTCATAATTGTCATCGGAACCATTAATGTACCGATGTTGGTCATATTTTCTAAATAACCTAATCAGTTTAGTCATAATCTTCACTGGAACCCTAAATGTACCGGTGTTGGGCATATTCTGCTTAATGAATTTTTTATTGAGTTAGGATCTTCAAATAAACCCTAAATGTACCAATGTTGGACGTATTCTGCTTAATAACCTTATTAGTTGAGTTAGTATTTTAAACGGAACCCTTAATATTTTACTGATGTTGGTCATATTTTCTTAATGACATCATCAGTTTAGTCATAGTTTTCAATGAAACCATTAATGTACCGATGTTGGTCATATATTCTACTTTATGACTTCATCACCTAGTTGAGTCAGAATCTACGCCGGAACCCTAAATGTATTGATGTTGGTCATATTCTGCTTATGACTATCTATTGAGTCAGAATCTTCACCTAAGCCTCTAAATGTATCAATGTTGTGCGTATTCTGCTTATGAATTTTTATTCTGAGTCAGGATCTTCAATGAAACCCTAAATATACCGATGTTGGTCATTTTCTGCTTAAAGACCTCATCAGCTGAGCCAGAATCTTCACCAAAACCCTAAATGTATCGATGTTGGGCATATTTTGCTTAATGAATTATTTTATTGAGTTGGATATTCACAGTAACCTTAATGTATCGATGTTGGACGTACAATGCTTAATAACCTTATCAGTTGCGTCAGGATTTTAAGGAAAACCCTTAATATTTTGCCAATGTTGGTCATATTCTGCTTAATGACCTTATCAGTTGAGTCATAATCTTTACTGGAACCCTAAATATTGAGGTGTAAATTGGGTTGTGCCAGCACGTTTACGGCACAATACAACATGTTAAAATTCGAGCACAACACAACACAACACGTGATCTGGCACGACAAGTTAGCTTAATGGGAAGTGTTATGCCAGACTAATAGGTATTGGCATGGTACAGGTAACGGCACAGATAAGCACAACACGCAGCACAACATGGCACTTTAACAAAGTACGGCATAACATGCATAAAACACTACACAAAACGGTACAATACATCACATTTCATGTATATTTCACTAAAGAGTCTTTATTCTAGCCCATATATGACATTTTATATCCGTTATATTAACATATTTCTACACTAACATATATAATATTTAAATATATAAAAAATATTTTCATTTGGAAAACATAAAATAAGGGAGATGGCATAGCACAACACCGCACATCATGGTTATTTTTCTGGCACAACACAACACGACACGCAACACATGACTTCGTGGGTTATGATGTGCTGGGCCGACACGTTTTACACCTCTACCTAAATATATCGATGTTGGTCATATTCTGCTTAGTGACATATTATGTTGAGTCATAATTTTCAACGAAACCATTAATGTACCCAGGTTGGTCATATTCTTCTTAATGACCTCATCATCAGTTGAGTCACCGGAACAATAAATGTATTTATGTTGGCCATATTCTGCTTAATGAATTTTTCTATTCTATTAAGGGAATAGATCTTATATTTTTTATACGTGATTAATAGTTAGATCAATGATAACATTCTATGCTTCAAAGAAAGAAAATGATAATAGTCTTGAAAATTAAGGTTTAATGCAAATGAATGAAAATGATCTGGATGTTTTGTAACTGAAGGGCAATTTGGAATCTGAAAGAATTGGGATCTTTTTAATAGACGAATTAGAGATTGAAAGTGGTGTTTTGATACCAAAATACAAGACCAACGTGTGTTATGCCAATAAAATAAAAAAATGGGAAACAATTGTAAATAAGCTTTATCTTAATTAGCAAAATAAAAAAAATAGTAAAACTGCTATTGTATTATTTTATTAAAAAATAACTTAAAAAAGTATAAAATATCATCGATATCATATACCGTACTTCTGATCAATAACAAACCTATTAAGTTAATCTAGTCTTCTTGCATCATCAACCAAAGATGCCATATTTTTATGGTCGAAATCCCGAACCAATTGTTCTTGAAGTTGATCCACTTGTTCTTGAAGTCGATCAACCTTTAGTTGGAGACTGAAAATATCCCGATCAAAGGGACAACTGCGTCTACTCTCTCCACGGACAAATTCCACAGAATGTTCATCGATATCAAATGCATTAATCTCATGTAAATACCAGTAATTTGCATGATTCCTCATGCAGATTATAAATACGCCGACTCTAGGATGAAGAACTCTAACATCGTACTCTGAGATCTTAAAATCGTCTCCTAGGGTATTTCTAAGTGAATTGTATCTAACATCTACAGGACACATAAAAAAAAATTTGGTAGCAATAAGATTTGCAGTTCATTCTGATAGAAAGGAAAGGAAGAGTGATTTGCAGAAGAAAAACAACTTTGAGTAACGTGTGATATTCTTCTACACATATTCGACCTGTTTCATGTTATAAATGAACACACCGGGTCAAATCACAAGTGTACACCTACAAGTCAGAGTTTAATGGTACGTAAATTTTGCCAATTTGTTATATTGGACTATACCAATATGAGAAAACAACTAATATAAATGTGGTGTTATTTTCGTACAAAACCCATATATATAGGGAGAGTGATATGGAAACTTATATATTTGGTGTTGACAATTAGATATTGTGGCCAATATAATTTAGGTAACTGAGTGGGGTTCAGACATGGTACGAGCAAACATCCGAGGGAGATCTTTCTCTGCCAAATAGCATCGATACATTACAAAATCAACTCCCCTTTGTCTTTCTCTGTCTCTCTCTCGAGCCTCTTCTTCTAGATCAGTGGATGGCTCATTGCTTCCACCCTCATCAATTTCATCAATTTCTTCACCTTACTCTTCACTTTCACTTTTTGTGGCACTTCTTGTGTTGCTCTAATAACGTTCATATCTCTCTTGCCTTGCTTGCCTTTCTCTCATCTCTCTTGCACCTTTTGCATCACTTTTTCTTATCTATAATCGGAACTCATCTTCATTCACAATCCTTTTCCTATCAAATTCTTCCTACCTCTTCTTCCTGGGAATTTCCTATTCTAAATAGGAAATCACTGTCTAAGTCTCTTCACTTGTTAATGCATGAGTTGCTTGTTTTGAGTGTTCTAATGCTGGCGATTGATTTTCACCAGATCTTGTCTGCAGCATTGTTTGGCTCAGCCATCTCTTAATATTTTTCTCTCTGGAGGTTTTCTTTTTTTTAGGTTTTAATTAAGAGTATTTGCTAGTTATATAGAGAGAGAGAGGTTAGATATATTTTTTATCCTTTTATAGAGATAGAGGTTAGATATATTTTTCTAGAACCATCATTACTCCTCGATAATAGCTGTCTCATCTCTTAACTCCCCCCAGCACCATTATGAGGAAATTGGTCTGTCACCTAATTTGAAGTCCATAAGTGTAGCAATAATTTTATTAATTGATTTTTTGAAGATTCAGTACCTGTATAATTTTGTTGAAATTAGTCATATAGATAACCAAATTTTGTTATTCAGGTTCAGCACCTGTATAATTAGATATGCTTCTCTGGGGAATAGGAGTGAGGAAAAAAAAAGAACAGTAATAAACGATTATAAAAGGGGAATTATTCATAAGTGCACAAAATATTTAAATTTCCATATCACTAGACTCATTCATAAGTATACAAAATATATCAATTTCCACATCACTAAAAATATGGCAGCAAATAAATAATGAGATATGGAATGAATATTTCATGTATATCTAAATCTATGGAATGAATATTTCATGTATATCTAAATCCATGTATATTTCATGTGGATTCGGATAGTGATAAGATATCAGGGATGGATAAAGATGGCAATCATGTAGCATAGGTTGAGTAAGAAAGGAAAGGATCTGAATATGATGATGAGGAGGAGGATAGTGCAGAGGGAGATTATGGTCCTGCTGCTTCTTCCAGCAGTGATAATTTCAAAGACTACTACTATAAAGAAGAGGAGTTTGATAGCAACTTTGATGATGATTAGTGATGATCATTTGTTGTTGTTGGAACTGAAGGATCCCAGTCTTCTGTTATCTTCTATCGTATAGTGCAAAAGGGTTGTTTTTTTGTTGACAAAGATCAAACTCGGTAATAGTAGTAGTTTTATAAATTTGCTTGCTTTAGGTATAGGAGGGATTATCCGTGGAGAAAATTATGGTTTTCATGTTTGTTTTGCGAAGCGCATTTACAGAAATTGTAGTAATATTGCTGAAATATGGGATGTGAGGGATGGGATGCTGATTGCGAAGTAGATGGGCATTCAAAATCTGATTGTTGAAAGTGACTCAACATATGCGTTTCAACTTGCAATAATGTCATTGAGGTTCCATATATTCTTCGTGGATTGGTGAATGATATTGACAATCTGAAGAAAAGTTTTCAAAGTATTGATTTTGAGCAAAGGTACAGGGAGGCTAATTTTGTTGTTGATGTGCTTGCCAAAGATGGTGCAGCTAAGGAGATAGATGGAGTTTGAGTTTCTACACCTCTATCGACTTTTTTTAATCTGTTAAATGAGGATTTGAGGGGAAAGGTTAGTTTTGGGATGGTAAATGTTGTTAGCTAGTTTTTCTGGACTTGTTGTCCAATTATCAAAAAAATAAAATAAGGCCTAGATAAGTTTTTTAACTTTCAAGCATTGAATGTTTATATCGAAGGTTAATGAATTCGTTTAAACTCGCTCCTCGGATTTTACTAAATATGTTTGGTTTTATTGCATAATCTCTTATAATGGTATTTTAGAGATATATAAGGGAAATTTCACTAAAATATTTTGAATTCGAGTCTCTGAAAATCCAGATTTTCCTTCCAATTTCTTATACAATATTTATAAATTTATATTTGATTTAGAGCATGATTAAACTTTTGAATGACCATTGGAGATGTTCTTATATAAAAAAATCCAAACTCAAATTTACTACTAACAAATGAGGTATTTGCCTAATTTATGTACATTTGAGCAAAACCAATACAATTTTCTAAATTTCTCCTAATTTATTGCTCTTAATTCCTAATTTCTAAATCCAAGACCAATATACACTTTAAGTCAATCGGTAAACCATTTCGATTTTGGGCGAGTTTCAAGTCCTATTTTCCCGAGTTTTGGCAAGTTCCAAGTCCGATTTTCCCTAGTTTTGATGTTTGTAGCAATATATATAATCAAGGGTACTCTTAGGTCTCTAATATGTATATCTAAGTGTCAGGACAAGTTTTGGCGAGCTCCAAGTCTGATCTAACAGATCCTCTAACTACATGAAATTCCGGATTTTGTAACATTACAACCACGTTGCAAATACTCTGTATCAAAACATGACCAACATCGATACATTAAGGGTTTCGGTGAAGATTATTACTCAATGGATCTTTAAGCAGAATATGACCAACATCGGTACAATTAGGGTTCTGGTGAAGATTCATTTTCATATATAGGAATGAGTCATTAAGTAGAATATGATCGACATCGGTACACTTATGGTTCCTGGGAAGATTCATTTTGATATATTAGAATGAATCATTAAGCAGATCATGATCTACATCGATACATCGTAATAGGGTTCCGGCGAAGATTCATTTTCATATATTGGAATGAGTCATTAAGCAAAATATGACCAACATCGGTACATTTTGGGTTTCGGTGAAGATTCATTTTCATATATTGGAATGAGTCGTTAAGAAGAATATGAACAACATCGACACATTTATGGTTCCTGGGAAGATTCATTTTAATATATGGGAATGAGTCATTAAGCAGATTATAACCAACATCGGCACATCAAACTAGGGTTCCGGTGAAGATTCATTTTCATATATTGGAATGAGTCATTATGAATAATATGACCAACATCGGTACATTTAGGGTTCCGGTTAAGATTCATTTTCATATATTGGAATGAGTCATTAAGCAGATTATGACCAACATTGGTACATCGAATTAGGGTTCCAGTGAAGATTCATTTTCATATATTAGAAAAGTCATTAAGCATATAATATAACCAACATCGGTACATTTAGGGTTCCGGTGAAGATTCATTTTCATATTTTGGAATGAGTCATTAAACATAATATGACCAACATCGACACATTTAGGGTTCCGATGAAGATTTATTTTCATATATTGGAATGAGTCATTAAGCAGATTATGACCAATATCGGTACATCGAACTAGAGTTCCGTTGAAGATTCATTTTCATACATTAATCATATGATATGACCAAAATCAGTACATTTAGGGTTCCCGTGAAGATTCATTTTCACATATTGGAATGAGTCAGTAAGCAGAATATGACCAACATCGGTACATTGAGGGTTCCCGTGAAGATTCAGACTTAATATAATTGGTCTATTTTTTTTTATTCATTTTGAACTCAAGTCGATGGTATCATCACCCAACAACTTTACCATTGTACTATAGTGACAAATCGGTTATAATTGACCAGAATACCCTTACAAATAATGGGATCATGAAGTTTTTTAAAAAAAAATTTAGCAAAAATGTGTTTTTAAATCATTATAAATAATTGGAGCATAAAGTAATAGTATGTTTTTAGCATAAATGACCAATATATCCTTATAAGTAATTGGATGAATGAAATATATATGGTTTATCAAATTTAGGAAACGTAACTGTTAAACCCTGAAAAGGATTAAGTTATTCTAGATTCACTTTATCAAGTACAAGTATCGAATAGGCAAGAGATGTAGTTAACAGATGGGCTCATTACCCTCCATATTTAGGATCTCAACCCTTGTTACATAACTCCCAAAATTGAATCGATGGTAGAGATTAGAGATTAAAAGGTCACGTGCACACTCGTTAGAGAGTGTGCACAAAATCGGACTCAAAGATTCCGGTCTGCCAATGAACCACAAAAATCTACCGAGGTGAAATTAGAAGAGAAAAAGATAATTGGTCGGGAACAGCTGAGAGTCTGAGACATAACTCCATCCATTTCTAATAGAAGTATTAGATTTAATCAGTTATTAGTACTATAATCAGTTATTAGTACTTATGTGAAACATAGATTTAAGCATAGATTTAGGTTTAATCGATCTCTCATAGAAGTATTAATTGACACTGATTCATAATTTTGGAAATGCAAATCTGGGTTATCTTCATCTAAGGTATGTTATTCATTCATTTTCTTTGAACCGAATTTTTTTCAACATTTTGGAGGTTTAATGATTTTACAAAGTGGAGGTTTTAAACTATTGATTTTGAATGATGCAATTTCTGATGGTGATTATGAACATCTTTATCTTTCAGATCTATACGCAGTTGTAGATTTTAGGTTTATTTGTATCTGATGTTGTTGTGAATTGTATCATGTTTTGAGGATGTTTTGGTGATTATGAACATCCCAGTAGCATGTTTTATGCCTCCACCAAGTAGTTTTATGTGTCAGTTGATTTTATAAGTTGAATATTATGCAATCCTGATTCATGTTATTGACAGATGATCTAAAGCTTATTCTACCGTTTAAGAATATTGGTTGTTGAACTTAGACTCAGACATAGTATTTGGTTGTAGGATGTCAGCATTAGTGAATAAAGCTTGTATTCTGTTTTAAGAAGCATCATCTAAGGAATCAATATAATTTCAAGAATCTTTTTGATTTGTATTCTTTGTCAGATTGTAGAATAAAATTAGGTGTGCATAATCCTCCACTAAGTAGTGTTTGTGTCAATTATGTGCAAGTCGAATACGACGTAACCAACGCAGGCCAATTTTTGTTAATCATGTATTTGACAAAAGATCTATAGCTTGTGATTCTTTTTGAACTCTTATTCTGTGCTGGAGTGTTATTTTTTTTCAATTTCAAACATATATATGTTCATCATTTGTTCCCTTTGCCAGATTGTAGATTAAAAATAGGGGTGTATATGCCTCTCTGCCAAATAGTGTCCACTGTTATTAGATATTATTAGCACAAGGCTTTAACCAACAAGATGGGGTACATTTTTCAGAAACCTTTAGTCCAGTTGTGAAATCTACTACAATAAGGTGTGTATTGACTATTGCTTTGACAAAAGTTTGGGATATTAGACAGTTGGATGTATCAAATACTTTTCTCCATGGTTTCCTTCATGAAGATCTTTATATGACTCAGGCAAAAGGTTGTGTTGATAAGACTCATCATGATTATGTTTATCATTTGAAAAAGTCACTTTATGGACCAAAACAAGCTCTTAGGGCTTGGTTTGAGAGGTTTAGTGGATTTCTGGAAGGAATTTTCAATGAAGGAGCTAGGTTCTTTGCACTATTTCTTGGGTATTAAATGTACTAGGTCTGCAAATTATATTCTTCTTACACAGAATAAGTATGCACTACAACTTCTTTAAAAGGCTGATATGTTAAACTGTGACCATGCTAGGACACCATTTGTTGCATGTCCAAGGATTTCTCTATACAATGGTCATCCTCTGGAAGATGCTGCTTTCTGCAGAATTTTAGTTGGAGGTTTGCAATGCTTGACTCCGACTAGACCTTATTTATGCTTATCTGCCAATTATGTTTTCCAATTTATGCATGCTCCCATTGTATCTCATCTTCAACTTGTAAAGAGAATTCTGAGATTCATTAAGGGTAGTATAACTGTGAATTGGACTGAATAGAGAATCAAAGGTGTAATTTCAAACATAGATGTACCTTATGCAAACCTAGAGAATTGCAGGGCAAACTATTAAGAAGGACTAAAATGACTTGTTTTTCAGTATGTATTTATTTTCAACGCAGTTTACTCTTGCATTTTATATGATTGTGCCCATTTTTTATTTGCTTTGTGTGGTTTTCAACTACCTGTTCCAGTTCTTTGATCATAATTTTTAGTTTCTAGATTACTACATGTATCTCCAACATCATCAATACCCAACAATCCAACTATACCCAATCATCGGACAATATAAATAACCTTACTTCATCATATTGTGTTTTAAAAAAGTTACAACCTTTTTGTACATTAGTGTTGAGCAACATTTAGCAGCAACGCTATCATTTCATACCTAGTTACATGTTTATAAACTAAAACATTAAGGAAAAATTGATATGCCCTTTACATGTATCTCTCCTTCTTATACACCCAAAATCCAAAAACCAAAAAAAAAACACAATTTTCCCCTTCATCGTCCCCTGCATTTCCAGTATCCATTACCACTTCCACAATTTCATTGAAACTTCCAAACAACAAAAAGAAAACATTATTCAGTGAATCACCATTTTCATTAGACCTGATGTAATTTTAGATAGTGGTAAAAACGGGTTTGTTTCTCTCGAACTTGTGAAGACTGAATTTAGATTTTAATAAACTAATTTTTAAAATAAAAATATGCACAAAAGATTAAAATAATATTCACAAATTACTGAGGTTATGGATTTCACCATTAACCAATTTAAAGTGATTCAGTCTACTCAATATTCATGCAATTCTTTCGTTTAATTTGATTCTAAAATATTGCAACAAGTAGATTTCTAGAATAACAATTGTATAACAAAAGCATGGAATATTTGAACCCTAGGCAAAGCATATACCATCTAACGAAATCACAACTGCTTAATAAAAACATTTAATCAAATTTTTAATCAAGGCAAATAGTCATAAAAGAAATTGTAAAAATTAATTAAAAATAGAAATCTACCACTTTTATTGAAACAATGGCTTCCTCCGTCACCTCAGCAAATGGGGTTTAGCTCTTCATGATCAACACTTTCTCAAAATAATTTTACAAAGCTCAAAAAGTGCTAAACAAGAAGAAATAGAAAAGAAAATCGTCACACAAAAATCTGAGACGCTTATAAGCGTTACAGTGGCGTATTCTCTGCGTTACAGAAGAGAGAACAGATTACGCGAAAAGAACGGACTAGTGTTGCTGTAAAATTACGACTGTTTCAGCAACTCTATCAGCGACGTTTCAGACCTGCCTTATGTTCTTCAGGTTCTTCACAGCAGCAGCAGAAATGAGTTTGTCTGTGTATTTTTTTTCGATTCTTTTCTCGGCCAAAGGCCTCGACCAACCCCCCAAATGGTCTGTAGCTATTCTCTATTTATAATAGACACCAATCAACTCCCATATCTCCTTAATTTCCTTTCTCTTAATTCACACAGATCTCCCTTTCTCACGGGAAGATATTTTCTTCATTTGTTTTGATCCTGATTTTGTTCTTCCGGTGATTCTGTGTATTCCCTTTGTTGTACTAGATATTATCTTCTCTTTAAACCCAAATAATATCTCACAGAATCACATGATGTTCATTATACAGGAAAATCAATTTTCCCGATATTTCTCTCTTCCTTCCTGATTTAGCAAGAATCACATATTTGATGTGATTTTGTTGTGGTAAACATGTTCACACGATAGGGTATTGTATTAACTGTTAAGAATCCCAAAAATATGCTTTCAATTCACGTACAGATTCTTCTCAATAGAGAGAGGAAATTTTCCCGCCAAGACATTATTTCAAACGGAAGCAAGTGGGTGCCTGTAACAAATGAGCGGGTGCCTTTATCAATTTGTTGGGGTGCCCATATCCACAACGAAGGTGCTTTTAACACTTTTTAGCTGATTTTCTATCATCGTTTATTCTCCAATAATTCCTACAAATTAAATAAAAAACACAATAATAATACACAAATGAGTATCAACAAAATATAGAATTGAGAATAAAACAGACACAAAAACGTGTCTATCAAATACCCCCAGACTTATAATTTGCTAGTCCTCGAGCAAATCTATCCTAGAAAACAAAAATAAAATCTAACTCGCTTTTGTAGGAATCACGACTACACTTAGCATGTGCAGCTAGCCGTTAAACTCCTAGGTGACCCTAGAAGACGAGTGTTGTCTCGTGAGGGTTTACAAAGAGATATACCCACAAAACCTTTACTTCAAACCCTAGCTACCTGTGAACGATTGAGGGTAAACACTAAACAAGCTATTTAGTTGGCTCCAAAATTCTTTGGCTATGGGAATCATTACCCTATATGAGTCCAATTGATGTACACGAGTTTTCACTCAGCGTACTAAAATTCATACAAGAATTCAAAACTCTACTTAAATAGTTGTTCATCCACGATACTCAGAATCAATCAAAGTACAATCACATGAAAAGATTTAGAAGATGGATATAGAGAAAATGAAGTTTGCATGTGTTGACTAAGGTGAACGGTGTTTCCCATATCTGTCTGAAGGTCAGTGCCAAGATGAATGGCTTAAGATAGACTCCCATTAGTCTTATTCCTTAAACTAATTATCGACTCAGCTGGTATATACAAGGGTCCCAGCGGTCGATTTATTAAAAATAATTTAAATGCATTGACAACATACATTATAGTTCTCATAGATCCTGCCTTCCACGCTTGCTTAGGCGACGGAGACAGGGAGAACACACATGTATTGCTATCAAAGTGTCAGTCATTTTTTTTTATTTTTTTTTTGAATAATGGTTTTTGAATAATTGTCTAACTAATACAATAATGAGGCTTTATCTCAAACACTTCATCCTGGCAGTGATAACAATTTGATACTGGTGCCCCACCAAATCACTTAGAGAAACACAAAAATTGCAAAAATAAAAACAGAAGGTGATATGGTCAAGATAGATTCCGAGATAT